>CM035173.1:72234152-72834152 GCA_020205615.1 Panax quinquefolius | reverse complement strand
TGCACATTATCCTAATTATTGATCTGTGGAGACTCAACGGTCTCCTGTGCTCCAATGATGTTCTCAACATTCTCGGATGTCATTTTCAAATATTGCCACAAAACAAGGGTTAATTAACATATCACATATTATCCCTATACTCTGACCAACCAATTAAATACCAAATAAACTTAGGTAGGTCATACTAGTAAAGGAATTCCCCGTCTCTCTCCTCCTAGTTCTTGTCTCACATCTTAGCCAGGGATCATATCACTAATCTTTGATACCAACTGTGATGCCCCCAAAATAGGTATACATCACCTATCTTGAGTCGCCAAAAACATGGTACAAAATTCAAATACAACTTAATTATACAACAGTCGTGTAAAATACGACAAAACACATGCTGTGAGTTTTAATACAAATATTGTCATCTAGACAATATCCACACTCAATTGAGTCCTCATTACATTTATTATCACACTATTTAATAGAATAGTGAGGACTACTAATGCTATTATCTCGGACGGGACGTTACTCTGGTTCCCCAACTAGTCCCACATTACGTTCTCATTTCTCGAAGAGAACAATGAAAGTAAAAGGGTGAGCTCAACTAGCCCAGTAAGAAATATTATGACTAAGATAATACAGAATAAATTATCGTTTGCCTTCAACGAGTGTTAAAGCGATACAATATAACAAACATAAAGTTTAAGCTGCGGTGAACAAGCAATCCATTAAAAAGAGTCAGTAGAGAATAAAATCTACTATCTTTTATGATTTAAAAGGTTTTCATCACTTTTATCGCTAGGACTCGACAATAAATAATCACATCATTACGCACTACTATTTAAGGATATTCATTAGTATCACAACCACAAATTATCCATGCACTACGGGCCAAGGATATTCGTCTATTCATCAATGGTCATGATCATGCCAACAACTGTCCATCAATGCACTATGGGCCAATGAGGACTTTTACCACATCATTTGTAACATTACGGTCATGATTATACCGATTAATCCCTAGTCATAATCATACCAAGTCCATCTATGCACTCTGATGTGCCACGAGATGACTTTCAACATAATATAAACATGAGGATGATGACAATGATATAAGAATTCAATAAAACAAGTTCAAGAATTAATTTATCCAGGAACTAATAACATCCAAATTGTCAACATGATACTTCTTTGTAGAGTAAAATTCAAGAATGCTCAGAAGAATATTTCCATAAAAAGATACTAGATGAAGCGCAAATATCAAGGATATTCCACTAATTTCATGGAATATAGAAGTCAAAACTTTAACCAACTAAGTATAATAATGAATGGAATAACAATAGAAATCACCAGGCATGCGATAGACCGCACAGACGGGTTATTCCAACAGAATAATAAATAACGGAACCAGGTCATGCATAAACGCACAGACATGATATTCCAACAGAATAATAAATAACGGAACTAGGTCAGGCGAAATTCGCATCGACGGGATGTTCCAATAGAATAATAAATAACAGAACCAGGTCATCCGTAAACACACAGACAGGATGTTCCAACAGAATAATAAAGAATGGAATAACAGAAGAATTTCACCATGTATGCGGTACTTCGCATAGACATGTTATTCCAACATAATGATAAAGAATGGAATAACAGAAGAATTTCACCAAGTATAGGGTAGATCATGGCGTAAAAGGTTATTCTAATGAATAAAAAAATGGAATAATGAAGTTCTCTTCATGAATCTGAAAGAAATAATACCCTTACCTTAGAAACAATGGATATAGGAATAGTGAACTAGCGTAATACTTTTCTTCTTTCTCTCTATAGTTTCTCTCTCAGAGTTTGGTGAATTCGTAAGAAATAATGAAGGAATGAGCTTTATTTATAGGAGAATGGGTGAATAGTAACTAATTCTGAATGGTCCAGATTGATTTACTTTTAAATGGGACGGTCCAGATTGGTTTCTTATAAAATATTCTAATGAAACAAAATATTTTAAATAAAATAAAATATATTATATTTATAATCTAATAAAACAAATAACTTTATAAAAGTATTACATTTTATATAAAAGATTTTACTATGCAAAACACTATGCATAATAGAATATAATATATTCTATTTATAGTCTAATAAAACGAATAACTTTATAAAAGTATTCTATTTTATATAAAAAGCTTTTCTGTTTTATTACATTAATAATACTAATAAAACAAAACTTCATCATCATTATTATAATTCACACTATTAATCGACTAGGTCGTTCTCGGGAAAGAGGGGGCTTTCCAATAAGGATTTCTCCCTATTGGCGCGCAATTATGTGACCAAACCTCTCATTGGCAGAACTTCTAGACATTGTTAATATTGCAAATAATAATATTAATAACTTCGTCGTCTCAATTATTTATTTAATAATATATAAAATATCGACAATAATTGAATTAATTAATGTGAGATACTATGCAACAATTACTGAAGCAATAATTGAACAAAACTGAGTGACTTCTCACGTAAACATCAATAATCAATACTGTGTGCTACTATGCAACCACGCATATTCCTGTACTTTTAACACCGGGTGTTTAAACAGTTAACGATAAACTTCTGCCGTTATTTTCTTAAAATGTTTTTGTCATTTTCTCAATTCGACAATAATTCCGTTATGGGGTCCACCAATGATTATGCCGTAGTACGAATATTCCCTGTTAAAACGAATATTCCCCGACCAATCGAATATTATATAACAACTTGCTTACTTTGCAAAATTTATAACTATTACCCACAACTATAACATTATATCAAATTCATTCCATAATATTCAAAAAATGATAATTATAGAAAATTCATCTTTATTCATAAAAGTTGGGGTCTTACATATAATACCAAAGATTTCATTGTCCAAAAACAAAATAAAAATAATGTTTCTACTGAGAACTGGAATACAATAACAACTTATTGACTTAATAGACTTACCCGTAGGTAATGCTAAACTATAAGTTTATATGGCTAATGTTGCAACCTTTGCTTTATTTCCCACATATAGGATTACTTATCTTTGTTTATCTTTCTCCTTCTGATTGGTCCCTTCATAAATCTTTATTTATGATAACCAAAGCTGGTATCCAATACCCAAGTAGAACCTTGACTTAAAGAAAAATTTATTTCAATCATGAACAAAAACTATATTTATAACCAAAGCTTCACTAAGCTTCTTCTGGTTAGCCTCTACAAGATATTTCTCGTAGCTTCTTTTCCAGTGTCTATGCTTATTGCAGTGGAAGAAAACTCCTTTGCTATCCGTATAAGTTTCGTTCTTTTTATCCTTTGTTTTTGGCTTTCTATTTACCTTCTTTGAATAGTTCTTCTTTTCAGAAGATCCTTTGGCCCCTACCAGTAAGACTTGGTCTTTCTTGGTTGGAAAGTGACTCTCAACATTTTTCAATATGTTAAGCAAATCAGCGAAGCTGATATCTAGCTTGTTCATATTAAAAATTCACACCAATTGTGAAAGGAGTCCCGGAGTGAGTGCAAGATCAAATCTTGGCTCAACTCTCCAGCCATTGCAAAACCAGTTGTCCTAACTGTTCAGTCAAATTGATCATCATTAGGACATGTGTATGTACTGTATTGCCTTTGGTCATTCTAGATCGGAAGAGCTCCTTAGATATCTGATATCTATTAGTCCTACTTTCCTCACCATCAACTACTTGACGTGCAGGAGTATAGTATAAGCATCCATAGTTTCATGCTGACGCTGAAGCTCGTTACTCGTGGATGTGAGCATGATGTATTGAGCCAAATATGCATCATCTTGCCACTTTTTAAAATTAGCAATCTCTTCCTTAGAGGCATTATCTGCAACCATTGCAGGGATAGGCGTATTAAGGACGTAAGATAGCTTTTCAACCATGAGAACTATTCTTAAATTCCTTAACCAATCCATTTAATTCGGTCCGGTTAAATAGCATCTAATTTGCTTCGCAGTGATAGTAATTTAGACATTATAAAATTCTGTAAATGAATTTGTTCTTACCAACATTTTAGCATACATTCTTTTATTAATTACCAAAATAATTTAGGTCTTGTTTTAAATTGGTATCTCCCACTATTTTCATCAAACTATATTACCCTCACTTATATAGTTCGGCAAAATCTAATTAAAGATTTGCTTGTGAGAATAAGGATCCCATTTCAAATGTATATAGCCTTGTGCTGACACAACAAACTATATATAAAAAATAGGTAGATAACTCTTGTCAATTACATCAACTATGCAATTCCTTGTATTTTGCCTCTTAAATTGTAATGGTCAAGTGTGTGCACATCCAATCTAAAATAATTTAAGTTAAGTCAGACCTAACATTTCCATATAAGTGAAGAGAAAACTACAGCCCTTGTGTGTGCACAACAATGCAGTAATGTTCAATTCCTTATAAAAATCATATGTAACAAAAACATCTTAAATATTTAATACTTGCCTTATGTGTGCACAACAAACTTATATTAAATATTCAATATTCTATTGTTTCTATCATGCTAGAAGGCGACGTTCGATATTCCAAATATCTTTGAACGTTACAACTTAATATAAAATCTTTGAGGGGTTTGTTATTAATTTGTCTCATCTTGTTTAGCGTGCATACACATAAATATAAAATACGCATCATATTAATTAACATGTGAAGCATGTTTGCATAATATATAATATATGTATAGTATAAGCATGCACATATAGAATATTATATTCTACCTGGATTGATTATGGACTTTATTCTAGTTTGGTTCACTAGAGCCAACAAGTGAACCAAGAGGTCAAATCTAGGGTGCAAGATTTAAATTTAAATATAACTATTACATTTAAATCCCGAGCTCCATTACAAACGAGTCTTCAAGTGCTCCTTGCTCCTTGATCTCCAATTCTTCAAAATTAATTCTAAGTATTACTATTACAAAACTATTTAAAATAAATAGAAACCTTGATCAGCAGTCAAAGAGAAGTACATAGGAGTGAGTTAGAATTTACATTAAGAAAAATTAGAGAAGACGAGGCATGCAGACCCCATTTAATAAAACTCATACATTCATGCATCCAACTAAAATAAAATCCAATCACATTGGTCAATAGTCCATAATCAATCCTATTTATTATCATACACATCATCATATGCATCAATAAATAGCATTCATCTCATGAATAAAAAATATTCAATATATATATATATTGAAATCATTTAATGGGCAAATTTAGTTACCATAAAATCTAATTTTGAATCAAAATAAACCTCTTTATTTTAATCCAAATTTAAATCAAAATAAACATCTTTTATTTTAATTTATACAATTTTGAATAAAATAAACTATTTTATTTTAATCAAAATCTTTAATCAAAATAAACTCATTTATTTTAATTAATTATGGAATCCAATTCCAATTCCAAAAAAAACTCTTTTATTAAAGGAAACATATATTCCTTTCCTATTCACAAATAAACTCCTTTATTTTGAATAATATAAAATCATATTTTATATCTAAATAAACTCATTTATTTAAGCAAACATGATTCTCTTTCCTATTCACAAATATACTCTTTTATTTTGAATAATATGAAATCTTATTTCATATCTAAATAAACTCCTTTATTTAAGGAAACATGAAATCCAATTTCAACTCCAATTAGTTATCATGGAATCCAATTCCAACTCTAATTAATTAGCATGAAATCCAATTTTAAAATTAAAATAAACTTTTATTTTAATTATAAAATAATTAATATATATATATATATATATATATATTTATATATATATATAACGTTAATTAAGATTATAAATATATATAATCACTCAGTGAATCGATAATCAAAAGCAAATACGATGATTATAATATATATAAATAACCGAGGAGATTGATAGGATTACTTTAATATTAAAGTTATTATCATGCTTCATGTAACCATCTTTGTATGGAAACCAAAGGAATCTTATTCCATGATCTAATAATATAAACGTTATCCTATCACTTTTATAATATATATATATATATATATATATATATATATATATATAGTATAATAGTGTATATTATATATATTCTTGTTAAGGATGGGATCAATTAATCAAACCATTCTTTTTGTTTAAATAAATTTTATACAACAAAATTATGCCCAATTAAATTATTCTAAACACATATCAACATATATATCAAATCTGAACAATTAATAATTCACATAAAGGTTTGACTCTGATGCAACTGTTAGGTTTGTAATATTCTTGGACGCAATCAAATTTCACAAATTAAACGAAAGCATGAAAAATCAGAGTTTAAAATTTTACAAACTATATACCCGGATCATCCTTTATGCACAACTATTAATTAAACGAAAATATGAAGAACAAGAATCATACCCTTGAAGTTTCGAGCTACCTCAGGTACAAGTTAACCTCCAATCTTTTCGCTTTCAACTTGAATCCACCGAGTTTGGTTCCTTCCTTTGATCAATGTTAGTCACCCAAATGTTTGGCCTCTAGAGGTGATCCACCAAGGAAGAAGAAATATTCAAGAACATGGGTGTTTGGCAAAACTCTAATTTTTCTATCTCTCATAGAAAAAGCGTACTCTCCAACAATTGGAATCATGTATCATGATATCTGATATAAGACTCCTCTTATAAAGATATCAGTTAACCCTTAAAATCTAATTAGAAAATAGGGTATTATTTAATTAATTAAGCTCCCTAATCTTATTAGGGATAATTAATTAAACTCTTTTAAATAATTTGCCTCTTAATCTTATTACGAATAAATGAGAGTACTTTTATTAATTAAGACCCAAACTCCTTTAGGAATTTAATAATAATAATAAGACTCCTCTTATTAATTTATATTTAATATTTCAAAATATTAAGCTATTTAATTTATTCTATCACCGTAGATTAAATTAAATATACTTAATTTATTATTACGACTATGCCATTAACTTCTGAAATAATTATTTTTCCATTTTATGGTGTGACCCTTTAGGTTCTCCATATTAAACCGGTTGTGAATAAATCAATTAGAATAATTCTAATCTTATTTAAATAAATAAATTTAACTACTAATTTATTTAAATAAATAATATTTATTCTATAATAGGGATAAGCCTCCCTAGCAATTAACGATTTTTCAGATAATATAGATTTCAACATTAATCATAAAAGAATATTTGAGTAAATAGTTATCGTACAATTCAATCCTTCCACCATACAATATCCCAATTAAATATAGGACATGGAATTACTGTCAAGTCTTATTTTATTTAATTAAATGTATTTCGACTCTTAAATGCACCACTCCAAATAATGCAAATTAGAAACTCCTTTCTAATTTCATTCTGTCTTGACCAAGGACTACTGGGTTGTCATTTGTCGAATCACATAAGACATTTCTCTTCTTTTACTAGAAGTGATAGATTCTTTATTGATCATACATTATCTCAATGTACAATTTATTATACCCAAGCATACCCTTTGATATACCCTAAGGGTCTTAAAGAATAAGTCAAAGTATAACTCATCATACACAAGATACTATGATGATCTCAAGTTTAAGAATCACTTGTACTACTATCACTACAGGAATTTCTATTGATAGGCAAGTAAAAATCCATTAGGTATTCCTTAGCCAGCCACGTTCAGTGAACTTATTCTCTAATAAGCACCTACATACTTGCTTTAGTGTCTCCACAGAAATGATCATGAGATCAATCATCCTCATCCAATGAGCAAGCAACGAATGTACCAATCTATCCAGATTAACTAATCCCCAATTTAGTAATCCAACGATTGGGAACTATTTTAGTTTTAAGCTTTCTAAAATTTAGATCTCATTAGAATGATCATCATCATTATTCTAAAAGCATTGCTTAAAACTATGGGTTTATCACATATTTTAAAATAGCATCATGTAGATAATTAAAAGCCTTTAATAAATTAATACTTTTTATTAATAAATGAATAAGATTGTTATAAAGTATATGCTTAATCATCAAACATGATTAGCTTGTGTGCATACTACTTTCAGATACAACACTGGGAGTTCTAGTTTCAACCTCGAAGACAACCCTGAGGAGTGCAGTTGCAGTTCCAGAGAAAATCCCGGAAAAGCTCATCTCAACCCTTGCAGTAAGCTTTAACCTCGGAGATAACCCTGAGGCACTCAGTTCTAACCCCAGAGACAAACCCGGGAGGTTAGGCACACCTTAGAGACAACCCTGAGGACCTTCAGTGCTCACAACAGCCCAATCTCAGAGATAACCCTGAGCAACGACTGCTACATCAGCCCAAACAGGAGATAACCCCGGTGAGGGGAAAAATCATCATTTTTCCACCTCGATCCCACATTACACCGTCTCAACAACATTTCAACATATATTCCATACACCAATGTCCTACAAGAACTAGAGCTCTAATCCAAAGTGATTATTACACAAGACAGCACACCGGATAGAATTTGAAGCCTGAAGACCTGGGCATTGTCCCATATTCCTTACTTCGTACAACCTCTAATCCCATGTCACTTGTGTAACTCTCGACAACATAATTCTGAAAAAGGTCTTATACACCTCAATCGGATGCCCAGATTGAAGTTCTGAAAGTTCGAGCAGACATCACGATGCATGCGTGCACGTACTTCGAGACGATAGGACTCATGAAGCACGAGGCACCCCAGTCAGCCGCAAGTGCATCTGCGGCTGCTGCAGGTACACCTGCGGCTCCCCCCTTTATAAATAGAGGGCTTGGGGTGGCCATTTTTCAAATAGAAAAGGCGAAGAAGAACCTGTCCAATTTGCTCTGTACACACTATAAATTAAGTGCTTTCTCATTTTAAACACTTGTAAGCTTATATTTTGCTATACTTTACAGGTGGGAACTGAGTGTTCTTCCATTTAAAGCTATTGAAGTCTTCTTTGGTAGTCCACTGTAAGCCTTCTTATATTTCTTAAAGCCTTTTCTTCATATTCTGCACACACAATTATTCACATTGAGAGTCGTGTTGTATGACACCCCCAAATCTGGGTTACCTGACCCCCCGAGTTTGGTGTTCATGATTCACAATATAATACCATCTAACTACCCATTCATATAGAAATAGTAATACATATCACATTAACATATGTTGTTAATACATTAGTCTCAGGTCTGCTAACCTTAACATTACAAACATACCCCTTAGATATACAAAAAGGGTTTACAAACAACATAATAAATATGCTAATCATAACTAATTGATCACGATGCCTTTTCCTTTATTCTTCTTCACAGCACCTTCTGCCACTTTGTCCCTAGCTGAAAAGTTTTATTAAGCAAGCGTGAGCAACAAGTTTGCCCCGCAAGTTAAGACATACAATAAAAATATAGGAATAAATAACAGGTCTTCTCGAATTCTACGCAAAAATAATCTGATAATGAAAGAGTACAACGCTTTCAAGGTTTTCTACGATATTCAAATGAATAATCAGGAATTAATTCTACAAAATAGCAAAGTGGAATATTTTCCAGATTTATGTTGAGCGATCCATTTGATCTTGAACTTCTCTTCTCTAGTAACTATCAAAGATTTCACTTTGATATACCCAGGTGTATCAGATAACCATAAAGATTAAATCATACCCCTCTGCAAGTATATAAAGTGATCAGCTTTATTATACCCTATATTATGCATAATACTTAATCACGCGCAAAGGCCGAATATACGACCAATAAAATGTTCCCTTTATATAAAAGGTTGTTCTTCTCAGTCTCAGAATCAAGATTTAATTTAACAACGAAATACTATGATTTTAATTTCTATTTACTTCTCGATCTAGCCGAAATAATTAGCATCGATCTGTCAATAATAATTGAATTCTCTTCTCGAATCTATCAAGTTCTAACAAATGTTCGTCTAGCCAGAATAATTAGCTAAGATATTTCTCAACATAATTCGACAATAAACAGGAATTATCTGTACTATCAATATTAACTTCTACGGATGTATATATCCAACACTAGTTATTCTCCGAGTATATTTGAGAATTAGTAATTCAATTTGAATTATTAAACATGCACTAACTGCGAATAATCAACAATAAATTCTTGGACGTGATATAATTAACAATAATTAACCACTATATTATTTAAAAAGTATTAACTCAAGGTTGAGTTAGGAAACTTGCCTTCTCCGCTGATTACAGCTACACAAAATACTTATCTGCATTTGAAAGTCCTATAATCACAATATCTGTGACGCCCCCAAAATAGGTATACATCACCCATTCTGAGTTGTCAATACATGGTACAGAAATAACTACAACTTTATTATTACAACAGTAAAACTGTGAGTTTGAATACAAATATTATCTTCTAGACAATATCTATACTCAAATAAATCCTCATCACATTTATTGATACATTATTTTACAAAAATGGTGAGGACTACTAAACAATTCTTTCTAAAACCTTCATTCCATACCAGGACTCGTACTCGCTATATTCTCGCCTCACGAGAAGAAAATGGAACAAAAAGGAAAAGGGTGAGCTCAACTAGCCCGGTAAAGAATATTATGACTAAGATAATATACAATAAATTACCGTTAGTCTTCAACAGGAAAAATCTAATAGAATACAATAGACAACAAATTTTAAATCAATATTTGCGGTGAAATAATAATTCATTAGAAGAGTTAAGTAGAGAATGCAAACTACTATCTTCATGTATGAATTTAAAAGTTCATCGTTTATCTTTTATCCCTGTAACATCAATCAATATACATACGGAATCAAATATTCATCTTTGCACTACTGGGCCAAAGATATTCATCGATTAGTCATGTTCATCTAAACACTGTTCATCTTTGCACTACTGACAAAGATATTCTTGAAATCATTCATCTTTACACTACTGGGCCAAAGATATTCAATAATATCATCATTTAAGACTGAGGATGATGAAAAATATTTTTAAAGAAACGAATCCAGTGAAACAAAATGATAAGGATTAAGGATTAAGGATTCGTACTTTGTTTTATCCATGTTCAAAAATACCTCAAAAATAATCATAGTGGTGTAAAATTCAAGAATGATCAAAACATGGATACAATCAAAGCTAGTATCCAGAATAGATATTTTGGACAAAAAGAAGAAATTTTATTTTTAGATTGAATAGTGCAGTATCGTGAATAGTCTTAGTATCGTGAATAGTAACTCAGACACCAAAAGATAGAAATTCCAAAAAAAAACATCTTCACGCTTAATGAATAGTACTCGTGAATAGTAATCGTGAATAGTAACTCATGAATAGTAACTCGTGAATAGTAACTCATGAATTGTAACCCAGAGCATGAAAAAGTTCCAAATTTGATAAAAAGCGTTCCAACCAATATTTTGACATAATGATATTGAAGAAATAATATCATTTGAGAAGAAAATAACATCCCTTACCTCGAAAGATTAGTACTTCTAATTTGGAATCTAGGGTATAGTCTTTGAAGGAACTTGCATCGTCTAACAATACTCAAAGTATACTCAAAATACTCACAAGAATACGCTCGATAATATAGAGAGAAAACTTGATTTACGGTGTGATTTTCAATTCTAACCTAAGCACCTATTTATAGGAAAATGCTTTAGAACACGAAAGCGAGAAAATTTAATATAATATTATTATTTATAATAAAATTTCCTCCTAACCTTCCAAGAACTGAATTCAGCTCATTCAACCACATGTGTAACACACCATAATGAAATAAACGTTTTCTAATTTTAAATATTTTAAACTTCCAAAAATTAATTATTTCGGAGTTTCGGAACTTCAATAATTCATAATAAATAGCCCTTTTATCGAGAAAATTCGAATGTCGCGTGTTTTTATAGGAAATTCAATTCTCTACAACTTTGCGAGAAGAAAGTTTTTCCAAATTCCAAATAGAAATTGGAAGAAATCCATAAGCAGGCGATTTTACGATCTATAATCAAATTTCGATCGATAAATGGGGTCCATGAGCATGTTTAACATGTTTTAAACATTTATTGCAACAAAAATACTCTTCCTCCTCGTATACTCATATATCCCACATTCGTTGTAAAAATATCACCATTATTATATTATTAAAATATAATAATATATTTAAATGAATTATTTTATCGAGAAAAAGATAAAATTTCAATTTTTAACAATTGTCACATTAAAATTTTCTCCATCTATATCCACATAAAATCAATATTTTTTCCTCATCATATGAATCAATAATTAATTATTCACAAATAATATTACGGAATCACAATATTGTGAGCAGGCGGTTCAAGAAAGAGGGGCTTTCGATAAGAATTTCTTCTTCTTTGGTAGCAATTAGGTGACCAAACCTCTTCTTAGAGCAGAACTTTCTAGACATTGCCAATAATGTTATCTAATAATATTATTCGGATAATATGAATTATTGCTTCGATAATGAAAAATTGTGTAATGACAATTATTGAAACAACAATGCCAATATAAAATATCAATGACAATTATTAACTTCGATAAAATCTTGAGCATTAATTCTGTAACCATTATTGAGTAGTGCCTTCTTACGTAAGAATCAATAATTGGTGCAATACAGGTAATCTTCTTCTTGTGTTTTAACCAAGGGTATTTTAAAAGTATTAACGGTAACAACTACGCCGTTATTTTTAAACCACTTATATTTGTCGTTTTCTTCATCCAATCGCTTTTTGTTATGGGGCCCACACATAGGCTTGCTTGCAGTAAATACGATTATTCCCACAAGCGATCACGAATATTCCACGACCAAACGAATATTCCCCGACAACAATGAATATTTTATAACCACTTGCTTATTTTGAAGTATTTGCATATTTTACCCCTAATTATCCACATTAAACAAATCAACCCTTACTATTTTAAAATAATAAATAGAGAAAATTAAATTTCATTAATAATAAGTTGGGGTCTTACAACCTCCCCTCCTTATGAAATTTTGTCCTCGAAATTGACGTACGTACCTGGTGTTTCGAAAAGGTGAGGATACCTCGCTTTCATTTCCGTTTCCAATTCCCAGGTCATTTCCTCTATAGCATGATTCCTCCACAAAACTTTAACTTGTGGTATGACCTTTCTTGGCGTGGGACATGCTCCTTCCTATCCAAAATCTTGGCAGTACCTCCTCATACGTTAAGTCTTGACTATCTAAATGGGTTTCTAACTTCTATAACGTGGTTCGGGTCTTTCACATATTCTGAAATGGAGATATATGAAACACATTATGAACACAAGACATACTCGGAGGTAGCGTGAGTCTATAGGCTACATTTTCTACTCGGTCAAGAATTTGAAATGGACCAATAAATCGTGGATTGAGCTTTCCTCTCTTCCCAAATCTTGTAACTCCCTTCCATGGAGCAACTCGCAACAATACATGATCCCCTACCCTAAATTCCACGTCCTTTCGATGAAGATCCGCATAACTCTTTTTGTCGATCTTGTGCCGTTTGTATCGTTGTCGAATCATTTGGATCTTTTCCGTAGTCAACATACCAACTCGGGTCCCAATGTTGTTGCTTCACCCACCTCGTCCCCAACATACTTGAGAAGCGACACTTTCGTCCATATAATGCTTCAAATGGAGCCACACCTATACTTGCACGATAGCTTGTTGTTGTAGGAGAATTCCACTGATGGTAAATACTTATCCCAAGCGCCCTTGAAGTCAGGATCTGAGTCTTAATAAATCTTCAAGAGTTTGAATAGTCCTTCGATTGTCCGTCTGGTTTGAGGATGGTATGCGGCCAGATAAATAAATCCGTGCCTATAGCTTTTTGCAAGCTAACCCAAAATCTTGAAGTGAATCTTGGGTCACGATCAAAACTATGGATCTGAGCATGTCATGCAACCTCACAATCTCATTCACGTCACATACTAGCAAGGCGTTCAAGTGAATAAGTCTCCGTGTCGGCAAGAAATGAGCGGACTTGGTTAATCTATCAACAATAACCCAAATAGAATTGATGCCACGAGAAATAGTAGGAAGACACAACTTGAAATCCATGGTAATGTGTTCCCACTTCCATTTCGAGAATCTCAAGTGGTTGCAGCGGACCCTTAGGTACCCTAGATGCTCGCCTTTACACGTTGACAAGTTAAACACATTGAGATAAACTTTGCAATCTCTCTCTTCATATTGTTCCACCAAAATGTATGTCGAAGATCACGATACATTTTAGTACTTCGAGGATGGATTGCAAATGGTGTATTGTGTGCCTCCATCATAATCTTGTACTTCAAATCAGTCGTTAGGAACACAAAGTCTAGAGTGGACTCAAGTATTCCTTCTTCATCAATTCTCGCTTAGGAATAGCTCCTTCTTGTACTTTCTTCTTCATACGCATCGCATTCCGATTCGGTGGCTTGAGCAACCTTAACTTTTCTATTAAAGTTGGCTCTGTCGCGTATACTTGACATCATCGGACTCGTTCTGCATATGATCTTCTACTCAACGCGTCGGCTACCACGTTTCGCTTTTCGAGGATGGTATTGAATAGTGTGGTCGTAGTCTTTCAATAGCTCGAGCCAGCGTCATTGCTTAGCGTGTTGAGTTCTTTTTGAGTGAAGAAATATTTAAGGCTTTTATGGTGCGAATATATCTCCACTTTCTCCCCATATAGATAGTGCCTCCATATCTTTAAGCAGCAACTTATTTGCCGCAACTCTAGATCATGAGTAGGATAATTCCTCTCATACTCTTTAAGTTGTCGCGAGGCATAGGCTATGACTTTCCCACGTTGCATGAGAACACATCCTAACCCTTTGCACGAAGCATCATTTGTAGATAACAAATCCATCAAGAACCGGATGGTATTGTTAGAAACAGTCTTAGAAATAAGTCTCCTCTTAAGCTCTTGGAAACTCTTCTCGCATTCTTCGCTCAAGCGAATTTTGTATCCTTAGGAGTTATTTGGGTTAATGGAGTAGAGATTCGAGAAAACCCTTCCACGAATCTCGATAATAACCGGCTAAGCCCAAAAAGCTACGTACTTGATCTGCAAACTTGGTTGCTCCAACTTTGTATTGCTTCAATCTTTGGGATCAATAGATACTCCATGTTTCGACACATCGCGTGCCCAAGGAATGCTACTTCCTTAAGCGAACTCGCATTTCTTCAATTTGGCATATAGTTTGTTTTCACGAAGCCTTTGGAGTACCCGACTTCAAATGGTGCTCATGATCTTCACGACTTTTGGAATATATAAGGATGTCATCAATAAAGACAACAACAAAGCGATCCAAATATTCCTTGAATACTCGGTTCATCATATCCATGAAAGTCGCGGGAGCATTAGTCGGTCAACGAACGACATGACTAAGAATTCATAATGCCGTCTAGAGTTCTAAAAAGCGGTCTTTGGAATATCCTCGATTCTAATCTTGGTGATGATATCGAGCGAAGATCGATTTTGAAAAAAATTGTGCCCCCTTGAATTGGTCAAACAAGTCATCAATACGAGGTGAGGATACCTATTCTTGATGGTGACATGGTTCGATTCAGATAGTCAATACAAAGTCGCATACTCTCGTCTTTCTTCTTTACAAATAAAAGCGAAGCACCCTAAGGAGATGTACTATCTGAATGAATGAAACCGATGTCCAACAATTCACGTAGTTAGACCTTTAACTCACGAAGTTCAATAGGAGCCATTCGATATGGGGTTTTAGAAATGGGCTTTGTTCGGGTTCAAGATCAATAAAGAATTCAACTTCACGTTACGGGGGTAGGCCGGGAAGTTCTTGAAATCGTCGGAAAGTCGATAACAACGGGAATATTATTCAAATTTGGCGAGTCTTTATTCAAATCCATAACATGGGCTAAGAAAGCTTGACATCCGTTTTTCAATAAGCGAATAGCTTTATGATTAGATATGAGCGGTGATTGATTTTAATGGTTTAGTTGCTTGAATTGTACAACAGGTTGGTTAGGAATATGAAAACTAACAACCTTACGAAAACAATCAATTTTGGCATGATGAGTAGTTAACCAATCAATCCCTAAAATCACATCAAAAGCAAGTATCTTTAAAGAGATAAAGGTCAACGGTAAAGGTGATGGTGCCAACTTGAATCAAACAAGATTTATAAGCGGTGGATGTGATGAAAGTTTCTCTAGCGGAGTTTCCACGAGATAGGTCAAAGTCTAATTTCTCCGGTCAAGTTTAAGCGTTGAGCACATGCGGGAGAGATAAATGAATGGGTAGCACCCCAGTATCAAGTAAGGTATAAACTTCACAAGAATTTATAAATAGCTTACCCGTGATCACCTCGTTTGGGTTCCTCGCATTATGACCGATCACAACAAACGCTCTTCCGGAATCGTTGACTTTGACTTTTAGGGGACGATCTTTTGAGTCACCGTCCTCATTGAACTAGGTTTCGCTCTTGTACAATCTCGGCGATATGTCCTTCCTTTCCACAATTATAGCATACCTTGAAGCTGTTGTGGGCGGTTTGGTGATATGTCCCTCTTTTCGCATTTGTAACATATAATGCCGGTGGTCGTTCTTCTCCCTTAGAACCCGATTCTTTGCAAACCTTTGTCGTCTTCACATGGTCATTGTTAAATCTCCTCTTTTAAAATCTCCTTCGACTTCGCTTCTTCTATTTTCATGGCCATGATTACCACGAGTGGTTACCATTTTTGTCCGTCTGTTTCTTTCTCCATTTGGTTATCATTATTCTATTGGTACGCTATCTACGAGTACGATCCTGGTTGTGGTCCCTCGGTTGATCGTACTCGTTATCTCGCTCTAATAATTGAGCCACATTTACAACATCCGAATAGAGAAAATTTATGAGAAATGAGATCTTGGCGTATCTTGGGTTTCAAACCTCTAAGAAACATCGCGTCATCGTTCCTCATTCTCCACCAAATGAGGTGCAAACTGGATAAACCGCAAACTTTGCCTCGTCTTTGAGACACTTTGTCATGTTGTTACGCTCGATCTAATAAACTCCACTTCCTTCATATAGCCGAACACTTTCGGGAAAGTATTTGTCATTAAATAATTCTGAAACGTCTCCCAAGACATGTTGAGTGCGGTGGATGGAGTGCGCTTCCTGAGACTCCCACCAGTAGTCTACCTCGCCACGGAACATAAAGGTGGCGAATGGAACCTTCTGTTCTCCGTGCATCCCAAGACATCGAATATCTTGGTAATTTGCTTGACCCATGTTTCCGCCGTGATCGGATCTGGATTTCCTTAAATTACAGTGGTCCCGACTCTTTGAAGCGCTTGTTTTTGTGACAACCCGTGAATTGCTATCATTTCCTCCGTATTTTGAACACGAGTCTCCTAAATGCGATTTTGCATGAAGCGCAAAAAAAGCTTTTAAACATCCCTCGTTCATCATACGCTTTCGATTGGTGTTGTTCACGGGAGGAACATTGCCCGACTGTTGCACGTTCTCCTCGTTGGTGAGTCAGGCGTCTCCACGGTCTCATTTCCATTGTTAATATTCTCGATTCGACATTCTCAAATCTTTGTCGTAAAACAAGGGTTAATTAAGAAATCAATATATCACATAATATCCTTATATCTTGACCAACTAAAAAATAAGCTTAGGTAGGGACACACTAGCGAAGGATTTACTCGTCTCTCCCTCCTAGTTCTATTCCCGATCTCGCTTGAGAGATCGTATCCTAAGCTCGATACCAGTTGTGGCGCCCAAAATAGGTATACATCACCCATTACGGGTTGTCGATACATGATGCGAAACAACTACAACTTTATTATTACAACAAGAAAGCGTGAGTTTGAATACAAATATTATCTTCTAGACAATATCTATACTCAAATAAATCCTCATCACATTTATTGATACATTATTTTACAAATATGGTGAGGACTACTAAACAATTCTTTCTAAAACCTTCATTCCATACCCCAGGCTGCGTACTCGCTATATTCTCGCCTCACGAGAAGAAAAATGGAACAAAAAGGAAAGGGTGAGCTCAACTAGCCCGGTAAAGAATATTATGACTAAGATAATATACAATAAATTATCGTTAGTCTTCAACGAGGGAAAAATCTAATAGAATCTGATAGACAACAAATTTTAAATCAATATTTGCGGTGAAATAATAATTCATTAGAAGAGTTAAGTAGAGAATGCAAACTACTATCTTACATGTATGAATTTAAAAGTTCATAAATCTATCTTTTATCCTGTAACATCAATCAATATACATACGGAATCAAATATTCATCTTTGCACTACTGAGCCGAAGATATTCATCGATTAGTCATGTTCATCTAAACACTGTTCATCTTTGCACTTCTGACTAAAGATATTCTTCAGAAATCATTCATCTTTGCACTACTGGCCAAAGATATTCAATAATATCATCATTTAAAGACCGAGGATGATGAAAATATTTTAAAAAAGCGAATCCGGTGAAACAAAATGATTAAGGATTAAGGATAAGTACTTTGTTTTATCCATGTTCAAAAATACCTCAAAAATAATCATAGTGGTGTAAAATTCAAGAATGATCAAAACATGGATACTGATCAAAGCAAGTATCGAGAATAGATATTTTGGACAAAAAGAAGAAATTTTATTTTTTAGATTGAATAGTCTTTGGTATCGTGAATAGTAACTCAGAGCACCAAAAGATAGAAATTCCACAAAAAAACATCTTCACGCTTCATGAATAGTACTCGTGAATAGTAACTCGTGAATAGTAACTCATGAATAGTAACTTCGTGAATAGTAACTCATGAATAGTAACCCAGAGCATGAAAAAGTTCCAAATTTGATAAAAGTTCCAACCAATATTTCAAACATAATGATATTGAAGAAATAATATCATTTGAGAAAGAAAATAACATCCCTTACCTCGAAAGATTAGTACTTCTAATTTGGAATAAAGGGTATAGTCTTTGAAGGAACTTACTGCGAATCTAACAATACTCAAAGTATACTCAAAATACTCACAAGAATACACTCGATAATATAGAGAGAGAAAACTTCAGTTTCTGGTGTGATTTTAATTCTAACCTAAGCACCCTATTTATAGGAAAATGCTTAGAACACCAAAGCAGAAAATTTAATATAATATTATTATTTATAATAAAATTTCCTACACCAACCTTCCAAGAACTGAATTCAGCTCATTCAACCACATGTGTAACACACCATAATGAAAAAAACGTTTTTCTAATTTTAAATATTTTAAACTTCCAAAAATCAATTATTTCGGAGCTTCGGAACTTCAATAATTCATAATAAATAGCCCTTTCATCAGAAAATTCGAATCTCGCGACTTTTTATAGGAAATTCAATTCTATACAACTTTGCAGAAGAAAGTTTTTCCAAATTCTAAATAGAAATTGACCGAAATTCATAAACGGACAATTTTCATTGGCTATAATCAAATTTCGATCGATAAATAGGGTCCATAGAGCATGTTTAACATGTTTTAAACATTTATTGCAACAAAAATACTCTTCCTCCTCGTATACTCATATATCACACATTCGTTGTAAAAATATCACCATTATTATATTATTAAAATATAATAATATATTTAAATAATTATTTTATCGAGAAAAAGATAAAATTTCAATTTTTAACAATTGTCACATTAAAATTTTCTCCATCTATATCCACATAAAATCAATATTTTCCTCATCATATGAATCAATAATTAATTATTCACAAATAATATTCTGAGAATCCTGATATTGACAACGACAAGCGGTTCCAAAGAAAGAGGGGCTTTCAATAAGAATTTTCTCCTTCTTGGTAGCTTGATTAGGTGACCAAACCTCTCCTTAAGCGAGAACTTTCTAGACATTGCCAATAATGTTATCTAATAATATTATTGAGATAATATGAATTATTAGCCGATAATGAAAAATCTTTTGTGTAATGACAATTATTGAAACAACAAACAATATAAAATATCAACGTGACAATTATTAACTTTCGATAAAATCTTTGAGCGGTAATTACGTAACCATTATTGAGTAGTGCCTTCTTACGTAAGAATCAATAATTGGTGCACGATACAGGTATCTTCTTGTGTTTTTAACCATAGGGTATTTTAAAAGTATTACTTGGTAACAACTTCTGTAGTTATTTTTAAACCACTTATATTTGTCGTTTTCTTCATCAATCGCTTTAGTTATGGGTCCCACACATAGGCTGCTGGCCGTAAATACGAATATTCAAAGCGATCTGAATATTCCACGACCAAACGAATATTCCAAGCAACAATGAATATTTTATAACCACTTGCTTATTTTGAAGTATTTGCATATTTTACCCTAACTATCCACATTAAACAAATCAACCCTTACTATTTTAAAATAATAAATAGAGAAAATTAAATTTCATTAATAATAAGTTGGGGTCTTACAATATCGGTCTCACAATTAGCACAATAATTCATAACACACATCATTGTATTCTACAGTCAAACTTTTTCCTAGGCACATTACCACATAGTCACATCAGTGTTTACAACCTATATAAACACTTATCAAGTCTAACTAGTTACATGCGGTTGGACTTCGGTCTCATCTCGATTATTACGGTCACCTATCCAAGCCAATTAACATAGTTATTGTCAACTAAATTTGGTTTCAAAGCTTCAATACTACATTAGATAAGTCATATATTATTTATAATATTTTTCGGAAGCTTTTAATAATTTATCAAACAATTATTATAATTTATAATAATTTTTCAAACACTAAAATCATTTTAAATGATTTAATCATCAAATAATCTTACCCTCATTAATATTTAATAATATAAAATATTAATAACATATTTGTCAAAATATTAAAGTTATTATCAATAACTTTAAATATTTTAAATTATCAATATTTTACTTAAATGATTTTTAAAATAATTAAAATCATTTTAAATCATCACCATTAATATTTAAATATTAATGAAATTATCATCAAATATTAAAAGTCATTAATTATATCTTAAAATATTTTTAAATCACGTTTCTCATTTTTAAATGATTTTTAAATTAATAAAATATTTTTCTATCCTTTATTTAATTTAATATTTAAATAAATCTAATATCATTAATATTGATTTATTAATGAGAATTCTCAAAAATATTGAAAATTATATTTTATAATTCAAAATATTTTCTAACACTTTATTCTCATTTAAAAAGATTTTAAATCAATAAAATCATTTTGAACTTATTGATTTAATATAATAATTAAATGAATCTAATATCATTAATATTAAATTATTAATAAAATTCTCTAAAAATATTAAAAGTTACATTTTATAACTCACAATATTTTTAAACACTTTATTCTTATTTAAAATTATTTTTATAATATAAAATTATTTTTCTCTAATTTATTTAATATACTAATTAAATAAATTAAATATCATTTTTATTCAAATAGTTATAATTATTAATGAAAAATATTCTAAATTCTCAAAAAATATTTTTCATAACTTAAAATAATTTTAAAAACCATTTTTGGTAATTTTTATAATTTATTTCTATTTTTAAGTATTTTCCGGAAAAATCAGAAAATAAAAATAACTAAACTAGTCGTTATATCCCTTTAGCGATCTTAAGTGTCATTGTTGGTGTTCTTGACCTCATGAACAACGACGATCGAGTCTTTCGAGGTCTTGGTTTGACCGGCTTTAAATCACCAATTAATTAAAAATGTTTATGGGCCAGGTTAAGTATTGATCTTGTAGTGTTTATGTAACACTACATGAATCAATCTTCATCTCGATCATACAACATCATTTCATGAAGTTCTAGGCTCTCAAACCTACTGTCAGAGCGAATATGGGTTTTCTGGGTAACCCATAAACCCAGACAGCTTCGAGTTGGCACTTTCAAGCTCGATTATTAAGATGTTCTAGTTATGGTTCATGTTGTTTAATGGTTCAAAGTTATAGTCCTTGTGTCAAGGAACATTACTAAAACAACACATCGGTCTAACAACAACAAAATCATAAGTTACAGCTTGGTCAAAGGCTGTCAGAAAAATTGCTTCTACCATTTCTTGGTTTTTCCAAAAACTACCATTGTGATCGACAAGCCTAGTTTGACCGTACACTATGTTCGATCAGTTGCTTATTTAAAGGATCTAAAGCCATTTATTTAAAGAACACATAACAGGCTACAAGATGGATATAACAACAACATCAAATCACTTACAAACTAACAGATATGGACGTTGTAAAACTTGTCAGACACTGATCTTACACTTTCTGGGTTACCCAGAAAGCTTCGGTCATGCCCGGTCAACGATTTTTGACCGTTATATCTTATAATCTTGACATCCAATGACCCCGATTTCACTTGAAGATCAAAGACAACATAACAAGCTACAGATTCCAACTTTAAAACAACAAAAATTATTAACGAGCAAGGATCTGTGGCCACTGACATTCGGTTGTCAGACCACATTTCAAGCTCAAGAACAGTTTTGAAAAATCATCTTTTTAAAACATTTTGATGCTATGGATCCATGATGGATCAACATAGATCATCTAAAAATATCATATAACACTTGATTAAACACTTAAAAAAAAATTTTACAAGCATACAAGATCAAAGGGCTAGCTAGGGTTTATACCTTTTTAATACAAAGCTTTGATCTTAGTTCTCCTTATCTGATATTGGTGTTTAAGAGAGGAGTTTTGTGACTGAAACACTTAAAGAATTTGGAGGTCTTGGTGAGAGAGAGAGTAGGTGAGAGCTTGAGAGAAAAATAAGCAAAATACTAGACATTCTCTCTCTCTAATCTATATATATTACATAGATGCATGAATGATCTGATCTTGCTATCAAATGGAGGTTAATTTGCTGATATTTTAATGTCACAAAGTCAATATATTAGGTTACCTACTAAAGGTGTTGGCAAATATTGCAAGTTAACTAATAAAAATATACAAAAGGGTACTTTTGTCATTTGCATTATCATTTTCATGGCATACTTGACAATTAAACCAACCTTTAGGGTTTAACCCTAAGTTTCTAACCCTTAGGTTTTACAACTTTAATTTTTTAGGATTCTCTAATTAGAGTTTTTAAATTAGAAAATAAAGATTTTAAAACTATAATTAGGGTTTCCTAATTAAAGTAGGTTTTCCTAATCATATTAACATTTAATAAATACATTAGGCTTGCCAATTAGGATTAGGGTTGCCTAATTAGAGTTTAGGAATCCCGGATTTAGAATTAGGGTTTCCTAGCATATAATTAGGGTTTACAACTGCGCGTTAGGGTTTCTAATCTTGAGATTAGGGTTTCTAATCTCTTATTAGGGTTTATAAATTTTAAATATTATCCGATCAATCATTTGATCAAAATCTCTATACGGTACGAACACGTATTTATCAATATAATTATTTTGATTATATTTTCTATCAAATCCCTATCCAGAAATTAGGGTTAGGGTTTCTAAAGCTGTTAAGCACAACTCTACTCTAATTTCTCAGTTAGTACACCAATTGACTAATTCTCGAGACTCATATCACAGATACACAGTACAATATTAACAGTCAATATTAATAAAAAATAATTATTCATAAAATTTGGATTATTCGAAATCTCAGGTTATCACATTCACCCATCCTTAAAAAGATTCCGTCCTCGGAATTACCTCTTTCTTATTCTCTACAATCTTTTAAAGTTGTATCATCAATTCATTCGTAACAACACAATATTAATTTGTGTCTCAAATTCTAACATGTGACTTGAATCTATAAAAGAAAACAGTTCACAAAAATATCTGACTCATATTACTCGCGTAATTTAAGTATTAAGCAAAATCGTTACCTGTTGCCACCTCCTGAGTAGCCACTAGATCCTGCGCTGTCATGTTGAATGTACGGGCGGTTGATCTTCTTGGCTATGCAGGTCCTCGAATTTCCAAGATTCCGCCACCGGGTCCTTTGTTGACACTTTCCTTCTCCGCATTCCTCTTTGGACAGTTTTGAAATAGATGATCTGTCGATCCGCAGGCAAAGCAACCTTGTATCTTCTTCAGATTGGGACAATTGGGTGACATGTGCCGTTCTTGGCCGTAGTTGTAACAAACTCCCTTCTTCTTCAAACAAACTCATGCATGGTTCTCCCCATAAATTGCACATGGTTCCCTCCATTTCCTATTCTCTTCAGTCTTGCTACCCGATTGGGTATTCTCACTCCACTTTCTTTTATTCGGATTACTACTACCACTGCTTCCTCTGTTATTTGTCTTCTTCTTCTCCTGATGAAATCGAGATGCAGCTTCGCTCCCTCCTTCAACAGTTAAAGCTTTCTCCAATAAAGCCGCAAACATATTGATCTGCAATACTGCTACCTTGTTGAATATCCCTGGCTTCAGTCCATTCTCAAATCTTCTCACTTTTCTTGCTTCTGTGTCCACCTGATGAGGTGCAAATCTCGCTAATTCATTGAATTTAGCCGCATATTCAGATACCGACATGTTCTCCTGCTTAAGTTCTAAGAACTTAACTTCCATCCGAGCTTGCATACTTGGTGAGAAGTAGTTCTCAAAGAAAAGTTCCTTGAATCTTGTCCACGTCACCACCGTTGCACCAGCTCTCGCCTGATTAGTCTCCCACCAGTAATTGGCTTCTCCCTTCATCAAGTATGTTGCAAAAGTTATCTTTTGCTCCTCCGCTACTCTGGCGATAACGAATGCTTTCTCCATATCCTTCACCCAAGTTTGGGCTTCAATCGGATCTGTGGTCCCCTTAATTCAGGCAGTCCTACCTCTTTAAAGTCTTTAAAATTTGCTAATCTATCGGCTGGCTGATTCCTCGCTCTTCCTCTTGCAGCTGGAGCTCTATTTTCCATATCTTGGGCTAGCATATCTACGAAATTCTGCATTGGGTCCGCTTGACCTCCTTCGTTATTCACTGACTGTTCTTCTTGTTGGTTTCAATTCTGTCGTCTAGGCGGCATGATCTGATTTAAATAAAAATCTTATATTAATTTTCTTTCTCTATACAAATTCTTAACACAATAAGAATTCAACACATAGTTCTCATATAACCGCATATTTATTCAAATAGCACATAGTACATTTAGTACTTAACACATATTACTATCCCTTTTTAAAATAATTTTAGGATTAACATACATAACTTTACACAACAAGTTACAATTCTCCAACTTTACACAAAAGTTACCATTTACCAATTTCACGTATCTATTCCCAGTTCATCAAACTTACCACACTTATGAGTTAAGAAACTTGCCATAATTATGTGAGTGTATAAACTTATCCTAGTCAGACCTTTGGCATCCATTCGCTGAGGGGTTCAAAACATTTCATATAATTATGAGTCATGAACTTACCATAAGTATGAGTTTTAAGAACTCACAAATTAATTTTAATCTTATGTTCATATAGAAAATAAAGATTTCATTCATACCAACATATATATTTACATATGCTTATACATCATTCTCGATATTACAAGACTTAATATCATAACCTTCTACCAAAAGATATTATCACTTATATCTAAGTTATCTACCGACCACTCCCTTCACCAGTCTTCTTCTTGCTGGGAAACTTGTTGAATCCGTGACCCGTTCTACCACATGAGAAACACTTCCTCAAATTCGGCTTAGGACAATGTAGAGAAATATGTCCTTCCTGCTTACAGTTGAAGCACACGTTCTTTCACATCATGCATTCTCCCACGTGGGTCTTTCCACACTTACTACAAGCTTGCCTCTTCTTTGGGTTTGAATTTTCAGAATTATCGATGTCTTTGTCCCTTTTTCTTTTATTCTTGCTCTTCTTGTTGGTTCCTTCAAATGATCCACCACCTTCAGCCATCATTCTATCCACCTGCGCCTTCAGCTCATTCCGTTCTTCAGTCATTTCGCGTAACGCTCACTCCGTCTTCCACAACTCCTCCAAGAGAAATACTTTACTCCGGAGTTCCTGGACTTCTGTAGATAGTTGATCTTGTTCTCCAACTTTGATCTTATTCTTTAACTCCACCTTAGCTTCTTCAGACTCCGCCTCTTCATCACCACTTAGATACATCTCAGGATAATCATCATGATCACTCCCGAGATTGATCATAGGTTCATCTTTTCCCATCTCCTCTACTGACTCGCTTTGCGTTGGCACCTCGACTCTCGGCCTTTAAAAGTGCGGCGTTGCCCATTGGCATCTCCGTATTCATCTTATCTTCTCCTGACATCCAATAATCAGTTTAAACAAATTGATTAGTACTTCACCAGTACAAACTTCTCACATTATGTGTCCACATATCTAACTATCGATATGCTTCGGCAATCCCTCACTTTGTACTCTAAATGAGTTTTCTAGATTTCGCTTATGGTTATAATCCTAAGGTTTTCCCCACCCCACTTAAGTTTTATAACCTACAACTTTGATACCAACCTGAGACACCCCCAAATCCGGGTTACCTGACCCCCGAGTTTGGTGTTCACGATCCATAATATAATACAATCTAACTACCCATTCATATAGAAATAGTAATACATATTACATTAATATATGTTGTTAATACATTAGTCTCAGGTCCGCTAACCTTAACATTACAAACATACCCCTTAGATATATAAAAAGGGATTACAAATAACATAATAAATATGCTAATCATAACTAATTTATCACGATGCCTTTTCCTTTATTCTTCTTCACATCACCTTCTTCCACTTCGTCCCTAGCTGAAAAGTTTTATTAAGCAAGGGTGAGCAACAAGTTTGCCCCGCAAGTTAAGACATACGATAAATGTATAGGAATAAATAACAGGTCTTCTCGCATTGTACGCAACAATAATATGATAATGAAAGAGTACAACGCTTTCAAGGTTTTTTACGATATTCAAATAAATAATCAGGAATTAATTCTATGAAATAGAAAAATAGAATGTTTTATAGATTTATGCTGAGCGATCCATCGGATCTTGAACTTCTCTTCTCGATTAACTATCAAAGATTTGACTTTGATATACCTAGGTGTATCAGATAACCATAAAGATTAAATCACACCCCTCTGGAAGTATATAAATTGATCAGCTTTATTACACACTATATTATGCATAATACTTAATCGTGCGCAAAGGCCGAATATACGACCAATAAAATGTTCCCTTTATATAAAAGGTTGTTCTTCTAAGTCTCAGAATCAAGATTTGATTTAACAACGATATACTATGATTTCAATTTCTATTTACTTCTCGATCTAGCCGAAATAATTGGCATCGTTCTGTCAATAATAATTGAATTCTCTTCTCGAATCTATCAAGTTCTAACAAATGTTCGTCTAGCCAGAATAATTAGCTAAGACATTTCTCAACATAATTCGACAATAAACAGGAATTATCTGTACTGTCAATATTAACTTCTACGGATGTATATATCCAACACTAGTTATTCTCTGAGTATATTTCAGAATCAGCAATTCAATTTGAATTATTAAACATGCACTAACTGCGAATAATCAATAATAAATTCTTGGACGTGGTATAATTAACAATAATTAACCACTATATTATTTAAAAAGTATTAACTCAAGGTTGAGTTAGGAAACTTGCCTTCTTCGCTGATTACAGCTACACAAAATACTTATCTGCGTTTGGAAGACCTATAATCACAATATCGGTCTCACAATTAGCACAATAATTCACAACACGCATCATTGTATTCTACAGTCAAACTTTTTCCTAGGCACATTACCACATAGCCACATCAGTGTTTGCAACCTATATAACCACTTATCAAGTCTAACTAGTTCGGTCTGGTTGGACTTCGGTCTCATCTCGGTGTTCTGGTCACCCTATCCGACAATTAACACAATTATTGTCAAGTAAATTTGGTTTCAAAGCTTAAATATTACATTAGATAAGTCATATTTATTTATAATATTTTTTGGAAGCTTTTAATAATTTATCAAACAATTATTATAATTTATAATAATTTTTCAAACACTGAAATTATTTTTAAATGATTTAATCATCAAATAATCTTACCCTCATTAATATTTAATAATATAAAAATATTAATAACATATTTGTCAAAATATTAAAGTTATTATCAATAACTTAAAATATTTTAAATCATCAATATTCTACTTAAATGATTTTGAAAATAATTAAAATCATTTTAAATCATCACCATTAATATTTAAATATTAATGAAATTATCATCAAATATTAAAAGTCATTAATTATATCTTAAAATATTTTTAAATAATGTTTCTAATTTTTAAATGATTTTTAAATCAATAAAATCATTTTCTATCATTTATTTAATTTAATATTTAAATAAATCTAATATCATTAATATTGATTTATTAATGAGAATTTCTCAAAAATATTGAAAATTATATTTTATAATTCAAAATATTTTCTAACACTTTATTCTCATTTAAAAAGATTTTTAAATCAATAAAATCATTTTGAACTTATTGATTTAATATAATAATTAAATAAATCTAATATCATTAATATTAAATTATTAATAAAATTCTCTAAAAATATTAAAAGTTACATTTTATAACTCACAATATTTTTAAACACTTTATTCTTATTTAAAATTATTTTTATAATATAAAAATCATTTTTCTCTAATTTATTTAATATACTAATTAAATAAATTAAATATCATTTTTATTCAAATAGTTATAATTATTAATGAAAAATATTCTAAATTCTCAAAAAATATTTTTCATAACTTAAAATAATTTTTAAAACCATTTTTGGTAATTTTTATAATTTATTTCTCTATTTTTAAGTATTTATCGTTAAAATCAGAAAATAAAAATAACTAAACCATCGTTGTATCCCTTTAGCGATACTAAGTGTCGCTGTTGGTGTTCTTCAGCCTCATGAAAACCATTCTGAGTTGTCAATACATGGTACAGAAATAACTACAACTTTATTATTACAACAGTAAAACTGTGAGTTTGAATATAAATATTATCTTCTAGACAATATCTATACTCAAATAAATCTTCATCACATTTATTGATACATTATTTTACAAAATGGTGAGGACTACTAAACAATTCTTTTCTAAAACCTTCATTCCATACCCCACTAAGTATTTCGCTTATATTCTCACCTCCCGAGAAGAAAAATGGAACAAAAAGGAAAATGGTGAGCTCAACTAGCCCAAGAAAGAATATTATGACTAAGATAATATACAACAAATTATCGTTAGTCTTGACAGGAAAAATCTAATAGAATACAATAGACAACAAATTTTAAATCAATATTCATAGATGAAATAATAATTCATTAGAAGAGTTAAGTAGAGAATGCAAACTACTATCTTACATGTATGAATTTAAAAGTTCATCGTCTATCTTTTATCCCTGTAACATCAATCAATATACATTTGGAATCAAATATTCATCTTTGCACTACTGAGGCCAAAGATATTCATCGATTAGTCATGTTCATCTAAACACTGCTCATCATTTTACTACTGACAAAGATATTCTTTAGAAATCATTCATCTTTGCACTCTGTGCCAAAGATATTCAATAATATCATCATTTAAGACCGAGGATGATGAAAAATATTTTTAAAGAAAGCGAATCAAAGTGAAACAAAATGACAAGGATTAAGGATTAAGGATTAAGTACTTTGTTTTATCCATGTTCAAAAATACCTCAAAAATAATCATAGTGGTGTAAAATTCAAGAATGATCAAAACATGGATACAATCAAAGCTAGTCTCCAGAATAGATATTTTGGACAAAAAGAAGAAATTTTATTTTTCGGTGAATAGTGCCGTATACGTGAATAGTGTCGTATACGTGAATAATAACTCCGACACCAAAAGATAGAAATTTTCCAAAAAAAACATCTTCACGCTTCATGAATAGTACTCGTGAATAGTAACTCGTGAATAGTAACTCATGAATAGCAACTCGTGAATAGTAACTCATGAATAGTAACCCCGACATGAAAAAGTTCCATAATTGATATAAAGTTCCAACCAATATTTCAGCATAATGATATTGAAGAAATAATATCATTTGAGAAGAAAATAACATCCCTTACCTCGAAAGATTAGTACTTTACAAATTTGGAATAAAGGGTATAGTCTTTGAAGGAATTTGCACCGTCTAACAATACTCAAAGTATACTCACAAGAATACGCTCAATATATCGAGAGAGAAATAGAGAGAAACTTCAGTTTCTGTTGTGATTTTCAATTCTAACCTAAGCACCCTATTTATAGGAAATTGCTTAGAATACCAAAGTAGAAAATTGAATAAAATATTAATATATATTATAAATTTCCTACGCCAACCTTCCAAGAACTGAATTCAGCTCATTCAACACACATGTGTAACACACCATAATGAAAAAAACGTTTTTGTTATTTAAAATATTTTAAACTTCCAAAAATCAATTATTTCGGAGCTTCGGAACTTCAATAATTCATAATAAATAGCCCTTTTATCAGAAAATTCAAATCTCGCGACTTTTTATAGGAATTTCAATTCTCTACAACTTTGCAGAAGAAAGTTTTTCCGAATTCAAAACAGAAATTGACCGAAATTCATAAACGGGCGATTTTACAGGCTATAATCAAATTTCGATCGATAAATGGGGTCCATGAGCATGTTTAACATGTTTTAAACATTTATTGCAACAAAAATACTCTTCCTCCTCGTATACTCATATATCCCACATTCGTTGTAAAAATATCACCATTATTATATTATTAAAATATAATAATATATTTAAATGAATTATTTTATCAGAAAAAGATAAAATTTCAATTTTCAACAATTGTCACATTAAAATTTTCTCCATCTATATCCACATAAAATCAATATTTTTCTCATCATATGAATTAATAATTAATTATTCACAAATAATATGTAATCACAGAATCACGATATTAATGACGGCCCGGTTCGAGAAAGAGGGGCTTTCAATAAGAATTTCTCCTTCTTGGTAGCAAGTAATTAGGTGACCAAACCTCTCCTTAGATGAGAACTTTCTAGACATTGCCAATAATGTTATCTAATAATATTATTAGGATAATATGAATTATTGCTTCGATAAAGAAAATCTTGTGTAATGACAATTATTGAAACAATGAATAGAAATTATCAACGCAAACAATTATTAAATCAATAAAATCTTTGAGCAGTAATTACTGTAACCATTATTGAGTAGTACCTTCTTACGTAAGAATCAATAATTGGTGCAATATCGTGGTAATACTCTGGTGTTTTAACCATAAGTATTTTAACAAGATTACTTGGTAACAACTACGTAGTTATTTTTAAACAACTTATATTTGTCGTTTTCTTCATCCAATCGCTTTTCGTTATGGGAATTTTACATGGTTCTTGTGGTCGTGCGAATATTCACAAGCGATTGAATATTCCACGACCAAACGAATATTCCCAAACAACAATGAATATTTTATAACCACTTGCTTATTTTGAAATATTTGCGTATTTTACCCCTAACTATCCACATTAATCAAATCAACCCTTACTATTTCAAAATAATAAATAGAGAAAATTAAATTTCATTAATAATAAGTTGGGGTCTTACACATTAACTGCTTCCACCTTCACTGGATCCATGGAAATGCTATCTTTATCAATAACATGTCCTAAAAACTGCACTCGTTCAAGCCAAAATTCACACTTAGTGAATTTCACATACAACTTCTCCTTTCTTAGTGTTTCCAACACTATCCTTAAATGTTCAGCATGATCTTCTGACGTCTTAGAATAGACTAGAATATCTTCAATGAACACTACGACAAACTTGTCCAAATATTGTTTGAACACTCTGTTCATCATATCCATAAATCACGGTGACGCGATTAGTCAACCCAACGACATAACCGGGGAACTCGTAATTACCATATAACGAGTCCACAAACCGCATATAAGTACATCCTCCCTCCCTACTTTCAACTGATGATACCCCGTACGCAAATCAATTTTAGAAAAATACTTTGCCCCTTTTAACTGATCAAATAGATCATCGATCCTGGGTAGTGGGTATTTGTTCTTAATCGTTAACTTGTTCAACTCTCGATAGTCGATACAAAGTCGTAACGACCCATCATTCTTCTTTACAAACAATACCGGTGCTCCCTAAGGAGACACACTCGGTTGAATGTACTTCATATCTAATAGTTCCTGTAGTTGAACCATTAACTCCTTCATCTCTACTGGCGTCATCCTATACAGTGCCATTAAAACTGGTGCCATACCCGGTAACAAATCAATCACAAACTCGATCTCCCTATCCGGCGAAAGACCAGGTAATTCCTCCAGAAATACATCCGTAAACTCTTGAACTATGGGTATTTGTTCCAATGATGCTCCCACTCTTTGGGTATCCACAACATCGCACAAATATCCTATACACCCCGTCCTCAACATTTTCCTAGCTTATGTCATCGTTAGACAACAAGAGCGTCTCGGTGATTTACTACCGAAGAACACTACCTTGGTTTTTTTAGAAAGCCGAAGGTTCACACTTTTCCTATGGCAATCTATTATAGCCTTATGGTTAATCAACCAATCCATACCAAGAATTACATCAAATTATTTCAACCTTATCGGTACCAAATCTACCGATAACTTATTATCTCTAATATCTACACAACAATCCCTATAAATATGTTCAATGGGAATTATCTCTTCGTTTGCTACCTTAATATCTAAAGGTATTTCTAACTTTTCAGGGATTAAACCTAATTGCTTAGCAAATATATAAAAGAACAAGTAGCACCCAAGTCAAATAACACATAATCATTTATTTCATTGACTAGAATGATACCTGGTACTACATTTGCTGATGAAACCGCATCTTGGACAATCATATTAAAGGTATGGTATGAGGGTCTACCCGTCGATGGTGTTGGTCCAGTAATGGCTAACTTACCATTACCAGAACCCTTACTACCCTCTAACCCCTTCTTCGGGCAATTTCTTGCCATGTGGTCCATCGACCCACAAACAAAACAACCATGGTTTTTTTTAGGATTAGGAAAGTTAAGTGATATATGTCCCTCCTACCCAAAGTTATAACAAACTGATTTTCCCTTCAGACAGACTCCTAGATGAGTCTTTCTGCATGTCTTGCATGCCTTCATCATACGTTTAGGATCCCCTTATTTCACCCCAGTATTCCTGGAGTTAAAACTCTTCCTTTTTGGTATACTTCCACTACCACTAGCACTCTTTGCCTTGGTTCATTCTTCTCTCTTACTCTTATTTTTTCTTTCTTTGTGGTATTGGGTCAACGCCTCACTACCACCTTCTGCTATAATCGCCTTTTCCAGAATGGTCCCATAGGAAGCACTCTGGAACACAAAAATCCTACAATAGAGCCAGGGTTTCAGGCCCTGCTTAAACCTATGAGCCTTCCTCTCTTTAGTGTCCACTTGATGTGGAGCAAACCTTGCTAATTCATTGAATTTGGTCGTGTACTAGGGAACCGTCATGTCCTCTTGCTTAAGTTCTAGGAACTTAATCTTTATCCTCCCCTGCATGCTAGTAGGAAAGTAGTTCTTGAAGAATACCTTCTTGAACTATTCCCACGTAACCGCCTCAGTTTTAGCCCCACCCTGGTGAGCCTCCCACCAAAAGTTGGCTTCCCCTTTCATCATGTAAGTCGTAAAAGAAGTCTTTTGCGCTTCAGCTACGTTTGTAATAACAAATGCCTTCTTTATTTCTTTCACCCATGTCTGGGCCTCTATTGGGTCCGTCGTTCCCTTGAACTCTAGCAGACCAACGCTTTTAAATTCTTTAAAGGTACTCGTTCTGGCTACCCTAGGTCTCGCAGGTGCTCTACCCCCGATTTGATTAAATGCAGCAGTTAATAAATTAACGAACTATTGCATAGGGTTATTCTGACCCCCTTGATTATTGTTATGTGATTCCGCTTCATGATTACGTTGTCTTCTTCTTGGCGGCATTATTCTGATTAAATAAATAAAGTTTCATTATTATCTATTTACTTACTTTGTTATCATTCCACAATAATAACTCATACCACAAAAAAGCATATTAAATAAAAATTTCATTATAGTAATATGCTTCTTCATAGTTCGAAACTATTTACAATTTGCTTCCATAGCCAAAAGCTATTACATTACTATCCCGCGATTAACTACCCTTTAATTATACAAAAGAGGGTTTTATGTCACTACACATATACAAAAGATCTACTGATCTACTAACACTGCCTCACAGCATTCTCATGTTTCTGATTCGCTAGAATCGAAACAATATCCCGACTAATAGTATGTCGAGTCTATCCCGACTAAATAGAATAACAAGCAATTTTTAGCTTGAAATCCTAATGAGCACTGTTATGGATGTAGGACATCCGTGCTATCTTCTGGTCTTTCTCAACCAATTTTTTACGAAGCTCTAAAACCTTATCCTTATAGTCTCTAGCCTTATCTGTTATAAGCACCTTTTCATCGTGCTCTGACTCAAAATCTGCTTCTGCAGACTCCTTCGCTTCATAAAGAGCACTAATCTCTTCATTCTGGTTCTGCACAACTATACACAGTTGCACATTCCAGTCAAGCACTGCCAGATACAATGCTTTTATTGCATCTAGAGGTGTTGACTCTTGTGTAGGTAACACCGTATTAATCGATATTACCTCCATATCTTCCTCCACATCGATCATCATATTAAGGTATGATGCTAAATCAATATCTTCCTCGGAGTAGTCCTCCTCAAAAAAGTACTCCTCTGGCTCTGACTCCTCTAGAATCACTAATGGTACCTCCGCCACTGGCATAGGTACAGGCTCTACTCTGTTCACAGACTTTTCGCTCACCACGTGTATATCTCTATACATCAAGCTATCGATCGACATCTACAATAACACATAACATATTGATTAGTACATAATACACAATAATATAAGCATAAATCACATTTTATTTATTTAGGGTTAATTTCCATCTTTTAAATCTTTCGGTACTAAGTTTCCTCAATACCTTGTTAACTCATTCGACTCGAGTTTACTTCCTTTAGACTTTTCCTTCTTTAACCAGGTTATTAGCCTAAGGTTCTTTCCCCCTTAAGTTTTATAACCTATTGCTTTGATACCAACCTGTGACGCTCCCAAATCTGGGTATCTTCCAACCCGACAGATGGTGTTGCATGGTACTCATAATCATACATTCATTCTATTGAAACAACAACACAATGAGTGTATTGACTACTTTCTTATTACATTCATAATAAATCATTTCCCAGGTTCGGAAACTGAATATATTATTTGTTGTTCATAAGTATAATACATACAAACATACTAGTCTATTATAGGATAACTAATTATCCATCTTAGCCTTTCCTTTATCTTTCTTAGAACCCTCAGTTCATTCGGCCTTAGCTGCAATCATATAATTCAAGCAAGAAGTGAGCATTACTAGCTCAACAAGTCTAACAAAGGATAACATAAATACCACGTCGAGAATTATATGATTATCTTTCATAACTGAACAAGTAGCTATGAAGTACTATGAAACATTAACTAACACTTCTCACTTCATAACAACAATTCCAAAGTATATATAATAGCTTAGGAATTCTGAATCAGTCGAAAGACCATGAACATACTCTTTTCATTTTCATACATAAAAAGGACATCCCGGAACTAAGGTCTTACTTCCGATATTTCTTACGAGCACTTCTAGGTGATCAGCCTATAGTACTCTATGTTGATCAACACTCATCCGTTAAACGTATTTATGTTTAAGTTTTGGCAACATCACGTGCCCATCGAATAATCGATGAAAAATACATTTATTTGTTTATATACAAACTTACCTTGAATCCGTACCAAATACTTGGCATAGGATAGCGTTAATAGTTCTATATCGAAAGACTTGTAAACAAATCAATCTAACTTTTAAGATTAGTCTAGCCGAGTTAAAATTGGCATCGACCCTTTCTTTAAAACAATTCATGCAACTCATAACATGAATAACAGAAACTCGGCTAACACGAAGGTTAGACAAGCATTAAGAAAACTTTCCTTCAAGCATCTTTGAATACAATATTCAAAAGTTCTCGATCATTACAGAATCTACATGATATATTCACACAGCACACTGTAATTAGCTTCCAAACAATCTCATCACATTTTTATTACCAACTTCTTTCTCTTCTATGTCTTAAATGAATTTATTTCATTAATAATGTCAATTCGACTTACTATCCTTCATTACGGCTTGTTAACGTTCTTACGTTATTAACCGAGACTCTATCATTATTGGTGAAGTACCAATGTTGAATACAATTTACTTTCTTACTCTTTACGTTCTTTGTTTAATTACTAGTTAAACAACAATAAATTTTCTAAGGTCATCACTATATATGTAATATAGGAATGGTCTTAACATGCTTATGAAATATATACACTTTCCCCATAATTGAATTGCAATGAATGGGTTCAAAAATAACTAAGTTGGTCTTTTCCTCTATCTACATTTGTATTTCATCTCCTAGTTCAACATTATATGGCTACGCCATTCATTCTGAGAGCAAATCCTCGTCTTGGCGCTGCGGTGTGAGACTTCTTTGCAATAGTGGCATTGCAGCACCACTCTTCAGTGACCAATCTTTCTATTCACGACGCTGCGGCACGGCCATTAACACTGGGGTTGGCGCTGTGGCACCTCCCCTGAGCCTTAGTTAACTTTGACAGTTTGGTTTTTCTATGAACTTCCTGGACTCATAACTTATTCGTTTTACATCTAAATTGGCTCATTTAAAAGCTATTAGCTTCTAAATCATGTGCACTATGATTTCATCAGAAAATATTTCATTTCTAAATCTTTTAACCTGAAATTCACCGATTAGTTCATTATTAAGCGTTCCTTTATCGTTCGTGAGCGTTCATAGCTCGTTTTCTTCGTTCTAAGTCAAAATTCGATGATTCTCGAGTCCACGACTCTTGAATACCTTATCTCACGTGTTGCCACTGAAAACCAAAGTTTCCAAGTTATACGATAACTTTTGACTACTAATCCGAGATTTCTACATTTTTAACGTTTAACGCCGAATCTCAGAAATTTCACCATAACTTCGTTACTCGTGTTCTATATGCCAAATCAAATGGAACAACTCCATTGATTCATCATCTACATCCTAACCAAGCAATATGCACATACCCTAACAATGATGGTTTTCAATTTGTCCATCAACAACCAAGTTATCGTTCAAAGATTTCTTCGGTTTAAACTTACGTAAACACTTACGATTTCTACTTAAACATAACTTATCAATGTTTTAATCATTAATAGTCATCCTTATCACTCCGAAAGAGACATGTTCCACCAAACTACGATTCTCTACGAAAAATAAATCGAAAAGGTCGAAGGCTAATGTTTACGAAATATTACCTTTTCGTTCTTTGTGTTCTTCTTAAAAACTCTTATGATTTGCTTCAAAGTAGCTTGATTACTGTGACAACCCGAATTTTTATAAGTTATTAAAATAGGAATTTAATAATTAAAATTCTTATTATGAGATGTTTTGAGTTTGAGTATGAAATAATATAATTTGATTATTATGCCTTATTGGCAATGGAATTGTTATGAATTAAATTTCATAAATATGTAGAGTAATTCACTTATTTAAAATAGTGAATCAATGTAAATATATTTCTTTTAATAAAATGAGAGGGTAATGTGTTACATATAAATATAATATGTTAATGTAATTTAATTGTGAATTTTATAAATAGTTAAGATAATTATCAAGTAAAATAAATATTTTAGTTGAGATATTTATTAAATAAAGTAAATATTTGATGGAAATTATTATGGAATAATTTATTCTTGTATGATGATGTGAAGTAAATTGATGGTAAACAATTTTATAATCGGTGCGTATTTTATTACGCTAATGGAATGATAATGCTCTAATTTAATTAAATAATTAAATTAGAGGATGAATGATTTATTAAATAAATTTATTATGTTGATAAGGAGTGATTTGATAAATTAAGTTATTAATAAACACAATGCAACTTAATATGAAATTATAAGACTGGTTTGGTTATGTCTGACAAATGTACCAAATAATAGAGGAGTATTAAAATAAATTAAAAAAATGGATTTTGGGTTCTAGCTAAACATAGCCTAGAGACCCTTTGTATTCTATAACTGCTGAGACTATTGGATTGTGTAACTGAGGGCTAAGTAAATATATGTAACTTATTTTTCTAAGGTTAAGAACACAGAAGAGAGAAAGGGAGAAAGGGAGAAAGGGAGAGAATTCTCTGTAATTTGGGAAGAAAATTATGAGAATCAAAGAAGAGGAAGAAGATTAATCAAGCTTCTCTAATCATCTAGCTAATTAAAGGTAATTGTTGGAAGAATGCATATTGTGATTTGATGTTTAATATAAATGCTCATGATTATGTGTAAAGTCCTTCTAGGAATATATGTATAAGGACTTAGTGATAGATCAAAATTGTTAGGTTGATCTTAGCCTTTAATGTTCACTTGTATAGAGAAAGAGATCAAATATGTTAGGTTGATCTATGGCTAGAAAGAAATAGATAGGCCTTGAAGAGAATTGTAGTATATCCGTCTGATCAACAAAATGCAGAAGCTAAGGCAGGATCGTAGTACTGAGATGATCGTTGTATATTTGCCTTGAAGGGCCTCTCCAGTAATCATAGAGTGGTCCAGACATTTGCCGAAGCTAACTCTGAGATTGTAGTGTGCTCTCGGAAGCATAGAGACTGCAAAACGAGCAAGTGAAGATCGTAGTATGCAAAACTATTGAAAGAAATCGTAGTGTTCTATTCAGACCAAGCACAAATATGACAAGACACCACGATATGTATCGTTGAGTATCATCTGTCTTGTGTCAGAAGCGTCGAGCCCTATCTCTTGTTTGGAAACAAATTCCAACAAATGTGGAATGGGTTTTGAACGTTGAAGCTCTCACCAGTCCCAACGGTACAAAAGATATTCTTAGTATTGATCAAAAGAAACATATTCAAGAAGCTAAGAAAAGGATCATTGGGCAGAGGAAAACATCTTTTTAGATGTTAGGTGAGAAAGCAGTCTGCTGTGTCAGTGGGCCAGATTGCAATTCAGAAGATGTGCAGAAAAGTCTCCATCAAAGCTCAGAAATGTCAAACGCATTTAATGGCTCATCAGATGACTTCAACAGATAGATTTAAAGAGATCACATATATACAGAACAAAGACAGATGAGAGAGCTAAGCAAGCATTTGAACAAAAATGTACAAGGACACTCAACGCTCAACTCTACGATCTGAGAAAAAGAGAAAGCTTGCTCAGCTACTCAGTTCTTTCAAACAAGTGCTTAATAGCAACTAAGTAGAACCAATCACGATCTCAACAAACAACCAATCAATTAAAGTGAGAGTTCCAAGTCTGAAGGACTTGAAGAGTTCTAAGTGAACTGTGAAGAACCAAGTCTACTGCACTTGAAGAGTTCAAGAGTGAACTAAGAAGTTCCTAGACTGCTGGTCTAGAAGGAATCTGTGAGATTCAAGAAGTGTAACAGACATCCTTAGTGGATTTCCTACTCAAGGAGTAGAAGAGTGGATTAGGAGCTTTAAGTGCTCTAAACCACTTAAAACTACCGTGTCCATTATAACTGCTATAACTGTCATAACTTCCTTACTCTCCTTAATGCAAGATATCTAAAAGAAGGCTTATCATATACTCATTCCGTTGTGCATTAATCACAATCATACTATCTAGTTTATAAGAAAAGTTTTTAATTATCTATTCAACCCCCCATCTAGATATCTATTGTGCCTCCGGAAACTAACAATTGGTATCAAAGCAGGTTTTATAATACAACCTATAAATCTTGGGTAGATCCAATGGCACACTTACCAAGCGAATCAAAGACTGGAGGAGGCAGCAAGCCACCTATGTGCAACAAAGATAAATTTGCTAACTGGAAGGTTAGGATGCAAGCTTACATGGATTCAATAGATGAAGATCTATTTGAAACTGTTCAAAATGGGCCCTATGTTCCTACAAAGCTTGCACCAACTACAGATGACCCAAACAGAGTACAGATCAAGGTCAAGGGAGAATGGATAGAGAACGAGAAGAGAGCTGTCCAGCTCAATAAAAAGGCCAAAAACATCTTGTTCCAATCCTTAGAAGATGATCTGTTTGAAAACGTAGTCAACAACAAAGGAGGTTTGGGAAGCACTACTCATTATGCATGAAGGAACAGAAGAAGTCAGAGAAAACAAAAAATCTCTCTTAACTCAGCAATATGAGATGTTTGCTCACGTTCAAGGAGATAACGTTACTGCCACCTACGAAAGATTTAATGTTCTGCTCAACTCTCTACGTGCCTATGGAAAGATCTATCCAAACAAAGATATAATCATAAAGTTCATGAGAGCCTTGCCAAGCAAGTGGGATGCCAAAACCACTGCAATTAGAGAATCAAAGAACTTACATGAAATGACTGTCCAACAGTTGTACGGCAACCTTCTCACATACAAACTAGAGCTGACTCAACGAGCAAAAACCCTGTCTGAAGGAAGAAAGAAGGATAAAGGTGTTGCTCTCAAAGCAACTGATAACACCTCCAAAGTCAGCACTGAAGTTGATTCTGACTATGATGAAGATGATGATGAGGACCTTGCAATGCTGGTGAAAAGACTAAGAAGGTTCATGCGACAAGGTAAAACCAGCAAGCTGAAGAAAGTCAGCAACTATAGCAGCCAGGAGCAAATGAATGACCTATGCTACAATTGTAAGAAACCTGGTCACTTCATTGCCAACTACAACAAACCTCTCAAAGAAGAACTCAAGAAGAAATCACATTCAAAGAAGGAATACAAAGGTAACAAAAGGCCACAGAAGAAAGACAAAGGCCTTGTAGCTGGAGGATCATGGAGTGACTCAGACAATGACTCAACTCCGGAATCTGGAGATGATGAAGATCCTCAAATGGCAAATCTTTGCCTGATGGCCAAAAATGCAAGGGACAAACAGAACTCCAACATACATGAAGTAAGTATCGATGAGGTATTTGACTTCAACTCTCCTGATGTAGATATCGATGACCTTAGAACTGCATTACACGGCATAACATCTGATCTGCACCAATAAATGAAGTGGTTTAGAGTGCTATCTAAAGACTATTCACTTCTTCAAAAGGAGAAAGAGAAAGTTCAAGAGGAACTAGAAACAGCCCTTCTTAGTACTAATTCTCTTTCAAAGTTTGAAGCTGAGAATAAGCTTTTGAGACAAGAAAATGAGCTCAGTGCACAAAGAGAGTCTAGTCTAAACTCCAAGATTGAGGATCTAGAAAAGACAGTCTCTACATGGAATAAATCCTATTCATCCACGGACTCCTTAATCTCTAACCAGAGAAGTGTCTCTGATAGAACAGGGTTAAGCTTTGAGGAATCTACCTCAGAGCCATATGTAGAAAAAGTAAAGGAGATTAGCATGAGTGATGCCTCAAGTTTAAGTAGAGGCATTATATTTGTGAAATCCTCACAGAACGATGAGCCTATCAAACCCTGCCCAGCTGATTCAATTCATATTTCCAGTAGTAAGGGATCTCATGCTGGTCTAGGTTTCAAAAAAGAGAAGAGTAATCTAGCTACTACTCATCAACCTCGAAGGATCGTAGAGTCCAATAAAATCAACTCTACGAACCAACCCGGGAAGATGAAGAGAAGTAAGATACACTCCTCACAAATAATGAAACAAGAGAACACATGGAAAAGGGAATATCAGCCTAGCAGGAGGATGACCAATAACCCACAAAAGTTTAAATGGGGGAAGAATCTTCACACACACACAAACATGCATCATATCAAATGTTTTGTGTGCTACAGAGTTGGCCACAAGGCTGCAAAGTATCATTATAATTCCATGCATGTGAGACCCAAAATCAAGCAGATTTGGGTCCCCAAGGGTACTAACATAGTAGGACCCATGCAAGTATGGGTACCAAAATGAAGGTTTAATGTTACCTCAGGAAAAGAGCTCCACAAACACAACCTGGTATCTGGATAGTGGATGTTCAAGACACATGACTGGGAACAAAGCCCTTCTGTCTAACTACATAGAGAAGGAGGGTCCCTCGGTCATCTTTGGAGATAATGGCTCTGGCAAGACAAGAGGTTATGGCTCAGCTGGAAATGGTGTAGTATCCTTTAGCAAAGTGGCCTATGTGGAAGGACTACAACACAATCTTCTAAGCATTAGCCAACTCTGCGACAAGGGTCATCAAGTAACATTTCTCAACAATCAATGTCATGTCCGAGACCTGAAGACATCTGCTGTGAAGCTAACCGGAACAAGAGAAGGAAATGTCTACACAGTAAATCTTGGAAAACTGAGCTTAGACGAGACAATATGCTTTCTGGCTAAAGCATCTGAAGAAATGAGCTGGCTATGGCATTGAAGACTATTTCATCTCAACTTTAAAAGCATGTCCAAATTAGCTTCAAAAGATCTAGTTGCAGGCCTACCCAAGTTCATTTTCATTAAAGAAAGGCCGTGCAATGCCTGTCAACTTGGAAAATAGACCAGAAGCACATTCAAGAGCAAAACTATCAATTCAATTGACAAGCCTTTGCAGTTGCTACACATGGATCTTTTTGGGCCAATTCCAACAACGAGCCTTAGAGGAAAAAGATACTCTCTGGTCATAGTCGATAACTTCACCAGATTTACATGGGTGTTCTTTCTAACCTCAAAAGATCAGACAAGTTCCCAGCTAATCAAGATGTTCAAGCTTGTGATGAACGAGAAAGGAGAGAAAATCAAGTCTATAAAGAGTGATCATGGTAGAGAATTTGACTTCTCAGAAATGGACCAATTCTGTATAGATAATGGCATCAGTCACAACTTCTCAGCTCCACGAATTCCTCAACAAAATAGAGTTGTTGAGAGAAAGAACAGGACATTAATAGAGGCTGGAAGGACTCTACTAGCAAAAGAGCTTCGTCTGCTCGAGTACTTTGGGGCGTAAAACCATCAAGACAGATATTATACTCAGAACAGATCACTCATACACTCTACGATTAAGAAGACTCCCTATGAACTGTGAAAAGGAAGAAAACCCAGTGTCAGCTACTTTCATGTCTTCGGTTGTGCATGCTACATTCTCAATAATGGAAAGAAATACATGACAAAGTTTCAACCAAAATCAGACGAAGGAATCTTTCTTGGATATGCCACAGACAGTAAGGCCTACAGAGTGTTCAACAAGAAGGCACTGAGTGTTGAAGTCTCGATCCACATCATCTTTGATGAAACAGACTGAGACAAAACAATGCCTCAAGACACTACGACTAATAGTTCAGACACTACGAACGAGGTCGTCGAGCTCAATACTACGATCATAGTACCAGACAGTGAAATCGTTAAGCAAGGGAATGAGATCATAGAGAGGCCTATGCCAGACAACGAGCCTCCACATCAAGAAGAAGAAGTAGATCTTGAAGATCTAAGACAAGAAGGCATAAGAACTGATGTCCCAACAGGAAGTAGATGGGCAAGAGATCACACTCAAGATCTAATCATTGGAGATCCGAATGCAAGAGTCAAAACAAGTGCTGCTACTCAAAATGAATGCTTCTATCTAGGCTTCCTATCTCAAATGGAACCGAAGAAGATAGATGATGCTATGGAAGACTCTAGTTGGATAGAGGCTATGCAGGAAGAACTTAATCAGTTCGAGAGAAGCAAAGTATGGAGATTGGTTCCAAGACCAAAGAATCATCCTGTAATTGGAACCAAGTGGGTCTTCAGAAACAAGATGGATAAGATGGGGTGATAACCAGGAATAAGGCTAGACTAGTGGCCAAAGGTTACTCTCAGGAAGAAGGCATTGACTACGATGAGACATTTTCACCTGTTGCCAGACTAGAATCCATCAAAATATTTCTTGCCTTTGCTGCTCACATGAAATTCAAGGTCTTTTAGATGGATGTCAAGAGTGCATTCTTGAATGCTGAACTTCAAGAAGAAGTCTATGTAGAGCAGCCTTCAGGTTTCATCAATCCATCTCTTTCTAATTATGTCTTTAGATTAGACAAAGCCTTATATGGTCTTAAACAAGCACCTAGAGCATGGTATGAAACACTAACTAACTTCCTTATTGAAAATGGATTCACTAGAGGTAGAGTAGATACCACACTATTTCTCAGAAAGCACAAAGACGAAGTCCTATTTGTTCAAATATATGTTGATGGTATTATTTTTGGATCTAATGATGAAAAGCTATGCAAGAGATTCTCCAAGCTTATGCAGAGCAAGTTTGAAATGAGCATGATGGGTGAGCTAAACTTCTTCCTTGGACTGCAAGTAAAGCAAACTGATGAAGGAATCTTCATCAACCAAGCCAAGTACATTAAAGACTTACTTAAGAAGTATAGCATGGAGTCAGCCTCTCCCATGAAAACCCCAATTTCTCCTGCAACCAAGCTTGACAAAGATGAAAAAGATAAAAGTATTGATATAACTCAATACAGAGGTATGATTGGCTCTCTTTTATATCTAACTGCCAGCAGACCAGATATAATGTTAGCAACATGCATTTGTGCTAGATTTCAGGCTAGTCCTAAAGAATCTCATTTATCTGCTATAAAGAGGATTTTCAGATATCTCAAAGGTACACCCCACTTGGGGCTTTGGTATCCCAAGGAGTCCTCATTTGAGCTAACAGAATACACAGATGCTGATTTTGCAGGCTTTAAAATTGATAGAAAGAGTACCAGTGCCACCTGTCAATTGCTAGGAAACAAACTTGTGTCCTGGTTTAGCAAGAAGCAAAATTCCGTATCTACTTCAACTGCAGAAGCTGAATACATTGCTGCAGGCAGTTGCTGTACTCAGATCTTATGGATGAAAAATCAACTAACAGATTATGGGTTTAAATTTAAATCCATTCCTATTCACTGTGATAACACAAGTGCGATTGCTATAACTCATAATCCTGTCATGCATTCTAGGACTAATCATATAGAAATAAGGTATCACTTCATTAGGGATCATGTGCAAAATGGAACTATATCTTTATAATATATCCCTACTAAAAATCAACTTGCTGATGTCTTTACAAAGCCTCTAGATGAATCCAGATTTAACAAATTAATAAGTGAGCTAGGCATGCTTAACTTACAACCATGAAAAATATGCTCTAGTATGTGCTAATCATACAGGTTTAAAGTCTATGTTTGAAATCATAGACATGATAAAAGGAAGTCCATGATCGTAGAACCGAAGTGTCATATAACGACAACGATAGAAGTGAAGACTCAATGATCGTAGTGAAGACTCAACGATCGCGGTGCAGACTCAACGATAACAGAGCTACATCAAAACCAAAGGAGCACCCTATGATGATCAAGTATCAAACAAAGCAATCTCTCTGATAAGTGCCTCAGGGACAAACCTAACCCTTGATTCAATCAATGAGGTTGGCCCTTTCTGAGCTACCTTAAACCAAGAAGAATGCTAAGTCAAAAGTTCATCATGAGAACTTGGTCTGACTCTATGATTGCTAGTCGAACTCGACGATCATAGTTCAGACTCTATGATTGCAGCTCAGACACGACGACTGTTGAACAAACTCAATGATGGTAGAACAGACTCGAAGATTCCAAGGACCATTTCAACGATCGTAGTCCTCCTAAAGAACATATTAGCCCAGAAAAAGTCAAGGGTAATTCAGTACAATCCCTCTCTATCGAATTCATAGAGCCAAGCAGAATTCGACACCTGTCCCACTAAGAAAAATGGAGGATGGGAAGTTACTTATACCATTTGAAGGCGCCCTTTGGAAATTAGAAGTTCAAAAGCTTATCCCTCTCCTTATCTCTGCAAGAAGAAACCCTAAGCTGTCTAGAAAGCTCAGTAAATCACACTTCCTGCAAGAAAACCAATGGTGGCTTCCAGTGTTATCTCGAGTTCAAAATAAATGAACCCCAATTTCACAAGCTTTGACAAGTTCAAAACAGCTGAACCCCAATTTCACAAGACTTTGTTGCTACTAAAGAAGGCGGTCTCAACAAGAAGCCTTGGGTAAGGTGCGAGGAGACACAATCTGATGGCATAGGGTATCCATCCATATGGGGCTCAAGGGCTCAAAATGCATCATAAGAAATCACCTTCTATCAAAGGATACAAGAAGAAGGAGTTTCCACAAAGGTATGAATTTCTAGCTGATATTATTGGAAAATGTATATGTTGCAAGAGCTCAGGTCATGACTCTGTAAATGAGGTGCAACTCAAGCTCATGACTTCCATATGTTATGGAATACAACTTAACTATGGGGCTCTATTACTTAAATGGATTGGGAAGTGGTTAATCAGCTCAAAGAAGACGAAGAGTTCTCAGAAGATGCTATTATAAGCATTATTCAATTTGAAAATGTGAGGATGAAGTCATCAATCCAAATCGGAAGAACTATTGGTGAACCGAAAAGGAATGAGATGATGAAACATGTCGTGTTATAAAGGAAAAAAGAAAAGAAGAAGAAGAAGAAGAAGAAGAAGCTAACCAGGAAGAACCCATTGATTTAATCAGAAAAAGAAAGGGGAAAAGGAAGCTGAAATCTAGAACTACAGAAGAACCTTAAGGATCCACTACCGATAAGCCCGTAGAGTCCTCAGACATTGAGACTCTAAGGATCCTAAGAAGGAAGCAACAGCAGGCTGAGGCAAAAGAAGATAGAGCAACCATATCTCAGCTACTGAAGAAGAATAAAATCAGCCAAAAGACCAAAAGGCCATCAATCTCTTTGATCGTAGAGTCTCTACTGATTGTAGAGACCAGACCAAACAAGGAAGTAGCTGCAACAAACACTTTTGCTGATCAAAAGGACAAAACTAAAGAAAGTCCTGAGGCTGTGGCTCAGCCTAAAAAAATAAGAAGAAAATTGGTTAAGAAGTATATCCTTGTTAATGAAGGAGTACTCAAAAAGGAAGACAAAGAGCTGGCTGTTGAACAGGAACTATCCAAAGAAAGTCAAATGGACAGAACTCAAGCTGAGGGGGAGACACCTGAAATTCTAATCACAGAGAACATGCCAGCTGAGGGGGAGATGCCTGAAGAAAATGCTCCAGCTGAGGGGGAGCTGCTAATCGTCCAAGAGGATGATCACACTGAGGGGGAGGCTCATAATATCCCAATGATAGAAGAAGAGGTTCCTGCAGACAAAGAAGGAGAACCAGTACAAGAACATCATGAGGCCATTGATATTATAGAATCCTCAAACGAGAACAGAGAAGCGGATGAAGACGACGAGGTCGAGATCATAGCAGTAGGCATAGATGGGTACAAAAAAGCTAACTATGAGCAACTGTTCTCCTATCTACCCATGATGCCTTTCCACCAAGCTCAAATTCTAAACTCCTGGAATCACATGTTCTCGAGCTTCAAAGAGTATCCGGCCATCTCAGTGCTAGCTAGTGGATTTTCAGGAAGATTAAATTTTGCCAAGAAACTACTCATCAACAACTCTTCCTCAAAGAACAAACCTGAGGTACTAGCTATCCCAACCCTTTTCAGAATTAATCACTTGCCATCATCCTCATTTAATCAATTTTATGAATTCCCGCGATGGTTGGAAGTAATTCTTCATCCAATAAATCAATTTCCAATTGCAGAATCCCAAAATTCTGTAACTGAGGAACCAAATGCGACCAACTTCATAATGCTCCCACATCCCATCAACTCTACGATTAAAGACTCTAACCCTAGTAAAGAGTCCCAAGTCCAAATCGTAGAGCCACCTACTACATACACCCAAACACAGGCCCCTCTATCAGATATTCCCTCCTCATCCAGCAACGAATACTTCAATCTTGATCTTGCCCTCTACTCTTTGCAAGATCAATTCAAAGGCACATCAACTCCCTCCTCAAAATTTCCCAAATTGGATGAAATTCTTTCAGAGTTGTCCACAAAGGCTGATCTATCAGCAATATCTGCGAAAGTGGTCAAGAAACTCGATGATAGCCTTGAGGATCACACTGCACTTATTCAGCTGAGATTAACATCAATGATCAATGTTGTAAATAATCTTCCAAGCTCCCTAAGCTCTGAGCTCTCTAAAATGCTTAAGGAGATCATCAAAGAAATGCTTCAAAGCATAAAAGACAAAGATGACATCCACTTTCTCGCAGCTAAAAGACATAGGGATGCTGTCTTGATCTTACAAAAGACTCAAGAATCTCAGAACGAGCTAATGATAAAGAGTATCACAAGTCTCCAAACTGCAGTCAAGGAATTTCAAGCCTTCTCCATGGGTCAAATGTAGCAGACTGAAACTGTCCTAAACATTCTTCAATGATGTGAAATTCGTTCTGATGCTTTGATCCAAGAGAATTGCGAGGACATTGCCCAAACTCAGAGTCAACTCAACGAGCTTGTCCAAGGAGTCACTCGCCTTTCCGAAGACATTCGAACCCTTGATGCTGACATAAAGGGGGAGAATAAAGGGAAAGGAGATCAGGGAGGCAAGGGCAGAGGCAGAGGTCAATTCCAAACTCAAGCCTCGAGGAACCCTCCTGCAAGGCAAATCACCCAGCAGACTCCATGACCCAGCCATCATGCCCAACGAGCTAATCAATAGGAAGTTTTAATGGCTCAACCATTAGGAGTCTAGAGCCAACTACCTGCTCTCATGAGGTAACAACTACAGGCCTAAGAATGCCAATTGGAGATCCTGCATTCATGAATAGGCATGATCACAATCCTAGACTAAGCCCAAGTGAGCTGGAAGATTTGGCCAAAAGAGATGAAGCAAGTAGAAAGAGGAGAGCTGAGAAATATGCAAATCCTCCAAGAAGCAAAAGGCCGAAGAAATAGAGATAAGTTAAATTTTAAGTTGTATTGACGTAGTCAAACTTAAATGTAATATCTGTCTTCATACATCAATAAATTCATGCCTATTCTCTAGAAATTTTAGCTGCTCATTGAAATACTAAGTCATGTTTACTTTGATGCAACTGCATATAAAATTTAATAATCATCTCCTTGATTATGTCAATATCAAATAAGGGGAGATTGTTGGAAGAATGCATATTGTGATTTGATGTTTAATATAAATGCTCATGATTATGTGTAAAGTCCTTCTAGGAATATATGTACAAGGACTTAGTGATAGATCAAAATTGTTAGGTTGATCTTAGCCTTTAATGTTCACTTGTATAGAGAAAGAGATCAAATATGTTAGGTTAATCTATGGCTAGAAAGAAATAGATAGGCCTTGAAGAGAATCGTAGTCTATCCGGCTAATCAACAAAATGCAGAAGCTAAGGCAGGATCGTAGTACTGAGATGATCGTTGTATATTTGCTTTGAAGGACCTCTTTTGTAATCGTAGAGTGGTTCAGACGTTTGCCGAAGCTAACTCTGAGATCGTAGTGTGCTCTCGGAAGCATAAAGACTGCAAAACGAGCAAGTGAAGATCGTTGTATGCAAAACTATTGAAAGAAATCGTAGTGTTCTATTCAGACCAAGCACAAATATGACAAGACACCATGATATGTATCATAGAGTATCACCTGTCTTGTGTCAGAAGCGTCGAGCCCTATCTCTTGTTTGGAAACAAATTCCAACAAATATGGAATGGGTTTTGAACGTTGAAGCTCTCACCAGTCCCAACGGTACAAAAGATATCCTTAGTATTGATCAAAAGAAATGTATTCAAGAAGCTAAGAAAAGGACCATTGGGCATAGGAAAACACCTTTTCAGGTGTTAGGTGAGAAAGCAGTCTATTGTGTCAGTGGGCCAGATTGTAATTCAGAAGATGTGCAGAAAAGTCTCCATCAAAGCTCAGAAATGTCAAACGCATTTAATGGCTCATCAGATGACTTCAACGGATAGATTTAAAGAGATCACATATATACAGAACAAAGACAGATGAGAGAGCTAAGCAAGCATTTGAACAAAAATGTACAAGGACACTCAACGCTCAACTCTACGATCTGAGAAAAAGAGAAAGCTTGCTCAACTACTCAATTCTTTCAAACAAGTGCTTAATAGCAACTGAGTAGCACCAATCACGATCTCAACAAACAACCAATCAATTAAAGTGAGAGTTCCAAGTCTGAGGACTTGAAGAGTTCTAAGTGAACTGTGAAGAACCAAGTCTGCTGAACTTGAAGAGTTCAAGAGTGAACTAAGAAGTGCCTAAACTGCTGGTCTAGAAGGAATCTGTGAGATTCAAGAAGTGTAACAGACATCCTTAGTGGATTTCCTACTCAAGGAGTAAAAGAGTGGATTAGGAGCTTTAAGTTCTCTGAACCACTTAAAACTATTGTGTCCATTATAACTGCTATAACTGCTATAAGTGTCATAACTGCCTCACTCTCATTAATGCAAGATATCTTAAAGAAGGTTTATCATATACTCATTCCGTTATGCATTAATCACAATCATACTAACTAGTTTATAAGAAAAGTTTTTAATTATCTATTCAACCCCCCCCCCCCTTCTAGATATTTATTGTGCCTCCGGGAACTGACAGTAAGCAATCCAGATTAAAGTTTTGAGTACTTAGTTTTGTTTTCTAAGTTCTCTATAATTGAAGTTCTATGGTTAATTTGTTGAGAAATTAGTTTTTATGTGTATTGGGATTATATAATCTATTATATGTTGTCTATAGATGATTTTTGAAGTATCGAAATCATGAAAGCATGTTTGAAAGTGAAGAAATTGAGTTTTATTGATACATATACATTAGGGATTATATTGGAATCAAAATTTATAATGAAGTCATGATATAATCTAAAATTGATGGTAGATATTGTTAGTATGTTGAAAAACAAAAACAACCCAAGTTGAACGAGTCAAAACGGATGTAAAACGAATTCACAATGAAGAATTTCGCTATGAATGTCAAAAGAAGAAGAAATAATAGAAATAGTGAAATTAAAGGTTTTAATCTTTGATGTTTATGTTGTTTATATGGGTAGAAACATGTTAGAAACATTAGTTTATATTTCTGTAAACATATTACACCTTGGGTAGGTTGGTATGGTTGTTAGAAAGGAGTTTGTAGGCCTAATTTGGCTTTCTGTAGTGTTCCAGATCAAAAATCATAAAAATACTGAAGGGACCCCCACCCCGGCGGACCCCCCTAGTACAAAAACCCCCACCCCGGTGGGGGGGGGTAGTCTGTCTAGCCTAATTTTGAAAAAAAAATCTAACCGGACATGTTTTACTAAAATGAGCATAACCTTTTCATAGGAACTCCGATTGATGTTATTCAAGATGGTACAGAATGAGGACCAATAGACCTACAACTTTTATTCTTTAAGTTGTTGAATTTGAGGTCAGGAACATGGGTAAAAATGGTCATCTTTAGGACAACTGTGTTTTCAGAGGCAATTGGAGGGCGTCAGGCATGCACGTATGCAAGTGTAGTGCTCTTGACGATAAAACTTTATGTTCTAAGTTATAAAACATGAATGTTAGTAAATATAATGATGCTTAAGATTAATATAATGATGTATTAGATAAGTTGTATAAGCATACTAAGCACACACAAGAGAGACAAATCGGGCGTATGACGAAAGATATGAATCAGATGTGATACTTGAAGATTTATATACTTTGGCTGAGTTATTATTATTTGAACCATGTTTAAGGTTTCGAATAATGTATTAATGTTGAATTGTAATATTGTTTTGCAATGTAAACTCTTATAGTATTACAATGATTATAAGATATTTAGATGTAAAGGTTGAAAGTTCTGAGAACGAGAATAGTTTGTAATAGAAAATTTTAATTGTTCCACAAATTTCAATGGTTGTATTATCGTTTAATGATGTAAAATTAGAGTTTAAATGTATTGTTAACGACCGAAGTCGAGAATTAAATTGTATAAATTTTGGGGTCGTTACAATTACTTGTTTCTAGCTCTTTCTCTCTCGCAATATATGTTGGACAAAGTTTGTAAAATATCAAATGACCAACCTAAGCTTCTTTATATAGAAAAATCCAATGGAGGGCAAAATAGTCATCCTACCCCACCTCCTTACTATTTATGGCTTAGCCACCAAGTAACCACTTTACTTGGTGGACAAGTGGCCGATCCACATGGTCCATGGGTCTCCCACATGGGTTGCCCCATGGGTTTAACCCATTCGGTGACCCATCGGTTCGATCCATGGTTCATTTTCTTGGATCGGGCTTGATTTAACCTAACATTGGGCCTTAACTTGGGCTTCATTTTACTTAATATTGGGCTTGGCATAATCCAAGTCCAATTGGATTCTACAAAGTCCACGAACTCAAAGTCCATTAAGACTCATCATATTCTACGAGTTCAATTCTCATATTCTCTTCGTTTAGTATTCATATGATATTCGTATTATACGTCATAATATTCTTCATACTATACTCATATTCTAACTAGTATCATACTCGTATATCGTACGTATAATAACCCTAATCATTATACGCATTACATTTCCTTCTTGGAAATCACTTTCCCTAACCCTTAGGTTTTAAGTCCACAGGTGAAAACTTTATTTGCCATAACTAAAATATTATTGGATATTCCATCTCATCTTAGAATTCTATCATTACGCATTTCTCGAAATTTCAAACTTAATTCCCGAGCAAAAATGGATGAATAGTGTTTTTACAAAAATTTCTCGGAAAACTTTTATTTTCATCTTGGAAATTCAAAACAATTAATTCTAGCACATAGCTAGAATTCTAACCACATCCGCACATTCTAGGTCATAGAACGACCTTCAAATAGCTTACTCACATAAATAATCAATTAAATTCATTTAATCCACATAATCAAATAAAAATTTAATTGATTTAAAAATCCAATTTTCTCGGGCGTTATAATTCTGAACTGGTAATCAGACAAACCACGGGGATCTATCATACCAAAGAACTACATTTGCTGCCTTACCATCGAATGGTTATCCAAATGGCTTCGAAGTTTGAAGAAATAACCTGCCTCCACATTCCTCAGAACAGGAATGACTTTGCGGATGCGCTAGCAACTTTGTCCTCCTTGATCAACATACTTGACAAGGAAAACATGTCAAGCATCACATTTGCCTTGCAAAAGGCTCCAGCCTATGGGAATTACATCGAAGAAGTATCGGATGAGCTACCTCCCATCTACTACCCTTGATACCAGCACATCAAGGAGCATCTGCAAGATGGATCTACACCCGTTGAAGCAAATTCTGCTAAGAAAAAGCGGATCCATCGAATGGCTATGAATTTCTACCTGAGCAGAGATGCACTCTACAAATGAGATGCAAGACTAGGTCTCCTTAGATGCCTGGACAAGGACCAAGCTAAGAGGCTCATGGATGAAATTCATGGTGGAGTATGTCGCCCACACATGAGCGGCCCTCTACTTGTCAAAAATATCCTCAGAACAGGGCATTACTAGCTCTCTCTCTCTCAAAGCTGACTGTGATGATCACGTCAAGAGATGTTATCAATGCCAAATTCATGGGAATGCTATCCACGCCCCTCCAAGGAATCTCCACAATATGAGTTCACCTTGGCCCTTCTCAATGTGGTGAATGGACGTGATCGGGCCCATCGAGCCTAGAGCCAATAATGGGCATCGATTTATCTTCACTATGATTAACTACTTCACCAAATGGGTAGAAGCAGCCTCCTTCCCCCACCTCATCCCAACATACTGGAAAATGAAACTTTTGTCCATACAATGCCTCGAATGGAGCCATGCCTATACTTGCCTGATAACTGCTGTTGTAGGAGAATTCCACCAATGGCAAGTACATATCCCAACTTCCTTTGAAATCTAGGACACGGAGTCTTAATAGATCTTCAAGAGTTTGAATAGTCCTTTCGATTTTCATCCATTTAAGGATGGTATGCTTAATCAATCAGTAAACTGCGGTGCCCATAGCTTTCTGCAAGCTAACCCAAAATCGAGAAATGAATCTTGGGTCACGATCCAAAACTATGGATACTGGCATGCCATGCAATCTCATAATCTCATTCACGTACATACGAGCAAGACGTTCAAGGGAATAAGTCTCCTATATCGGCAAGAAATGAGCAGACTTGGATAATCTATCAACAATAACCCAAATCGCATCTATGCCTTGAGAAACCTTGGGAAGACCCGTAACAAAATCTATGGTAATGTGTTCCCACTTCCATTTCAGAATCTCAAGTGGTTATAATGGACCCTTTGGCACTTGATGCTCTGCCTTTACACATTGACAAGTTAAACACCTCGAGATAAACTCTGCGATCTCTCTCTTCATATTGTTCCACCAAAATGTATGTCAAAGATCATTATATATTTTGGTACTCCCAGAATGGATTGCAAACGGTGTGTTCTGTGCCTCCATCATGATCCTATGCTTCAAGTCAGAATTGTTAGGAACGCAAATTCTGGAGTTGACTCAAAGAATTCCTTCTTCATCGATTCTTGTTTCTGGAACTGCACCTTCTTCTTCATCTTCATTAGCTCCAGGTTTGTATCTTGAGCAGCTTTAACTTTATCGATTAAAGTAAGTTCTACTCGTATATTTTCCATCATCACGTGGGACCCTAGAGTCTTTAACTCTATCTCCATCATTTGCAAGTCATATAAAATGGGCCTTTACATTGATAATATCGCACTCGTACCCGCATATGATCTTCTACTTAACACGTCAGCTACCACGTTTGCTTTTCTAGGATGGTATTGAATGGTATGATCGTAATATTTCAATAGCTCAAGCTAATGTCGTTGCCACATGTTGAGTTCCTTTTGGGTGAAGAAACATTTAAGTCTTTTATGATCTGTATAAATCTCCACTTTCTCCCCCATACAGGTAGTGTCTCTAGATTTTCAACGCGAAAACTACTACTGCCAACTCCAGATCATGAGTAGGATAATTCCTCTCATATTCTTTGAGTTATCGCGAGGCATAGGCTATGACTTTCCCATATTGCATGAGAACACATCCTAACCCTTTGCCTGAAGCATCACTGTAGATAAAAAATCCATCTGAACCAGATGATATTGTCAGAACAGGTGCCGAAATGAGTCTCCTCTTGAGCTCTTGAAAACCCTTCTCGCATTCCTTGCTCCATACGAATTTTATATCTTTCTGAGTTAGTTGAGTTAACGGAGTAGCGATTCAAAAAAATCCTTCCACGAATCTCCGATATTAACCAGCTAAGCCCAGAAAGCTACGTACTTCGGTTGCTCCCAACTTTGTATTGCTTCAATCTTCGCTAGGTCAACAGATACTACATGTTTTGACACCACGTGCCCAAGGAATGCTACTTCCTCAAGCCATAACTCACATTTCTTTAGCTTAGCATATAGCTTGTTATCACAAAGCCTTTGAAGTACCAGCTTCAAATGGTGCTCACGATCCTCACGACTTTTGAAATAGATGAGGATGTCGTCAATAAAGACAAAAATGAACTGATCCAAATATTCCTTGAATACTCAGTTCATCATATCCATGAAAGCAGCAGAAGCATTAGTCAATCCAAAAGACATGACTAAGAATTCATAATGCTCGTACCTAGTTCTGGAGGCAGTCTTCAGAATATCCTCAATTTTAATCTTCAGTTGATGATATCCAGAATGAAGATCGATCTTTGAAAAGAATTGTGCTCTTTGCAACTGGTCGAACAGGTCATCAATGCAAGGTAGCGGATACCTATTCTTGATGGTAACATGGTTCAATTCCCGGCAATCAATACAAAGTCGCATACTCTCGTCTTTCTTTTTATGAATAAAACAGGATCACCCCAAGGAGATGTACTAGGATGAATGAAATTGATGTCTAACAACTCCTGTAGTTAGACCTTTAACTCCTGAAGTTCAATAGAAGCCATTCGATACGGGGTATAGAAATGGGTTTTGTACCAGGTTCAAGGTCAATAAAGAATTTAACTTCACGTTCTGGGGGTAGACCGGGAAGTTCTTCAGGAAATACGTCAGGAAATTCACTAACAACAGAAATATTATTCAAATCTGACGTTTTTTTGTTTAAATCCATAACATGGGCTAAGAAAGCTTGACATCCATTTTTTAATAAACGAATGGCTTTATGGATTGATATGACAGTGATTGACTTTAGTGGTTTGGTTGCTTGAATTCACATAACAGGTTGGTTACGAATATGAAAACTAACAACCTTACGAAAATAATCAATTTTGGCATGATGAGTAGTTAACCAATCAATCCCTAAAATCACATCAAATGCAAGTATCTTTAAAGAGATAAGATCAACAGGTAATGTGATGGTCCATCTTGGATTAAGCAAGATTTATAAACAGTGGATGTAATGAAAGTTTCTCCTAACGGAGTCTCAACAGATAAGTCAAAGTCTAATTTCTCTGGAGTCAAGTTCAAACGTTGAGCACAAGCAGGAGAGATAAAAGAATGGGTAGAACCGGTATCTAATAAGGTATAAACTTCGCAAGAGTTTATGATTAACTTACCCATGATCACCTCATTCGGGTTCCTCACGTTTTGGCCAGTCATGACAAACGCTCTTCTAGGAACCGCTAACTTTTACTTGTCTGGGACAGTTTTTGGAGTCACCATCTCTGTTAGACTTGATTTCGCTACCGGACAAAATTGGGCTATATGACCGTCTTTTCCATAATTGAAACACACCTTGGAAGGCTGTGAACAGTTTGGACTTATATGTCCCTCCTCTCCGCATCTGTAATATCTAACTGGCGGTCGTTCACCTGCCCTAGAATTTGTTGTTGGTGCTGGTGTCTTCCAGTCATTGTTGTTATTGTACTTTCTCTTTTTGAAGTCTCCCCCTGTAACGATCGAGAAATTTGTAATTTAATTTAAATATTTATTAAATTAAATAAATAATTTAAATAATTTATTTATTGATAAAAATAAATAATTGATGAATTGTGGTGAATTAATTTAGTAACTAAATTGATTAATGTTAATTAAATTGAGTATTGATAATTTTATTTGAAGGATTTAATTTAAGGAAATAATTAAATCAATGGCTTAATATTTAAGAAAATAATTAAGCTAAATAAATTATTTAATTTAATAGAAATAAATAAATTAAATAAAGTGATGTGTCTAATTTATTAATTAAATTAGATATATAATTATTTATTAATTATAGGTATAATGATAATAAGAATTTTATTATTATTTTTATAAGTTATTTAAATTAACTAAACTAAAGTTATTCAAATTAATCAAATTAAAGTGTGACAAGTAGTAACTATAATATAATAATATAATAATAATCTAGTTGGGGGTTTATGTGTTTAGCCAAACAAGGCCTTATGGCCTTTGGCATTATTCAACTGACGTTTTTGTTTTCTTTAATGGATGAATACGTGGGAGAGTTAAGTCATATTAGTTTTGTTTGCGTCCTATTTTTTCTCCTAAAACTAAAGAGCAGAGTTGAGAAAGAAGAGAGAAAAAAAACACTGAGTTCTTGGTGATTGGCAAGAGGAAGAAGGAGCATTTCTAAGCCCTAACACTATCTTTTGCTAGCATATAATCAAGGTATAAACTATTTCTATTTTTACTATTAGTTTGGTGGTATATATATGTATATTTGATACAATTTGAAAATTACGTGAATTATGATGTAAATATGTTCATATAGAATTGCAAAACTCTGTTAATTATCATGTAAACATGTTATTTGTGACGCCCCCAAAATTGGTATACATCACCCATCTTGAGTCTCCAGATACATGGTACAAAATTCAAATACAGCTTAATTATACAACAGTCGTGTAAAATACGACAAAACATAATCTAAGAGTTTTAATATGTATATTGTCATCTAGACAGTATACAAACTCAATGAAGTCCTCATTACATTTATTGTCACACTATTTAACAGAATAGTGAGGACTACTAATGCTATCATCTGGACTGTCACTCTGTTCTCTGACTAGTCCCGACTATGTTCTCATTTCCTGCAGAGAACAGTGAAAGAAAGGGCGAGCTCAACTAGCTAAGATAATGTAGAATAAATTATCATTAGCATTCAGCAATGTTAAACTGATAAAATACAATAGACATCAAGTTTAACTGCAGCGGAATAAGCAATCCATTAGAAGAGTCAAGTAGAGCATAAAATCTACTATCTTCTATGATTTAAAAAGATTTTCATCAACTTTATCGCTGAGACTCAACTTAATAAATAAACCACGTCATCCATGCACCACGACCAAGGATATTCATGTAATCATCAATGGTTATCATTATACCGGATAATCTCTGGTCATAATCATACCAACAACTGTCCACCAATGAACTACAGGCCAATGAGGACTTTTAACACATCATTCTAATTATTGTCTAATAAAACAAATAACTTTATAAGAGTATTTTATTTTATATAAAAAGCTTTTCTGTTTTATTACATTAATAATACTAATAAAATAAAATTTATATATATATATATATATATATATATATAAACTTCCATGACTTCATAAAAAGACACCTCAATATATTTAACAACATTTATCATCATTATTATAATTCACAATATTAATCGACCAGGTCGTTCCAGGAAAGAGGGGGATTTCCAATAAGGATTTCTCCCTATTGGCGCGTAATTAGGTGACCAAACCTCTCCTTGGCAGAACTTCTAGACATCATTAATATTGCAAATAATAATATTAATAACTTTATCTTCTCAATTATTGATTTAATAATATATAAAATATCGAAAATAATTGAATAAAATAACGTGAGATAGTATGCAATAATTACTGTAGCAATAATTGAACAAAACTGAGTGACTTCTCACGTAAGCATCAATAATCAATACCACGTGCTACTATGCAACCACGTGTATTACTGTACTTTTACTACCGAGTAGTTCAACAGTTTTAACGGTAAAACTTCTGCCGTAATTTCAAAAAATATTTTTGTCGTTTTCTCAATCCGACAATAATTCCGTTGTGGGGTCCACCAATGAATGTACCGTCGTACGGATATTCCCCGATAAAAAGAATATTCCCCGACCAATCGAATATTATATAACAGCTTGCATACTTTGCAAAATTTATAAATACTACCCACAACTATAACATTATCTCAAATCCACACCATAATATTCAAAAAAATATTTTGAGAAAATTAAATCTTTATTCGTAAAATTTGGGGTTTTACAATCTCCCCTCCTTATGAAATTTTGCCCTCGAAATTTACATACGTACCTGGTATGCCAAAGAGGTGAGGATACCTTAACTTCATTTCAAATTCTAACTCTTGAGGTATAACCTTTGAGTGTTGAATACGATCCTTCTTATCCAAGATTTGAACAGGAATCTCTTCATATGTTAAATCTTCCGCTATTTCGTCCGGTTTTAACTCAATAATGTGGTTCGGGTCTTTCACATATTTACGTAACATCGATACGTGAAAAATGTTATGAACACGCGACATACTTGGCGATAAAATGAGTCTATAGGCCACAGTTCCTACTCGATCAAGGATTTCAAATGGGCCAATAAAATCGAGGGTTGAGATAACGCCTTCTTGAACCTTCTTCTTCACATTCATCAGCTCCAGGTGTGTAGTTTGAGCGGCTTTAACTTTATCGATTAAAGTCAATTCTACTCATATATTTGATATCACCACGTGGGTCCTTAGAGTCTTAACTCTATCTTTATCCTTTGTAAGTTTTACGAAATGGGTTTTTGTGTTAACAACATCGCACTCGTAAAATGCATACAATCTTCTACTCAACATGTCAGCTACCACGTTCGTTCTTCCACAATGATATTGAATGATATGATCGTAATCTTTAACAACTCGAGCCAACGTCTTTGGCACATTATACGTTCGTTTTATTTGAAGAAATATTTGAGGGTTTTAGAAATGGGTTTTGTACTGGGGTCAATACAAAATTCGATTTCATGCTCTGGGAGTAGGCCATGAAGTCTTCAAGAATACGTCAGAAAATTTATCAACAATAGAAATATCATTCAAAACTGTGACCCTCGTCCAAAACTTGGATAGCACGTCACATTGATACCTATCAACTTGCCATCGTCATTAACGACATCGCCTACAGAAAGTCTGGCTTCAGTGCATTCCACACAAGAAAGTCACCAGATAAAGGCTCGGGACTCTTTACTTATGGCTTGATATGACAATGATTGACTTTAGTGGTTTGGCTGCTTGAATTCGTATAATAGGTTGGTTAGGAATATGAAAGCTAACAACCTTACGAAAATAATCGATTTTAGCATGATGAGTAGTTAACCAATTAATCCCTAAAATCACATCAAATGCAAGTATTTTCAAAGAAATAAGATTGACAGGTAACGTGCGGTTACCGATTTGAATCAAACAAAACTTATAAACTGTGGATGTAATGAAGGTTTCTCCCAACAGATTTTCAACAGATAAGTCAAAGTCTAACTTCTCCGGAGTCAAATTTAAACGTTGAACGCAAGCAAGAGAGATAAAAGAATGGGTAGAACCGGTATCTAATAAGGTATAGACTTCTTAAAAATTTATAATTAACTAACCCGTGCTAACTTCGTTCGGGTTACTCGCTTTTTAAGAAGTCACGAAAAATGCTCTTCCTGAAACCACCGACTTTGTTTTGTCCATATCCGCCTTTGGTGCCACCGTCCCAACTGGACTTGACTTCACTATACAACAAAATCGAGCTAAATGACCTTCTCTTCTTGAAATTTCCACTTCTATTATCTTGGCCATGATTACCACCGAAGTGGTTCCCAATCATGGCATGATAATTTCCCCCACGATGGTCATCATTGTTCCGATGGCCGTTGCCACCGGTACGATTATTATCGTGTTGTTGGTCATTACCTTTTGGTTGTGTTAACTTCGTTATAAGCGCCCAATAATCGAGCCCTATTCACAACATCTGAATATAAACAAAGTTTATGAGAAATGAGGTATTGACGTATATCGGGTTTCAAACCTCTTAGAAACATTTGCGTCACTCGCTCCTCATTATCAACCAAATGGGATGCAAACCGGGATAACTCCGCAAACTTAGCCTCTTACTGCGATACGGTCATATTATTTTTTTCTCCACTGCTTATCTCAACATTTTCAGATGCCATTTTCAAACACTGTCACAAAACAAGGGTTAATTGACATATCACATATTATCCTTATACTCTGACCGACCAATTAAATACCAAATAAACTTAGGTAGGTCATACTAGCGAAGGAATTCTCCCGTCTCTCCCCTCCTAGTTCTTGTCTCACATCTCAGCCAGGGATCATATCTCTAAGCTTTGATACCAACTGTGACGCCCCCAAAATTGGTATACATCACCCATCTTGAGTCGCCAGATACATGGTACAAAATTCAAATACAACTTAATTATACAGCAGTCGTGTAAAATACGACAAAACATAATTTAAGAGTTTTAATACGTATATTGTCATCTAGACAGTATACAAACTCAATGAAGTCCTCATTACATTTATTGTCACACTATTTAACAAAATAGTGAGGACTACTAATGCTATCATCTGGACCGTCACTCTGTTCCCCGACTAGTCCTGACTACGTTCTCATTTCCTGAAAAGAACAGTGAAAGAAAGGGTGAGCTCAACTAGCCTAGTAAGAAATATTATGACTAAGATAATGCAGAATAAATTATCATTAGCCTTCAACAATGTTAAGCTGATAAAATACAATAGACATCAAGTTTAACTGCAGCGGAATAAGCAATCCATTAGAAGAGTCAAGTAGAGCATAAAATCTACTATCTTCTATGATTTAGAAAGATTTTCATCAACTTTATCGCTGAGACTCAGCTTAATAAATAAACCACATCATCCCTGCACCACGGCCAAGGATATTCATGTAATCATCAATGGTCATGATTATACCGGATAATCCCTGGTCATAATCATACTAACAACTGTCCACCAATGAACTACAGGCCAATGAGGACTTTTACCACATCATTCATTACATTACAGTCATGATTATACCAAATAATCCCTGGTCATAATCATACCAAGTCCATATATGCACGTAAGCCAAAGATAACTTTCATCACAATATAAGAATGAGGATGATGACAATAATATAAGCATTAATCAAACAAAAACAAGGATAAATATTAAAGACTTTAAATTTATCCAAATATTATCCATCACTTAAATAACTCATAATCTAATATTGTTAATATTATAACAATATTTTAATCACTTCTTAAACTTATAAACAATTTAATTTAATTGTTTACACTTTACCAAATAATGCATTTAATCATTCAAAAATGCCATACTCATAAGATTTCATCACCAATGATCAAATCACTCATCAAAAATCTGCATATACCTTATATAGGATTTTCAAGCCCTAAAATCTTATTTACCAATTCTTCAACTTCACATAACATATTTAACTCATATGTTTGAAACTAAACAATTTTCATGAAAAATTACCAAATCAACTTATTATTTTTCTATCCTTTGTTCAAACATATATACATATATTTCATACACAACAAGTATTTTTTTATAATTTTTCAACTCTCTTAAGTATTTTTTAAAAGTCAATTTCTAATTAATTCCTTAAGAAATTAGCTACCTCAAGTTTAACTCCAGAAATTCCCAAATCTTGGCAGGATCTTACACCTGTTAACGTGAGCTTCCAGTTTAAATTTCATGGTCATCAGAGTTATAGAACTCTGGTTATAGCATTTTTTGTCAGAAAAACCTAAATATTGAAATGGTCATAACTTGCACATTTTAAGTCGGAATGAGCTCATTTTTGGATAGGAGGTACTTTATACCATATATTTTCATGTCCCAAAAAGCGAAATTTTTCTCACAAATTAAGTGGCCGAAAATGCCCTTTTAAATTTCTGGACAGTAGCCTTTTTGGTACTTTGCAGTTTTTGACTCTTTTGCTAAAATCAGTCCACACGAAAATCTTTAACACCTTTTCCAGTAATTCCACTTGGATAAGTTACAAAACTCATAGATCTAACTCTAGAACTTGATCACACTTAAAAATCGAAATATAATAGGAGTTATGGTCAATTGAATTTCATATTCCATTTTCAACAAAATCTGATTTTCAACCCTTTGTGATTTCTAAGAAACTTTCATGTTTTCATATAATAACCAAAATAACTCATCATAACACTTACTAATACTACATATACCCATGATTTTCATCAGTCCAATGCTTTTATTATGACTTTCATCATAATCAACAGTCCAATGCTTATATTATGACTTTCCAGAATTTTTGAGGGTCAGAAAAATTACGAAACTGCAAATGGATTTTCACCCGCCATGCGATAATCCACGTAGACAGATCATTTCCACAATTTAATAAGGAATGAAATACAAAGGAACATTCACCATGCACATGGTAATCCACATATACAGGTTATTCCAACAGAATAATAACGAATGGAATAACAGAAGAATTCACCATGCATGCGATAGACCACACAGACAGTTTATTCTCAACAGAATAATAAAGAATGGAACTAGGTCATGCATAAACGCACAGACAGGATATTCCGACATAATAATAAAGAACAGAACCAGGTCAGGCAAAATTCACACCGACAAGATATTCCAACAAAATAATAAAGAATGAAATAACAACAGAAATCACCATGCATGCGATAATCCATGCACAAGTTTTTTTCAATGTAATAATAATTAATGAAACTAAAGTCAGCGTAATACGCACCGATGTGATATTCCAACAAAATGATAAAGAATGGAATAATGTAAGAATTTCACCATGTATGCGGTGCCAGCATGATGACAAGTTATTCCAACATAATAATAAAGAATGGAATAATGTAAGAATTTCACCAAGTATAGGGAGTTAAAGCGTATACGAGTTATTCCAATGTAATAATAAAGAATGGAATAACAACAGTTCTCTTCATGGATACGAAAGAAATAATACCCCTTACGAGTACAACAAATAATATCCCTTACCTTATAAAGAAGAGTACTCCGACGGGTAGGGCGGGGATATACTTGAAGAAAACTAGCACTACGCTCAAAGTTTCTTAAAACTCTAAAGAAATACGCTCAAGATTATAGAAGAGAATTCTCTAAATTTCTAGTGTGATTTTAATTCTAACTAAGCATCCTATTTATAGGAAAATAGAAAGGATACTATGCAATAAAATATAATATAATATATATATATATATATATATTATTTAAAATCTAATAAAACAATTAACTTTATAAAAGTATTCTATTTTATATAAAAAGATTTTACTATGCAAACACTATACAGGTACTATACAAATACTATGCATAATAAAATATATTATATTCTAATTATTGTCTAATAAAACAAATAACTTTATAAAAGTATTCTATTTTATATAAAAAGCTTTTTGCTTTTATTACATTAATAATACTAATAAAGAAAATTTATATATAATATACATATATATGTATATATATATATATATATATATATATATATATATATATATAAACTTCCGTGACTTCATAAAAAGACACCTCAATATATTTAACAACATTTATCATCATTATTATAATTCACAATATTAATCGACGTTCCCAGGAAAGAGGGGGCTTTCCAATAAGGATTTCTCCTTATTGGCGCGCAATTAGGTGACCAAACCTCTTCTCGCGTAACTTCTAGACATCGTTAATATTGTAAATAATAATATTAATAACTTTGTTATCTCAATTATTGATTTAATAATATATAGAATATCGACAATAATTGAATCAAATAACGTGAGATACTATGCAACAATTATCGTAGCAATAATTGAACAAAACCGAGTGACTTCTCACGTAAGCATCAATAATCAATACCGTAAAAGCTACTATGCAACCACACGACATCGCATTACTTTTACTAATGAAAGTAGTTCAACGGTTTTTAACGGTAAAACTTCCGCCGTTATTTTCATAAAATATTTTTGTCATTTTCTCAATCCGACAATAATTCTGTTGTGGGGTCCACCAATGATTGTACCGTCATACGGATATTTCCCGATAAAAAGAATATTCCCCAACCAATCGAATAATATATAACAGCTTGCATACTTTGCAAAGTTTATAAATACTACCCACAACTATAACATTATCTCAAATCCACACCATAATATTCAAAAAAATATTTCAGGAAAATTAAATCTTTATTCGTAAAATTTGGGATTTTACATTATTTGTTATCAAATTCATGAGAAATTGGGTTTGAGGAAGAAAATTAAATCACAGTATTTATGTTCATATAAAGTAGCTTAGAAAGTACTAAATTTCTTGTCCAATATGTGATGTAATCTGTAATTTGTTGGTGGATTATGAGTATATATTAAGAAATGAAAATGGCGTACTTTAAATCATGTCTATTGGTTAAGAAACGAATTCGTGGTAGTCGAATTCGTTAAAAGTATAAAAATGAGGAAATTTGGGAAAAATATAGTTTTGATTCTTCAAAATGATGTTTATATAATGTTTTGTGTATAGAATGGTGTTTTAGCATGTATAACTATAAATATGGAAAAGTTTTAGATGTTCAAGTGTGGTGAAATTTCAAAATTAGAATTTTGGCCAAAGCGAGTAGTCTGCTTTTTTGAGGTTCAGTAAATCTAAGTCCGGTGCATCATGACGCACATATTTACTAGCCACACGAGTTGTCAGCATTGGTATGCCATGAAGATTTAAGCCTTGACTGAGAGCGCACGCGGGCGCGCAGCATGGTGTGATAAATGTTGTGTTATCGGCACTAGTGCATGCGAGTAACCCGTCACGAACGATGAAGTCTGCTTAATTACAGGTCGTGCATATCAAACTTGGGTTAGTTTAGCATGCATGTTAAGGATATTAAAACATAAAGTGGACTACAATAACAGATGGTAAGGTGTTGTAATACAAAGTGTAAAAGAGTTTTAGGTGATTGTTAATTGAGTTATATAATGAAACTAAAAGTGATGTTTTCAAAAGTTAGAAATGAACGAGTAAGTTATGTTGGCTCGTAATGCGATTTCAGATTCGTAAAGTATGTTAACCTAAATGGTTAGGTGCTAGGTTAGGGTTATGACCTAAATGATGGTTTAATACCCATATTATTAATATTCATACAACTAATTGTTATTCTGATTGTAATGATATGTGTAGGGTAATTGGAGATTATTTTACACTTGTGTAGCTTACAAACAAGGCAAGTTCCTAAACCTTAACTCTTTACATTGAGCAAGCTTTCTAACTTCATTCTTTTCATATTGAATGCATGTTCCCATTCCTAAATCGTTATTGTACAAGTTCCTAAAATTCTTGTAAGGTTGAACAAGCCTAGGTTATCTTGAGTATATTTATGCAAGCTCTTGTAACCTAATTTGTTACATCGAGCGAGCTTTACTTTCCTTATTATCATTCGAAGCATATATTGTTCTAATACATTGATTCATAGAAGATTGTTCTAAACTCCTTTGAATATAGCACTTTGCAAGTATATCATGTTATTCAATTATATATATTGTTGATATCCTATCTTTCACTTTAATAGCCTTGTTCAGTTATACATTCTTGTATTAAACCTTTATTGATGGAAGTTGAATAGTGTTCTAAAATTCTAGAGACATTGATAAGCTAGTTCCAAACTAAACTTTCTTTAGTGCGAAAATTCTAAATTCAAACTGAGACGAACAACCCTAATATAGGGGATTTTTGTACGTGTAACGTTTAGATGTTTGTGCGCAATACATGGTACAAAGGGTTGATCCCCCTAAGTACGTTAAGAAGGGTCTGTATAGTCTAAATAACTGTTAAGGTTAAGGTAATAATACCTATAAACCGGAGACATAGTTCATTGTCTTAAGACCCTCAGACATTGATTTTGAACTTATGTTCTATTCTTAATTCACAGAACAAGTTCATTATTGCTAGCATTCGTTGTTCATTCTCATGTTGTTATTATTACTACTTCCTATATCAGTGAGCAATTGTTTTCTCACTCTTGCATTTAACACTGCAGCTAAAGTTGAGAAAGTCGATGAGCCGTCTACTAGCAAAGGAAAGGGCAAGATGTCCAAATGTTGAAGACCTATGAGAATTTTATTTTATTGAATTATGCTAAAGACTTATTTTAATATGTGATGTATTCCGCAAACTTATGTAATAATTTTAAGGTTAGATTACCTGGGATATATTTTGAGATTATGATGTAACCCTTTAATGGGAAAGATGATTGTTTAAGTTATTTAAATTACGTCTTTATCCTTTGATTATGGGTAGTTAGATGTAATGTTTTGGATAGTGAACACCAAATCCTGTTGGAATGGAGTACCTGGATTTGGGGGTGTCACAGGTTGGTATCAGAGCATTAAATTATGAACCTTAGGTGGGGAAACCTTAGGAAGTAACCTTTAAGGAAACAGAAAACATAGAGGTGTTTATCTCTTACCGAGTTTTAAGAAATGGGTTAAGGTATCCATTGAAGTTAAATAATAAAAGACATTATGTGCTATGTGTTAATAACTTATGTGCTTGCGAGTATCGGAAAAGTTAAGTAAAACTTAAAATATTTTATTGTCAAGATGTCTAACGAAGGAGGATCCAGTCCAGCTAGGGAAGTGATACCTCAGGTACCTAGAGAGGATGAACCCTGGGATATTCACATAGTGCGGGAGCAGTTGATCCAAGAGGATGAGCCTGTGACCGATCCCGAGGAGGATAGTTTTGAAGAGATAGAGGAGGATGATGAGGAAGAGGATCCTGAGGAGTTTCCACAAAACTCCATATCAACTGAGATGTATGACGCTCTGTACGACCGTAACATAGAATTGTAGAACGAAGTTGAGGAGCTGAAGGGGATGATTGAGATGCATCATGCTTCGATGGAGCAGAAGGATGCGGAGATTCAGGAACTTGATTCAAAACTTGGAAACATGGAGTGGGATCTAGTTCATACCAAGGGTCAGCATGAAGACTTATTAGCGGTAAACGAGAAAATGAAGACTGACATGGAGAAATTGAAAGATTATTTTAAGGAGAAATCAGCTAAGCATGCAAGAGCAGAGGATGCTTGGATGAAGGCGACTCAACGTGCGGACCGAGCTGAGGCTAAGGTCCAAGTGAAGAAAGCCAAGATGAAGGAGATGGATTATGCTTTTAATTCGGCGATTGATAGGGCCCAGGATCGAGTCTATTATTACCCACCTCAGTTTGAGAATTCGCCGTGGTTCGTGATGGATCGTAGAACGGCGACAGATCGTGGAGGAAGAGCGCGGGGAAGCCTCATGCGACGTCTTAATATGTCTAGATAGAGATAATAATAGTAATAATAATATGTGGTCAATTATGTGAATAAATAAATTGTGAATCCCTTATTTTGAGATAAATAAAGGGATAGTATGAGTATGTAATCCTGAAACTTGTCTAGTTCAGGAAAGTGAATGTTGATAGCGGTTATGCAATCTTTATCATGTTTTAAAACGTTATGAATGAATAAAATATTAAAGTTTATTTGAAATATTATGTGTTAAAGCTTTAATCTTGGAATATTTAAGTTAAACTTTAAATACCCAAGAAGTTGAGTAATGAGCTAATAAGCGTATATTTTAACAGAAAATGCCTCCTAGAAGAAGACAACCACGTCAACAAGCACCTCCTGAGGGGTCTACTAATAAAAACAACGAGACCAACGCTAATCCGATTCAGCAGTTGGTAGCTCTGTTGATGGGTGCACTTGCGAATCAACCGCAAGCTTAAGTCACGACTTTTAAGGAATTCAAAGCAGTTGGACCGCCAGAATTTCAAGGGTCTATGAATCCAGTGGAAGCTCAAACCTGGATCATGGAAATGGAGAAGGTGTTCGACGTTGCTAGAGTTAACGAAGATCAGAAGACTGCGTTTACAACGTTTATGCTAAAGTCTGAAGCTAGCTACTGGTGGCAAGCAAATAAGGTTCGTGGAGGACAAGGAGTGATAGCATGGGATAGATTTAAGGAGATGTTCTTTGAGATGTACTTTCTAGCGAGTTCTCGGAATCAGTTGGAAGTGCAATTTCTGGAGTTGAAGCAAGGAACTATGTCGGTGCCGGAATATGCTGCGAAGTTTAACGAGTTGGCAAGGTTTGCCACTTATCATGTCAATACCGACGAGCATAAAGCGAGAAGGTTCGAACAAGGATTGAAGCCCTGGCTTTACAGCAAGGTTTCAATGTTCCAAATTTGAACACATTTTGGTATGAATTTAATAAATTTTTTGAGTTGTGATTCGGGGACGTAATCCTTTTAAGGAGGGAAGGATGTAACGATCGAGAAATTTGTAATTTAATTTAAATATTTATTGAATTAAATAAATATTTTAAATAATTTATTTATTGAGGAAAATAAATAATTGATGATTTATGGTGAATTAATTGAGGAACTACATTGATTAATGTTAATTAAATTATGTATTGATAATTTTATTTGAAGGATTTAATTTAAGGAAATAATTAAATTAAATCAATTGCTTAATATTTAAGAAAATAATTAAATTAAATGAATTGTTTAATTTAAAGGAAATAAATAATTAAATAAAGTGATGTGTCTAATTTATTAATTAAATTAGATATATAATTATTTATTAATTATAAGTATAATGATAATAAGATTATTATTATTATTATAAGCTACTTAATGGTTGCATGTGTGACAAGTGTAACTATATAATATAAATAATATAAAAAATAAATTAGTTTAAGGAAAATATGGGGTAGCCAAACAAGGCCTTGTGGCCTTTGGCTTATTCAACTGACGCAGACTGTTTATTTTTCTAACGTAAGGGAACGTGGGAGAGGCCAGTTATATTTTCCTATGCGTCCTATTTTTCCAAAGGCTTGTTAGCATAGAAAAAAAATACAGAGGAAGAGAGAATTGCAGAGGAGATTGAGAGTGAGAGCTTGAGAGATTGTTCTGAGATTTCCAGAGGAATGAGAGGATTGCTAAACCTTGTTGTCATCTTTTGCTAGCCAATAATCAAAGATTAAGGTATAACTAATTCTAATTCTCAGACTTGTGATTTTCTATTCTCTGTAAATTGGTTTTGCGGATTTGTTGCTCAAGTGTTATGTATATGGTGTGGATTATGTTGTAGAATCTGTTGTCACCTTGTATGCGTGTCGTATCAGTTATCAAATTCGTGAGAAATTTGTTGTAGGAAGAAAAGGAAAATAACAGTGTTTATGTTCATATGTTATGGCCTTAGAAAGCACCAATTTTAGTGGGCAAATTGTATGTGAAACTGTAAATTGAAGCTTGTATATGCTAGTTCATTGAGATACGAGCATAACATAATTTGAATGAGGTGATTTGGCCAAATAATGAATTAACAGTGATGATTTTTGGGATAGACTATCAAAAATGGAGTTTTATATGAAAAACATGAAAATTGAGAAATTAAAATAGTTTTAGTTATTGTTAAATTGTGCGAAGTGGTTGAATATGTTAGCAATCATGTTTATGATAGTTGTATATTTATTTTTCATGTTGTTATCACCGTTTGATGGGTGAAATTGATGTTTGTTGGGCTAAAGTCGACTATCGTTCATCACCGATCTCTGCGCTCATCAGGTACGTGCTTGGCTAATTGCCAAGGCAGGCAACAAGGCCAAAATTGACTCACAGCGACAGTTGTGAAAGTTTGGTGTGGCGCAATTTGCTACACACCTTAATCGGGACGATTAAGTCTGCTTGTTTGCAGGTCAGGCATAATGGACTTATATTAGTTTAGTAAGCATATTATTGATGATGAGGCATATATAAACTATAATAGTATATTGTCATACGTTATAATACAAAGTATAAAAGATTTTGAAGTGATTGTTAATTGAGTTACATAATGAAACTAAAAGTGGTGTTTTTTAAAAGTTAGAGATGAACGATTAAGTTATGTTGATCAATATGTAATTTCAGAAGCGTTAAGTATGTTAGCCTAAATGGTTAGGTGCTAGGTTACGGTTATGACCTAAATGATGGTTTAAACCCTAAAAGCTAATATCCATGCAATTAATTGTTGTTACGATTTCGATGATATGTGTAGGGTAATTGGAGATTATTTCATTTGTGTAGCTTATAATCAAGGCAAGTTTTCTAACTCTACCTTGTTATTATTGAGCAAGTTTCTAAACCTTAACTCTTTGCATTGAGAAAGCTTTTGAACTTCATTCTTTTCATATTAAATGCAAGTTTCCATTCCTATATTATTGTTGTTCAAGTAATTGAGCAAGCCTAATCTATCTTGAATACGTCTGTACAAGTTCTTATAACCTAATTCGTTATAACGAGCGAGTTTTACTTTCCTAATTATTATTCAAAGCATATATTATTTTAACGCATCGATCCAAATGAGATTGTTCTAACACATATGGTTATAGCATTTTGATTGTATATCGTGTTTATTCAATCACATATTGTTGTTATCCGATCTTTGATCTTGATAGCCTTGTTCAGTTGTACATTTTGTATTAAACCTTTATTGATAGAAATTGAATAGTGTTCTAAAATTCTAGAAACACTGATAAGCTAATTCCAAACTAAACTTTCTTTAGTGCGGAAATTCTAAATCCAAACTGAGACGAACAACCCTAACATAGGGGATTTTGTACGTGTAACATTTAGATGTTTGTGCACTATTCATGGTACAAGGGTTGATCCCCCTAAGTACGTTAAGAAGGGTCTGTATAGTCTAAATGACTGTTAAGGTTGGGTAATAATACCTAAGTACCGGGGACGTAGTTCGTGGTCTTAAGACCCTTAGATAATTAAAGTTCGAACTTGTTTTCTAGTTTGATTTGTAGAACAAGTTCCTTATTGTTCAGCTTTCGTTGTTCACTCTCATGTTACCATTAGTGCTACTTTCTATATCAGTGAGAATTTGTTTTCTCACTCTTGCAATTAACACTGCAGCTAAAGTGGAGAATGTTGATGAGCCGTCGACTAGCAAAGGCAAGGGCAAGATGTCCAAATGATGAAGACTTTTGAGAATTTTATTTTAATGAATTATGTTAAAGACTTGTTTTAATATGTGATGTATTCCGCAAACTTATGTAAAAATTTTAAGGTTAGATTACCTGGGATTTAATTTGAGATGATGATGTAACCCTTTAATGGGAAAGATTATTGTTTAAGATTATCTAAATTATGTCTTTATCCTTTATTGATGGGTAGTTAGATGTAATAGTTTTGATAAGTGAGCACCAAATCCTGTGGGAATGAAGTACCTGGATTTGGGGGTGTCACAGCGGCTGTGCTAGAAAAGGCAATTATCGCGGAAGGTGGAAGTGATGCCTTAACCAAGTACAATCAAGAACAGTAGAAGAGGAAGAATGAAAATGAGAATAAGGCTGGTTGGAAGTAACAATCAAAAGAGGAAGTGGAGCGAGAATTCGACTACGGGAGGACATCAAGGAAATCAGCAGAAGAAAAAGTTTGAAGGTTGTGCAACTTACGGGAAGAACCATACTGGGGTATGTTTGAAGGGAAAGTGGGTGTGTTTCAACTGTGATTAGGAGGGACACATTGCACCGAACTATTTTAGTCCGAAGAAAGGAGCATGTTTTACCTGCGGTTCAAAAGATAACATGGCTCGTGATTGCCCTAAGAAGCCAGCGGGAAGTGCAAGTGGTGGAAAAGGAAACAACAACGGCGGTGGTGCATTGACTATCACCGACCAAATTTCGGTCAATTCTACCATCATGCGAGGACTTTTCATAATACCGATCGCGGGATGTTATGCAGATCTAAGGATGTGGTGTCAGGTATCATTCCGATTAATGGTATTAATGCTTATGTACTATTTGATTCGGGTGCTACTTGTTCATTTATATCCGATGAATTTGCTCAGAACTTAGATTTGCCTCAGGAAGAATTAGAATTTCCCTTAAGTTTAGAGTTTGCAAATAAGGAAGTGATTCCTGTCAGATACATATATAGGAATTGTAAAGTTATTATAAAGGGTCACAAGATGATGGTAGATTTGATACCAATTAGACTTGGTGAGTTTGATGTTATACTGGGAATGGATTGGTTATTCAATTATGGAGCAGTAATTGATTGTCAAAGGACAAGCAAGTTGTCTGACGATGATGCAAGCCAAGAAGTTGTTGAGACAAGGATGTGTAGGATACTTAGCCTACATCGTCGATACACAGAAGAAGAGTGCGAAGTTGGAAGAGATACCGATCATAAGAGATTTTGCAGACGTATTTCTAAATGATTTATCGGGTCTTCTGCCGGATTGACAAATTGAGTTTGTGATTGATTTACTACCAGGAATGGCCCTGATATCTAAGGCACCATACAGAATGGCCCCGGTTGAGATGAAGGAGTTGATGGTGCAATTGCAAGAATTGCTCGACAAGAAGTATATTTAGCCAAGTGTTTCACCATGGGGAGCACTGGTGTTGTTTGTTAAGAAGAAAGACTGATTGATGCAGCTCTATATTGATTACAGAGAATTGAATAAGGTCACGATTAAAAATAAGTATCCATTACCTAGAATCGATGATCTATTCGATCAGTTGAAGGGAGCGAGATATTTCTCGAAGATAGACTTGAGAAGTGGTTATCATCAATTGAAGGTGAGGCCGGAGGATGTACCAAAAATAGCGTTCAGAACTCGGTATGGTCATTACGAGTTTCTAGTTATGTCTTTTGGTTTAACCAACGCACCTGCAGCATTTATGGACTTGAAGAACAGGGTGTATAAACCATTCTTAGACAAATTTGTGGTGGTGTTTATTGATGATATATTGGTATATTCCAAAACCAAGGAGGAGCATGTGGAACATTTGAGATTGACGTTGGAGATGTTGAGAAAAGAGAAGTTGTACGCTAAGTTCTCAAAATGTGAATTTTGGTTGGAGCGTGTACAGTTTCTCGGGCACGTTATGGATAAGGACGGAATTTCGGTAGACCCATCAAAGGTTGAAGTTGTAATAAACTGGGATCAGCCGAAGACACAGTCAGAAGTAAGGAGTTTCTTATGATTGGCGGGTTATTACAGGCGTTTTATTCAAGACTTTTCTAAGATCGCGACTCCGTTGACAAATTTAACTAGAAAAGCGGTGAAGTTTGTTTGGACAGAGAAGTGTGAGGAAAGCTTTTGAGAATTGAAAAAGTGGTTGAGTTCAGCACCTGTGTTGTCGTTGCCTGATGATATAGGAAATTTTGTGTTATATAGTGACGCATTGCATAAAGAACTAGGTTGTGTGCTTATGCAGAACGACAGAGTAATTGTGTATGCAACACGTCAGTTGAAAGATTACGAAAAAGGGTATCCGACTCATGACTTAGAGTTGGCAGCAGTGGTATTTTCCCTGAAAATTTGGAGACATTATCTTTATGGAGAGAGGTGTGAGATATATACCGACCATAAAAGTCTGAAGTATATCTTTACACAAAAAGACTTTAACATGCGATAAAGAAGATGGTTGGAGCTGATCAAAGATTATGATTGTGAGATTTTCTATCATCCCGGAAAGGCGAATGTTGTTGCTGATGCCTTAAGTAGGAAGGGACGAGAGAAATTAATGTTGTTAACTGATTAAGAGAAGCTAGTGTCGAAAATGGCTAAGATGGAGTTGGAAATTAAATATTCGACAAAATCCAATGAAAAGTTATTCCAGATGGAAAACGGTTTAACGTTAGTAGATGTGGTGAGGAATGCACAACTTTAGGATGAGGACTGCGAAAAGATAAAACAGAAAATATCTGAAGGTGAGGAAAACAAATTCAGAATCGATTCGGAAGGGTTATTTCGATTCGAAGGGAGAATTTGGGTTCCTCCAGTACCAGAAATTAAAGAAGAAATTCTGAATGAAGCTCACAACTCACGATATTCGATTCACCCTGGGAGTACAAAGATGTACCAAGATCTTAGACATCATTTTTGGTGGCCAAATATGAAGAGAGATGTGGCTAAGTGTGTGGCGAAATGCTTAACATGTCAAAAAGTCAAAGTTGAACATAAAAGGCCAAGCGGATTGTTACAACCCGTTGGAGATACCAGAATAGAAATGGGAGCATATCACAATGGATTTTGTGCTAGGTCTTCCAACGACCCAACAAGGTTACGATGCCATTTGGGGTATTATCGACCGACAGACGAAGTCGGCACACTTTTTTCCAATCAAGATTCGATTTACACTAGATCGGTTAGCAAAGCTGTACGTAAAGGAAATTATTTCAAGGCACGGTGTACCTGTGTCCATTGTATCAAATAGAGATCCACATTTCACATCTAACTTCTAGAAACGATTACAGGAATGTTTGGGAACACAACTGAGAATGAGCACAGCGTACCATCCTCAGACCGACGGACAAAGTGAAAGAACCATCCAAACACTAGAGGATATGCTCAGAGCATGTATTATGAATTTCTAGGGAAATTGGGATGACCATCTACCATTGGTAGAATTTGCTTATAATAATAGTTATCACGCGAGTATTGGCATCCCGCCTTATGAAGCGTTATACGGTAGGAAGTACAGAACTCCGTTATGCTAGGACGAGGTAGGTGAACGTCAACTATTGGGTCCAGAATTGGTACAACAAACTGTCGAGATCATCAAAGTGATTCGAGCGAAATTAATAGTCGCACAAGATAGACAGAAGAAATATGCCGATCAGCATCGACAAAATCGGGAATTCGATGTCGGTAGTTATGTTTTCCTGAAAGTGTCTCCTTGGAAGGAAAAAAATCGATTTGGCAAGAAGGGGAAATTGAGCCCTAGATTTATAGGACCTTTTGAAGTGCTTCGTCGAGTTGGCGAAGTGGCATACGAGATAGCTTTATCTCTGGAGCTGGAGCATATTCATAATATTTTCCATGTATCAGTATTAAGGCCATATAAGCCTGATTATAAGCATGTTATAGAATATGAGCCCTTACAGTTTGAGAAAGATTTGTCATATGAAGAAGTCCCTGTTCAAATTATTGACAGAAAAGAGCAAGTACTGAGGAATAAGGTGATACCTTCTTTAAGGTAATCTGGAGGAACCACAATGTTGAGAAAGCTACGTGGGAACTTAAAAGTGTTATGATGAAGAATTATCCTCAGTTGTTTGCTTGATTTTGTATAGCGATTCTGGGGACAGAATCTTGTTAAGGAGGGAAGAATGTAACGAATAATTTTTTTGAGTTGTGATTCTAGGGACAAAATCCTTTTAAGGAGGAAAGGATATAACGATAGAGAAATTTGTAATTTAATTTAAATATTTATTGAATTAAATAAATATTTTAAATAATTTATTTATTGAGGAAAATAAATAATTGATGAATTGTGGTAAATTAATTTAGTAACTAAATTGATTAATGTTAATTAAATTGAGCATTGATAATTTTATTTGAAGGATTTAATTTAAGGAAATAATTAAGCTAAATAAATTGTTTAATTTAATGGAAATAAATAAATTAAATAAAGTGATGTGTCTAATTTATTAATTAAATTAGATATATAATTATTTATTAATTATAGGTATAATGATAATAAGAATTTTATTATTATTGTTATAAGTTATTTAAATTAACTAAACTAAAGTTATTCAAATTAATCAAATTAAAGTGTGACAAGTAGTAACTATATAATATAATAATATAATAATAATCTAGTTGGGGGTTTATGTGTTTAGCCAAACAAGGCCTTATGGCCTTTGGCATTATTCAACTGACGTCTTTTGTTTTCTTTAACGGATGAATACGTGGGAGAGTTAAGCCATATTAGTTTTGTTTGCGTCTTATTTTTTCTCCTAAAACTAAAGAGCAAAGTTGAGAAAGAAGAGAGAAAAAAACACTGAGTTCTTGGTGATTGGCAAGAGGAAGAAGGAGAATTTCTAAGCCCTAACACTATCTTTTGCTAGCATAAGGTATAAACTATTTCTATTTTTACTATTAGTTTGGTGGTATATATATGTATATTTGATACAATTTGAAAATCACGTGAATAGTGATGTAAATATGTTCATATAGAATTGCAAATCTCTGTCAATTATCATGTAAACATGTTATTTGTTATCAAATTCATGAGAAATTGGGTTTGAGGAAGAAAATGAAATCACAGTGTTTATGTTCATATAAAGTAGCTTAGAAAGTACCAAATTTCTTGTCCAATATGTAATGTAATCTGTAATTTGTTGGTCGATTGTGAATATATATTAAGAAATGAAAGCGGTGTAGTTTAAATCATGTCTATTGGTTAAGAAATGAATTCGTAGTAGTCGAATTCGTTAAAAGTATAAAATGAGGAAATTTAGGAAAAATATAGTTTTGATTCTTCAAAATGATGTTTATATAATGTTTTGTGTATAGAATGGTGTTTAGCATGTATAACTACAAATATGGCAAAGTTTTAGATGTTGAAGTGTGGTGAAATTCTGTAAAATTGGGATTTTTTGCCAAAGCAGAGTCTGTTTTCGAGGTTCGTAAATCGAAGTTCGGTGCATCACGCAGCATGTCTTTGCTGGTTATTATCACGAGGCACGCAACATTTGACGCTGGCGCATTGCGTCCGGCGCGCTGTGATAGCCCGATGTGTTATTCTTGGCGCCGTGCGTGAAAGTAAACCCGTCATGCAGAAAATGAAGTCTACATAATTGCAGGTCGTGCGTATCGGACTTGGGTTAGTTTAGCATGCATGTTAAGGATATTAAAACATAAAGTGGACTACAATAACAGATGGTAAGGTGTTGTAATACAAAGTGTAAAAGAGTTTTAGGTGATTGTTAATTGAGTTATATAATGAAACTAAAAGTGATGTTTTCAAAAGTTAGAAATGAACGAGTAAGTTATGTTGGCTCGTAATGCGATTTCAGATTCGTAAAGTATGTTAACCTAAATGGTTAGGTGCTAGGTTAGGGTTATGACCTAAATTATGGTTTAATACCCATATTATTAATATTCATACAACTAATTGTTATTCTGATTGTAATGATATGTGTAGGGTAATTGGAGATTATTTTACACTTGTGTAGCTTACAAACAAGGCAAGTTCCTAAACCTTAACTCTTTACATTGAGCAAGCTTTCTAACTTCATTCTTTTCATATTGAATGCATGTTCCCATTCCTAAATCGTTATTGTACAAGTTCCTAAAATTCTTGTAAGGTTGAACAAGCCTAGGTTATCTTGAGTATGTTTATGCAAGCTCTTGTTACCTAATTCGTTACATCGAGCGAGCTTTACTTTCCTTATTATCATTCGAAGCATATATTGTTCTAATACATTGATTCATAGAAGATTGTTCTAAACTCCTTTGAATATAGCACTTTGCAAGTATATCATGTTATTCAATTATATATATTGTTGATATCCTATCTTTCACTTTAATAGCCTTGTTCAGTTATACATTCTCGTATTAAACCTTTATTGATGGAAGTTGAATAGTGTTCTAAAATTCTAGAGACACTGATAAGCTAGTTCCAAACTAAACTTTCTTTAGTGCGAAAATTCTAAATTCAAACTGAGACGAACAACCCTAATATAGGGGATTTTTATACGTGTAACGTTTAGATATTTGTGCACAATACATGGTACAAAGGGCTGATCCCCCTAAGTACGTTAAGACTGGTCTGTATAGTTTAAATGACTATTAAGGTTAAGGTAATAATACCTATATACCGGAGACATAGTTTGTGGTCTTAAGACCCTCAGACATTGATTTCAAACTTATGTACTATTCTTAATTCACAAAACAAGTTCATTATTGCTAGCATTCGTTGTTCATTCTTATGTTGTTATTATTACTACTTCCTATATCAGTGAGCAATTGTTTGCTCACTCTTGCATTTAACACTGCAGCTAAAGTTGAGAAAGTCGATGAGCCGTCTACTAGTAAAGGAAAGGGCAAGATGTCCAAATGTTGAAGACCTATGAGAATTTTATTTTATTGAATTATGCTAAAGACTTGTTTTAATATGTGATGTATTCCGCAAACTTATGTAATAATTTTAAGGTTAGATTACCTGGGATATATTTTGAGATTATGATGTAACCCTTTAATGGGAAAGATGATTCTTTAAGTTATTTAAATTACGTCTTTATCCTTTGATTATGGGTAGTTAGATATAATGTTTTGGATAGTGAACACCAAATTCTATGGGAATGGAGTACCTGGATTTGGGGGTGTCACACCCCCCGACTCTCTTCTTCTACTATCATGGCCCCGATTACCACCAGAGTGGTTGCTGCTTTTGTCCGGATATTTTCCTCCCCACTGGTTATCATTGCTCCGATGACTGTTGCCATCGGTATGACCCTGATTGTGGTCCCTTGGTTGAACATACTCATCATCTCGCTCTAATAATTGAGCCCTGTTGACAACATCTAAATATAGAGAAAATTTGTGAGAGATAAGGTACTGACGAATTTTGGGTTTTAGACCTCTCAGAAACATCCGCGTCATACGTTCCTCATTTTCTACCAAATGAGGTGCAAACCTCACTACTACAAAACAGTAAATAAACAACGCTTAAAAGACAACGTTTTTTATAAAAACGTTGTGGTATTTTTTTACACAACATTTTTAAACAAAACGTTGTAGATATACATGTAAAAACGTTATCTATTTAAAAGAACATTTTTTGATTTTAAATAGATAACATTTTTTAAAAAAAAACGTTATCTGTTTTAAAAACATGGAGCTTCAAATAAAGGGCGGAGAAGTGAAAACTTAAATTTGACATAACATAACATTCAAGTAGAACTCGTAACCATCTTAGCACAACCATCGCTCTCTGACTCTCTCTCTCTCTCTCTCTTGTGCTTCCTAGCTCTCCCCTCGTCAATCTCTCTCTCTCGTGGCTTCCTAGCTCTCCCGATTTCGTGTCTCTCCCACTGCTCTGCTCCTTAACCAACTCAGCACCACCATCGCTGTTAGCAAACGACAATCAGGTATAAATCTAGGGTTTATATTTTTTTTCCCAATCGGAAGAGTCTACATCCATGTTGGTTGATTTTCTTAATAGCTTTTCCGATTCGGTTGTAACGGATCCGGAAAATGAAGAATTTAAGAGCACTGCATTTGAAATCCTTTCAGAAATTCATACATATTTATCCTCTCATTCATTGGACCAGGTATGATTCATTCTATTTTTTGAACTTCTGTAATTTGTGGCTAAGCTTGTGGTTTTTAGGTTGTTTGTTGTTCCTCTGTAGGAAATTATGGACGCACTTTCATTTGAGTTGCCAAAGGTTGTTGCTAGGTTTTCAAGCGCCTCAAAGAGGTGTATCAGTGTTTCAGAGGGTATTATTGATCGGTTTGTAGTTAGTTGTAGCCCTCACAATATGCTTCCTATTTAATTAGTTTGGATTTGGTTATTAATAGATGGTATAAACTCATTTTCGTTTCCAAGAAATTATGTATTTATTATCTCTTGTGCTAGTCCTAGTCCTTAAAAACTAATTTATTTTTACGAGAGATATAGCTAGTAGGATAAAGTTTTCAAGAAGTTGTGTATTTATTATCTCTTATCTTTGTCCTTCCGATTCGCTTTTTTTACGAGAGATATAGCCATAGGGTAAAATTTCCAAGAAATTGTCCTTGTCCTTAAAACCGATTCGCTTTTTACTGATTGATGGAGTCATTCATTGGAGTGACAGATGGTGATAGAGTCAGAGGTTCTCAATCATTAATTTTACAACTTAATGGTTCATGCGTGGTTGTTGTTGCGTGTGGAGTCGGTCGATGTAAAGTTTCGTGGAAGGTACTAAATTGGGCGTAAGGATACCGCGCTATTGACAATTATATCGGGCGGGTGTATCGCTAGAGCCAAAAATTTTGGTTTTGTAAATTATACTACCACCAAGTTATATTTATTTTGGTAACATGAGCTTGGCTTTTTAGTTTTTTTCTCGCAGAGTTCTATTGAGATATCGCCTCAAATTTTAATTTGACCGTAATCTTGTATTTTTCTTAAAAATTTTGGCTATATCTGAGAGGAAAGCGTAAGATCAAAAGTAAGTAAGCGAAAGCGAATCATATTGCTTTTCGTAGTAATTAGCAAGATTAGTGGCTTTATTTCGATATATGGATTCAAGAAGATAAACAGGGATAGAGAAGGTAAATGTGTTTGAATTGTTCTTTGAAACAAAACTACATCTATTAAACAAAAGATATATAATTACTTCTACAAAGAAAAAAAAATATTGAAACACTTGAAAATTATACTCTACACTTCGCATTGGGTAGGACTGCTGTATATTATATATCTATGCCAGGCCCTACGATGTCAAAGCACTTGAATAATTTTACTCCACACTTCGCAGAAGCTTGGAGTTCAATTCGTAAAGAGTTGGCATAAATGTGAAATGATAGGGAAGATTTAGAGTTACCATTATTCGACTTCAAAACAATTGCAAATGCCACAAAGTTAAGAAAAACATACATGAATGTAATGCATTTGGGTTCTTTACATGAGAAGGGAGATTAGAATATTTCTACAAAATAAAACATAGGATAGAGTACGTGTTTACATACATGAATGTAATTGCAATTGCTTGTAAGGTCATAATTAAAAGAATAAAGGAGAACCATATATTATATATGAATAAAGGACAACCACATAATATATATCACCCAATTTGTAGCTAGCTAGCTATATATAGCTAGGATAGAATTTCGTGGAGTTGATAAAATTAATTTGAACCAATCTTTAATGGAGAAGACTAAGGTATGTGTTACTGTGAGGCCGGATATATAGGGTCATGGCTAGTTAAGAAACTCTTGGACAAGGGCTACATTGTTCATGCTACTTTAAGGAGCTTAGGTCTCTCCATCTCTAGCTCACTATATATACATATACATATACATATTGTTTATGCAACTTTATGATGATGTTTGATTGTTGTTTCAAATGACACAATTAAAGTTGGCCTTCTTACGTCATTTGCTAATGCGGACAATGATTAGTATTATTCAAAGCGGATATATACAACCCTACATGAATTTGAAGTCGCAATTGAGGGTCGCCATTTTGTTTTTTTCACGGCCACCCCCATGCTCCACACTCACAACTCTCGTGTAAACACGTACTCTATCCTATGTTTTATTTTGTGTTAAGGAGTTTGGCCTAAAGCAGATGTAGAAGAGTCCAAATGGGACAATTAGGAACATTTTAAATGGTCAGTGTATTGTCAGAACAGGTGCCAAAATGAGTCTCCTCTTGAGCTCTTAGAAACTCTTCTCGCATTCCTCGCACCATATGAATTTTATATCTTTTCGAGTCAGCTGAGTTAATGGAGTAGAGATTCAAGAAAATCCTTCTCCGAATCTCCTATAGTAACCAGCTAAGCCCAAAAAGTTACGTACTTCGGTCACCGACTTTGGTTTCTCCCAACTTTGTATTGCTTCAATATTCACCGGGTCAATAGATACTCCATGTTTTGACACCACGTGGCCAAGAAATGCTACTTCCTCAAGCCAGAACTCACATTTCTTCAACTTGGCATATAACTTGTTATCACGAAGCCTTTGAAGTACCAGTTTCAAAAGGTGCTCATGATCTTCACAGCTGTTGGAATAGATGAGGATGTCATCAATAAAGGCAACAACAAACTGATCTAAATATTCCTTGAATACTCGGTTCATCATATCCTTGAAAGAAGCAGGAGCATTAGTCAATCCAAAAGACATGACTAAGAATTCATAAAGCCCGTACCAAGTTCTAAAGGCAGTCTTCGGAATATCCTCAGTTTTAATCTTTAGCCGATGATATCCAGAAAGAAGATCGATCTTTGAAAAGAACTGTGCTCCTTTCAAATGGTCGAACAGGTCATCAATGCGAGGCAGCGGATACCTATTCTTGATGGTGACATGGTTTAATTTTCAGTAGTCAATACAAAGTCGCATACTCCCGTCTTTCTTCTTTAAGAATAAAACAGGAGCACCCCAAGGAGATGTACTAGGACGAATGAAACTGATGTCTAACAACTCCTGTAGTTGGACCTTTAACTCCTAAATTTTAATAGGATCCATTCGATACGAGGTTTTAGAAATGGGTTTTGTACCAGGGTCAAGGTTAATAAAGAATTCAACTTCACGTTCTGGGGGTAGACCAGGAAGTTCTTCAGGAAATACGTCAGGAAATTCACTAACAACAGAAATATTATTCAAATCTGACGTGTTTTTGTTTAAATTCATAACATGGGCTAAGAAAGCTTGACATCCATTTTTCAATAAACGAATGGCTTTATGGCTTGATATGACAGTGATTGACGTTAGTGGTTTGGTTGCTTAAATTCGCATAATAGGTTGGTTAAGAATATGAAAACTAACAACCTTACGAAAATAATCAGTTTTGGCATGATGAGTAGTTAACCAGTCAATCCCTAAAATCACATCAAATACAAGTATCTTTAAAGAGATAAGATCAATAGGTAATGTGATGGTGCCAACTTGGATCAAGTAAGATTTATAAATAGTGGATGTAATGAAAGTTTCTCCTAACGGAGTCTCAACAGATAAGTCAAAGTCTAATTTCTCCGGAGTTAAGTTCAAACATTGAGCACAAGCAGGAGAGATAAAAGAATGGGTAGAACCAATATTTAATAAGGTATAAACTTCGTAAGAGTTTATGATTAGCTTACTCGTGATCACCTCATTCAGGTTCCTCGCATTTTGGCCAGTCACAACAAACGCTCTTCCAGGAACTGCTGACTTTGACTTATCCGGGATAGCCTTTGGAGTCACCATCCTTGCTGGACTTGATTTTGCTACCAGACAAAATCAGGCTATATGACCGTCTTTTCCACAACTGAAACACACCTTGGAAGGCTGTGAACAGTTTGGACTTATGTCTCTCTCCTCTCCGCATCTGTAACATCTAACTGGCGGTCGTTCTCCTCCCCTTAAATTTGTTGCTGGTGTTGGTGCTAGTGTCTTCCCGTCATTGTTGTTGTTGTACTTTCTCTTTTTGAAGTCTCCCCCCGACTCTCTTCTTCTACTATCACGGCCTCGATTACCACCAGAGTGGTTGCTGCTTTTGTCCAAATATTTTCCTCCCCGCTGGTTATCATTGCTCTGATGACTGCTGTCATCGGTATGACCCTAGTTGTGGTTCCTCTGTTGAATATATTCATCATCTCACTCTAATAATTGAGCCATATTGACAATATCTGAATATAGAGAAAATTTGTGAGAAATAAGATACTGATGAATTTCGGGTTTTAGACCTCTCAGAAACATCTGCGTCATACGTTCCTCATTTTCTACCAAATGAGGAGCAAACCTGGATAACTCCACAAACTTAGCCTCGTACTGGGACACAGTCATGTTGTTCTGTTTCAGTCTAATAAACTCTACCTCCTTCATATGATGAATACTTTCAGAAAAGTACTTGTTATTAAATACTTTCTAAAACGTTTCTCAAGACATATTGAGTGCGGCTGGCTGGGTACACTTCACAGATTCCCACCTACCTCACCACGGAACATAAAGGTGGCGAATGGAACCTTTTGTTCCTCCATCCATCCTAAAACATCAAATATCTTGGTAATTTGCTTAACCCACATTTTCGCCTAAATCGGATCTGGCTTTCCCCAAAACTTTGGTAGTCCTAACTCTTTGAACTGTTTGGCTGTGACAAACCGCTCGTTGCTATTATTTCCACCCGTATTTCATACACGAGTCTCCTCGTCTGATTTTGCATGAACTGCAAAAAGCTTCTAAACATCCCATCATTCATAGTTTGTTCGGTAATGTTATTTACAGGAAGAATATTGCCTTCCTGTTACACGTTCCCCTGGTTGGAGATTAAAGGTGTCTCCACGGTCTCATTCACTCCATTGTTAACATTTCCAGCTGTCATTCTTAAATATTGTCACAAAACAAGGGTTAATTAAAGAAAATAACATACCACATAATACCCCTATATTCTGACCGACCAACAAATAAGCTTAAGTAGAACACACTACCGAAGGATTTACTCGTCTCTCCCGTCCTAGTTCTATTCCCCGATCTCCACCAGAGACCATATCCCTAAGCTCTGATACCAATTGTGACGCCCCCAAAATAGGTATATACCACCCATTCTGAGTTGCCAAATATATGGTACAGAAACAACTACAACTTTATTAATACATTTATCGCACAAAATACGACAACATATAAACTGTGAGTTTAAATACAAAAATTATCTTCTAGATAATATCCACACTCAAATAAGTCCTCATTATAATTATTGATGCATTAATTTACAAAATAGTGAGGACTGCAAAGAAACAACTATCTTGAAACATCACTCTATACCCCGACTGGTTACTGCTATATTCTCGCTTCCTGAGAAGAAAAATAGAACAAAAAGGAAAAGGGTGAGCTAAACTAGCCCAGTAAAGAATATTATGACTAAGATAAAGTAGAACAAATTATCGTTAGCCTTCAACAAATTAGATAAAATATAATGGACAACAAGTTTTAGATCAATATTCGCAGCGGAAATAATAATTCATTAGAAGAGTTAAGTAGAGAATGAAATCTACTATCTTCTATGATTTAAAAAGTCTATCATCAATATTTTATCCATGTAACATCAATCAATATACATCTTGAATCAAATATTCATCTTTGTACTACAGGCCAAAGATAATAATCAGTTGGTCATGTTCATCTCAACACATGTCCATATTTGCACTACGGGCCAAAAATATTCATCTGGTAATCATTCATCTTTGCACTACAGGCCAAAGATATTCATCAAGTAATCATTCATCTTCACACTACAGGCCAAAGATATTCAGTTATATTACCATTTAAGACTAAGGATGATGAAAACTATTTTTAAAGAAAACGAATCCAGTGAGATAAAAAGACAAAGATTAGGGATTCGTATTTTAGTTTATCCAAGTTCAAAAATACTCCATAATAATCAATTGTGGAGCAAAATTCAAGAATGAAGATCAAAACATGGATACAATCAAAGATAGTAACCATAATAGACAACTTAGACAAAGAAAAGAAAATTTAATTTTTATGTGAATAGTGCCGTATTCGTGAATAGTGTCGTATACGTGAATAGTGTCGTATATGGGAATAGTAACCTCGACATGAAAAGGTAAAAATTTCACAAGAAAGTTTAGACCAATATTCCAGTGATGAAGCCCAAAACTCAAAGAATTTCTGATCATTTCAGGAATTATAGAAGCAATACTTACCATAGTAAGTTTAGAGTTACGAATCTGAAATGAACAATATACGAAATAGCAAATGGATTTTTAATTGTCATGCGGTAGTCCGCATAGATAAATCATTTCCATAAAATAACAAATGAATTTGAAGGATTATTCACCAGGCATGTGGTAGTCTGCGTAGACAGGTTATTCCCACAGAATAATAAAGAATAGAATAACAAAAGGATTTCACCATGCATGCGGTAGTCCGCATAGACAAGTTATTCCAACAAAATAATAAAGAATGGAATAACAACCCTAATGAGTATTGAAAGAAATAACTCTCTTAATGAAAGAAATAATACCCCTTACCTTAATAAAAATTCGGAGACTACACTAGTGTAATAGCAGAATACGCTTCTTCTTTCTCTCTTATTCTCTCTATACTTTCTCTCTCTATAGTTTTAGTGAATTGGTGAAAAATAATGAAGAAATGAGCTTCTATTTATAGGCTTGGCAGAGTAAGGGTAAAATAGTCTTTTCACCATAATCTATGACATCATCACTTACCTCATCATTCTGATGACATCATTGCATACCTCATCCCTCTGATGACATCATTGCATACCTCATCGCTCCGATGACATCATTGCTTATATCTTACAAATTCAAATTCAATTTGTTCTCTTCCACCTAATTTTACTTTATACCATGAATTTACTATAATAATGTTACCACTCAAATTATAAAAATCATACTATTATATAATCACATCATACTACTATAATGTAATATTATAATAATATATTTGAAAGAATTATTTTATCGGAAAAGATAAAATACCAACTTTCAACAAATGTCACATGCTAAAAATTCCTCCGTTTAAATCTACATTGAATAAATATTTTCTTATCATATATATCATCAATTAATTATTCATAAATAATATTATAGAACTACAAAATTGACAACGAAGTCGTTCCAAGGAAAGAGGGAGCTTTTCGATAAGTATTTCTCCTTACTGGCGCGCAATTAGGTGACCAAACCCCTTTCCTAGACTGAACTTCCTTAGACATTGCCAATAATGGTATCTAATAATATTATTCAAATAATATGAATTATTAATCTGATGATGGAAAATATTGCGCTGTGACAATTATTGAATCAATAATATAAAATATCAACGTAGCAATTATTGAATCAATAAAATAAAATATTAAACAGTAATTACTATAACAATTATTGAGTAGTGCCTTCTTACGTAAGAATCAACAATTCAAAATTACTTTGCAATACCATGTGCTACTGTGCAACCATGTGTATTACTGTATTTTAACCATCAGGTATTCCAACAGTGATAACGGTAACAACTACGTCGTCATTTATAAATTCTCAAACTTGTCATTTTCTTCATCCGACCTTTTTCCGTTATGGGGCTCACAAATGGTTGCGTCGTCGTAATATTCCCCAACAACAAGAATATTCCATGACCAAACGAATATTCCCCGATAACAATGAATATTTTATAACCAATTGCTTATTTTGCAAAATTTGAACATTTTTCCCATAACTAACCACATTAACCAATTCCACCCCTTACTATTTCAGAATAATTAATAGAGGAAATTCAATTTTATTTATCAAAAGTTGGGGTCTTACATGACCTTTTACCTTTGACTTTTTTAGCCTACAGAACTTCAATGCGTACTTCCACTAGGGCAACCCCCTACTCATTAACATATGGGATGGAAGCAGTGCTCCCCATAGATGTGGAAATGGAATCCCTCAGAATGTTGATAGACGCTCAGCTGGATGAAGACCAATGGTTACAAGATAAGTATCACCAACTATCTCTAACAGATGAAAGGCGAACTAGTGCTATCTTCTATGGTCAGTTATACCAAACAAGGATCGCCAGATCCTACAACAAGAAAGTCTGGCTACGACAGTTTAAACAACATGACTTGGTTTTGAAGAAGATCATTGACAACCAAGATCAATCTAAAGGAAAATTCATCCCAAACTGGGAAGGTCCGTTTGTTGTCAAGGAGGTATTGACAGGAGGTGCTCTCAGATTACAGGAAATGGACAGCGATGAATTTTCACAGCTCATCAACTCGGACACCGTGAAACAGTACTATGTCTGAGGTTACCATCAAGTAAACATCTTGGTTTTGGATCACCAGATCACCAGTCACTTCAGGTTTTCTAACCATTCACTACATACAACCCTTCTTCATACCCATCTTCCCCATTAGGGACAAACACACTTTTCAAACCAACAACCTTATTTTTGGATCATCAGATCCTTCGCTCCACTTCGTTTCAAACCTCTTAGGTTATCCCACTAGGGATTTAACCTTCACACCTACAGTTTTGTCCCACCAGGGATAAAACTTTTCACACTATGATTTGTGTCGTCCGTATGGGATCAAACTTTTCACCTGCAGTTTGTCCTGAACATGGGATCAAACTTTTTTGTTGCAATCCGTCATGCACATGGGGCGAACTACGTCGACCTGATCTCCCCAATACACTGGAGTACATAAGCAACCATTTTTTTAATGGCCCAGACACAATAAAAAAAACAACAAAAACACACTTCTACACCTTTCCACACCCTTTCACATACAGCATTAAACCTCTTACATCAGGTTCGAACTACGCAGACCTGATCTCCTCTTACCCCTACCAAAACACAAATACTTGTCGCATGGTACTAGGATCAACCTTCAATCCATCACACTTCATTGGCTTCTGACTAAAGGGAAGGAACTAACCGATCTCCCCACACAAATGGGAGAATTGGCAACCATCTAAGCTGCGGTTGAAATCTCAAAGAGAAACACCAACCCATAAGAGATGGAACTACCTGGGCTCCCCCATACAAAGGAGTACCGGCAACCATCTGTGGTGCGGTCAACCTTAGAGAAGAAAGTCGCACTCCTCTCCACATCTACATACAGAAACCAATCCCAAGACACCAAAGGGTAGGGATACACACAGATCAACGATCCATCTTGAAAGATCCTGAGATGTCTCAACGTCTGCCCATCAAGGATGAGTTAAGAATACATCAAGAACACAAGTCCTGAAGAAACAGGCAAATATCAAGCAAGTAACAAGGCATAACTAAAAGGGAAGTGAATCAAAATATATTTCTCTGCCATATATAATATTGTTTGATATATACAATATTTATTGTATATGACAAAATGGCTAAGCTAGTCTGTGCAGGAACATACAAGCCCATCTACAAATTAGTGTATATGCGAGCTATCAAGTCCAACATAGCAACTCTCTCCGAAGAAGGAGGTAACGTTGTGAGCTCCTGCCCAAGGGTATCTACATGAGCCAAAAGATCCACAGCCAAATGTATGGTAGCGTGGTGTTCATCAATGTATGCACTTATCTCGGCAATAATGTCAGTGGTAAAGGATCTCACTGTAGTACTATCTATAATGGCTACGTCCCGGGCAGATATGGCATCATCCCGCTCAATAATCAAAGCATCTCTAGATGATCTAGCCTCATCCCGCTCAGCAATAGCGATGTTTCTATGAGCTAAGGCATCCTCTCTCTAATAAAGCGGCATCTCTCCCTGCAAGAGTTGTCAATATCAAGGCCCTAGCCTGATCTCTCTCAAATGTCATCAGATGAAGACTCTACACTAAGTACTCTGCTGAATGCGGGGTCACTATAGTAGTCACACTGGGATAATCCATCACAGCTGCTGGTAACCCAGCAAATAGCTCCTCCTCGATAGGAAAATCAATGTCCTCTACGGGCTTTCCACCCTCCAAATTAATCCCTAGATCTGTGGATACTACCGCAGCTGAAGTGGTCTCTATCTTCATCCATGAAAAATACTTTGTCGAACAGCCCGGATGGCTAAAAGAAAAATCAGCTAGCTCACGATGATCCTCTGTCCTCTGTCAACGAGTGGCGAGAAGCCAAGCGCTGACCCAATGCCCCCTCAAAAGGATGGAAGTCTTAAAAGTGGTCGAACTGTGACATCACAGCCAGTGGGTGATAAGTGGTCATGCCCCTCAAACCAGCCAGAAGGAGATAATCCATGCCAGGAGCATGAGTAATGAAGCTATAGGGTGAACTGAGCCTTGTACACGGCAAAATGTCAAACGGATCTCCGATCCCTGCCAAAAACACTGACCAAGATGCAACGTCTATACACTCTACTGGCTGAAAGGAGTAAGACATGGCTATCTCATAGGAAAAATAGTATCCATGTTATCGGAAGGTGCCAATCGGTCTTAGGTGTGACATGAACCACACATACAACATGACCGAGCTTCCTATGAATACCCCTGTGGGATAGATATGACAGTACGTGGTGGATCTCAATGTCTCTATCACAATCATCGGCACAATGGTATGACCCTCCCTGAGAGCTCTCACTGCTATGACAACACCGATGTCCAGCTCATCCATATACAGTGGCATGTACATATAAGCCACTACGCACATTATGAGTACATCTACCCTGGTCGTACACCATTGATCCTCCGATGTGGTGAAATCCTCGGAGTGCCTAGCATAACTATCCACTGAGCCAAATTTGTCTATCAGAAAACACTAGGACACCACATAACCGGATGTAATCTCATACTGTACTACTCTACGCCTCAGCCCGGTGAGGGTCATGAACTGTCGGCTCATGTTGCTAATAGCCATCCGCGTGCAAGGTTTATCCAGTGCCAACGTCGTCAACCGGGCATACTCCTCTAAGATATGAGTCAACTCCTGGGTCCCAAATCGGAATACCTGCCTCTCCGGTACCCAATGCTCCTGCATACCGTCTACAAAGCCCACAGGAACCTGGAACATCATAAGGGTCATAGAATGCTGTAACAACTGATCTACGGTCACCCGATCTGGAGGTGACAAACTATTATACCATAACCTCAGACGGGAGGCTACCAAGGTCATCATTCAAGAGAAGGAGGATGACAACGGCCCCTTCATCACTGCTTTCCACCAAGACTTCACCCTTGGCAATTGGAGCAGCACTCCATGCATTTGCCAACAAGGGTAAAAAAGGCAGAAACTCTCTCTGCCCTCTAAAGTTAGATGTGCCTAAACTTGCTGATGAGGTGCCTATTCTTCACAAGGACTGTAACTTTGATGTAAAGTTAGACTCAGACTTCATGGAGATTGAACAAGAGGACTATAAGATACCTTAGGAGATCAAAGAATGGGTCGAAGACAAACCCAAACCAAATCTTGATCAAACCTCCTCTTTTAATCATGGAACCTCAGAAAACCCTAAACAAATCCAGATTGGTACGGACCTTACTCCAAACCAAAGGAATGACATAGTTACTCTATTAACCCAATTCCAAGATGTGTTTGCATGGTCTCATGAAGGTATGGTCAGTTTATCCACTGATATCGTCATCCATCGCCTCCCCATCAAAGAGGGATTTAAGCCAGTTAGGAAAAAGCTCAAGCGATTAAAACCTGAGTGGAGTTTAATAGTTAAAGAAGAAATTATGAAACAATTTTAAGCTGACATTATCATGGTGTTAACATACCCTGAGTGGCTATCCAATATAGTCCCCATGCCTAAACCTGGAGGAAAGGTGCGAGTTTACGTGGATTACAGGGATCTGAACAAAGCTTGTCTCAAAGATAGCTTTCCCGTACCATTCATCCACATATTCATTGACAATACAGCTCAATATGACATGTACTCCTTTGTTGACTGCTTTGCGGGGTAACATCAAATCATGGTTGATGAAGAGGATCGTGAGAAAACTACATTCATCACTCCTTGGGGAAACTTTTGCTATAGACGGTTGTTATTCGGCCTAATCAATGTCGAAGCTACCTATCAGCGAGCTATGATGGCTCTTTTCCATGATCTAATGCATAAAGAGATAGAAATCTATGTGGATGACATCATTGTCAAGTCTCAAAGGGAGGAAGACCACCTAAATCATCTCAAAAAGCTCTTCAACTGGTTGCGTAAGTACAACTTGAAGTTGAACCCAGCCAAGTGCGCATTTGGCGTTAAATCAGGCAAGTTGCTAGAATTCCTATTCAGCCACAAAGGGATTGAGTTGGATCCTACAAAAATCCAGTTCATCACGAAAATGCCCATACCTCAGATAGAGAAGGAAATACGGGGATTTTTGGGAAGAATCAACTTCATCAGTCGATTCATCTCCCAACTCACAGCAACCTGTGAGCCTATCTTCTAGTTGCTAAGGAAGAATTCCTCCATGAAATGGAATGATGAGTGTAAGAAAGCCTTCATTCTTATTAAAGAGCAGCTAATTAAAGCTCCTGGTTTAGCACCTCCTAAGGATAGTGTTCCCCTATTCATGTACCTGTCAATCAATGATAATGCCATGGGCTGCATGATGGGACAGAAAGATGATAGAGGCCAAGAAAGAGCTATCTATTACCTCATCAAAAGATTCAGCAGCAATGAACACAAGTACACTCTAATTGAGAAAACTTGTTGTGCTTTAGCATGGGCTTCCATGAGATTACAGCATTATCTCCATGGTCACACAACCCATCTCATATCCTGCGTGGATCCTCTCAAGTACGTGTTCAGCAAACCCATGTTGAATTGTCGACTGTCCAAATGTCAGTTGATCCTACCGCAATTTGACATCGTCTACATGACGCAAAAGTCTATCAAAGGTCAAGGAATTGCGGATCAACTAGCCACCGCACCTTCAGGGGATTTCAAACCCTTGGAAACATACTTCCTGATGAAGGGGTAATGATAGTTCAACAACACCATCAGGACTATACACACCAATCATGGAAGATGTATTTTGATGGAGCTGTAAACATGGAAGGTTCTGGAGTTGGAGCAGTTCTAGTGTCCATTACGGGGGAACAGTATCCTGTTGTCGTTAAATTGCAGTTTGCCAGCACCAACAACACAGCTGAGTATGAAGGTTGTATCATGGGGTTCAAACTAGCCCAATCCATGGGCATCAGACAGTTAACTGTCTTTGGAGATTCTGAATTAGTATCAAACAAACCACTGGGATCTATCACACGAAAGAGCTACATTTGCTGCCTTACCATCAGCAAGTTATACAGATGGCTTCAGAGTTTGAAGAAATATCCTTCCTCCACATTCCTTGGAATAGGAATGACTTTGCGGATGCGCTAGCACTTTTGGCCTCCTTGATCAACATACTTGACAAGGAAGACATGCCAAACATCACATTTGCCCTACAAAAGGCTCCAGCCTATGAGAATTACATTGGAGAAGTATCGGATGAGCTACCTCCCATCCAACACCCTTGGTATCAACATATCAAGGAGTATCTGTGAGATGGATCTACACCCGCTGAGGCAAGTCAGGCTGAAAGAAAGAGAATTCATCGGATGGCTATAAAATTCTACCTGAGTGGAGACGCACTCTACAAAAGAGATGCAGGACTAGGTCTTCTTAGATGTCTAGTCAACGACCAAGCTCAGAAGCTCATGGATGAAATCCATGGTGGAGTATGCGGCCCAAACATGAGCGGCCCTCTACTTATCAAGAAAATCCTAAGAACAGGGCATTACTGGCTCTCTCTCAAGGCTGATTGTGATGATCACGTCAAGAAATGTTACCAATGCCAAATTCATGGGAATGTTATCCATGCCCCTCCAAGGGAGCTCCACAATATGAGTTTGCCCTGGCCTTTCTCAATGTGGGGAATGGACGTGATCGGGACCATCAAGCCCAAAGCCAGTAACGGGCATCGATTTATCTTCACCATGATCGACTACTTCACCAAGTGGGTAGAAGCAGACTTTTCCCCCAAGGTTACTAAAGAAGTTATCATTGGTTTCATCAGAAACAATATCATTTGTCGATATGGACAACGAAGGTGATTGTGTCAAACAACGCCAAAAACCTCAATAACCAAATAATGGAGGAGTTATGCAGTAAATTCCACATCAAACATCTCAACTCCGTCATCTATCATCCAAAGATGAATGATGCTGTTGAAGCGGCTAATAAGAATATCAAAAAGATCATGCAAAAGATGTCTGCCAATCACAAAGGATGGCCTGACCTGTTGCATCTGACTCTATTAGCCTACAGAACGTTAATACGCACTTCCACTAGGGCAACCCCCTACTCATTAACCTATGGGATGGAAGCAATGCTCCCCATAGAGGTGGAAATGGAATCTCTCAGAGTGTTGATAGACGCTCAGCTGGATGAAGACCAATGGTTACAAGATAGGTATCACCAATTATCTCTAATAGATGAAAGGCGAGTCGCTTCCATCTTCAATGGTCAGTTATACCAACAAAGGATCGCTAGATCCTACAACAGAAAAGTCTGACTACGGCATTTCAAACCACATAACTTGGTCTTGAAGAAGGTTCTTGACAACCAACATCAATCCAAAGGATAACATACCTTCCAACCAGCAGCCTAGTTTCGGATCATCAGATCCTTCACTCAACTCAGGTTTTCAAAACCTTTCACACCTTCAGTTTGTTCAACTCGGGATAAACATTTCACACCTTCAGTTTTATCCCATTAGAGATTAAACATTTCACACTTTCAGTTTGTCCCACCAGGGATCAAACTTTTCACATCTACAGTCTGCCCTGTACATGGGGCGAACTACGTAAACCTAATCTCCCCAATACACAGGAGTATGTAGGCAACCATCTTTATGGTCCAGTCTCACCATAGAAAAAAAACATAAACATCTCTACACCCTTTTCACCACTTACAACTTTGAACCTTTTCACGCTAGGTTCGAACTACGCAGACCTAATCTCCCCTTATCAATGGGAGTACGTAGGCAGCCACTCATGGTTCAGTCTCACCCCTACCAAAACACAAAAACTTGTCAATGGTATTGGGATCATTTTCAAAACACACTGCATCGGCTTAGACCAAAGGGATGGAACTACCTGGTCTCCCCACACCAATGGGAGAACCGGCGACTATCTAAGTTGTGGTTGAATCCTCAAAGAGAAACACCAATCCATAAGAGATGAAACTACCTGGGATCCCCCATACAAAGGAGTATCGGTGACCATCTGTGGTACGGTCAACCTCAGAGAGGAAAGTCACACTCCTCTCTGTAACCACATACAGAAACTAGTCCCAAGACACCAAAAACGGTAGGGGATACACATATATTAACGATCCATTCTGAAAGATCCTAAGACATCTCAATGTCCATCCATCAAGGGGGAATTCAAAATACATCAAGATCACAAGCCTTGGAGAAACAGGTAAATATCAAGCAAGTAATAAGGCATAACTAAAAGGGAAGTGAATCAAAATATGTTCCCTGCCATATATAATACTGTTTGATATATACAATATGTACTGTACATGACAAAAATGGCTAAGCTAGTTTGTGCAAGAAAATCCAAGCCCATCTACAAATCAGTGTATGTATGCGCTATCAAATCCAACATGGCATCCCTCTCAGAAGAAGGGGGTAACTCTATGAGATCCTGGCCAAGGGTATCTACACGAGCTAAGAGATCCAGCCATTTGCATGGTGACACTATGCTCATCAATAAATGTGTTCATCTCTAAAATGATATCAGTAGTATGGGACCTCAATGCAGTACTATCTGTATTAGCGGCATCTCGGGCAGATATAATGCCATCCCGCTCAACAACCACTGCATCTCTGAATGATCTAGCCTCATACCTCTTAGCAACAACGGTGTCTCTATGAGCTAAAGCATCATCTCTCTCAGCTAGAGCGGCATCTCTCCAGAAAGAGTTGTTAGCATCAAGGCCCTAGCCTGATCTCTCTCAAATGTCATCAGATGCAGACTCTGCTCTAAATACTCTGCCGAGTGCGGGGTCACAGTAGTAGTTATACTAGGAGAATCAACAAGAGTTGTTGTCAACCCAGCAAATAGCTCCTCCTCAGTGGGAGAATTTGTGTCCTCTATGGGCTCCCCACTGTCAGAATGAATCCCTGGAATGGTGGATACAACCCCAGCCAATGTAATATCTGCCTCCATACATGCAGAATACTTTGTAGAATGGCCGGGATGGCTAATAGTAAACTCAGCCCTCTCACGCTAGGCCCAACAGGCATACACCCTGGATCTATCCTCTGCTAACAAATGCCGAGAAGATAAACGCTGACCCAATGCCCCCTCAAAAGGATGAACATCCTAAAATTGGTCGAACTGTGCCATCACAGCTAGTGGGTGATACATGGTTATGCCCCTTAAACTAGCCAGAGGGAGATAATCCATGCCAGATACATGAGTAATGATGTTGTAGGGAGAACTAAGGGTTGAACACAGAAAAATGTCAAATAGATCCTCAATCCCTACTAAGAACACCAACCAGGATGCAACGTCTGTACACTCCGCTGGATGAAAAGGGTAAGACATAGCTATGTCATGGGAAAAACAATACCCATGACGTCGAAAGGTGCCAATCGGTCTCAAGTGTGTCATGAACCACACATATAGCAAGACCAAGCTACCTTTGAATACCCCTGCAGAATGGGTGTGGCAATACGTGGCTGACCTCAATGTCTCTGCCACAATCATCGGTACAATGGTATGTCCCTCCCGAAGAGCCCGCACTGCCATGACTACACCGATGTCTAAATGATCCATATACAGTGGCATGTACAGATTATCCACTACACACATCACGAGTATATCTACTCTGGCAATACGCCACTCATCCTCTCACGTGGTGAAATCCCCATAATGCTGTACACAACTATCCAAGGAGCCAAATCTGTATATTAGAAAACATAGGGACACTATATGCCCGGAGGTGATCTCATCTTGGGAAACTGTATGCCTCAACTCGGTGAGGGTCATAAACTATTGGCTCATGTCTTTGATAGCCATCTGAGTACAAGGCATGTCCAGTGGCAAAGCTGTTAAACGCTTATACTCATCTAAAGTGGGAGTCAACTCCTGGGTCTCAAACCGAAACAACTGCCTCTCCGGTACCCAGTGCTCCAGCATGCCCTTTACAAAACCCACAGGAACCTATAACATCAAGAGGGTCATAGAGTGCTGCAACAGCTGATCTACAGTCACCCGATCTAGAGGTAACAAATTATCATACCATGATCTCAAACATGAGGCTACCAATACTGGTGAGGTGTGATTAATGCGGCTAACTGTCGAGAAAGACATATGTGTGGGACGTATCATAAGACCATCCAGGGTCAATGCTTAACATCTCTGGACATACATATGCATAACATAATATATGCATGACAAATAATAGATGGCAATATAATGTAGGGAATGGAAAATAGTATATATACATTCTTAAGTACATCATCATCTAATACATCATCTCTATATATAGCTGGAAAATACAGGGAAATGGGGCACAACTGCCCAACAACTAACAGAGGCCTATCAAAAGATATAATGAGAATGGGGCACAACCAATCAATATCTAACAGAGGCCTATTAAAAGATATAGCAAGAAATACATCATAAGAAGTTAATGGTGTTGATGTCTACATCATCTATCATATCCATCTGATGTAACTCCTCCTGAGTCACTGGATCTCCGCCAAGAGGGATATCAGGCCGATACAATGGAAGATCTATACTGGCAAAACCATACGGGCCACCTGAAGGGCCATCCCCTGAGCTGGAATGATCAAAAGTGTTTGCCTCGGAAGGATCTCTACCCAAATGCTAGATAAAAAAATGTGCCCGGTCCAACAGCCAGATCAAGCTATCAATCTGCGTCAAATGAGTAGACTCTCGGATACAGACCATCCAATCTGTCATCATCACGGATCTAAGAACCATATCCCCCATGAACTGAGTGGTACGGGTCTGGGCTCCGATGGTACAAGAGGACCACCAGCGGTAGAATACCTCCTGAGTGAATGGACCCTCTGACAAAGTAAAGCCATCAACTCCCATCAATGGGATATCACTAACAGGCGACTGTGACACAGGCTAATAATGCCTGGTAGGAGGACAGATCGGTATACGGATCTCTCATGTGGTGCTCCTGATAGCAAGCTCTCCTAAATAGAGCTCCCATCCTCCATCTATAAAGAGAGGAATTTGATGGGTGGACATCACATGCTCGACACCAGTCGAGAACCCATCCTCGAAGCCAACTATCAAATGGTCCTCAGAGTAGGGAACCTATGTAATGACATCGACTGTCAATAACTCCAACTGTAGGTGACAATGGGTGAAACCCTCAGCTACAAGAACCTCCGCCAACGTGGAGTGTTGCCATCGTCGTCCCCATAGGTAGGTGTCTAAACCTAACACGCTAATGGGATGCAGACATGGGAGCCTCTCATAGGCCCAAAACTGCCAACACAAGAGCAAACATCTGTGGTCAGTCAACACTCTTAACCTGTACATGGGAAATCAAAAGAGAAATACTCACCAGCAGAAATGAGTAAAATCCTAGCCAAGACTCTGTCAAGCCCTGCGAACGCATGTGCATTCCCCTGAGGAAATAGGCGAAGGTATAGGAGCCCTAGTCATACTCTCCAATACAGTCCACCTCTTGTGTGGCGCTGACCAAAGCGAACGACACCATGGAAGAGTTATCCGCTATGAAATAACCCCGGAGGATGATCAGGAAAAATTGCCAAAAAATGCGATCCCCGACTCTCACATCATCGGTTATAGGCTCACTCAACGCCCCACTCATAGCATCTACATTCAAAGGACCAGTGCGGACTATCCTGCCTTTGAGCGCCTCTATTGGGACTCCTAGTAAAGATCTGACGGCAATCGGGGTAATGTTCGCCGCACAAGGCACTGGCGCCCCTCCAAACTCCATACTAGTGATAAAACGCCAATCCATCGGCGTCATCATCACCTCGCAGTCTAGCAAATGGAGAGACTAAGTCTGGTGAAACCAGCACTCAGACAACGCCCTGAGGTAACCCTAGGGACAATGACAGGGGAGGATGGAAAAGAACACCTCAAAGCCCCAACCATGCACAATCTCTCGATACTCTAGATAAAGAGTCTGATATAGAGAGTGCATGCTGAACCAATTCCCTCGAGGCTGCGTAAAGCCGAGAACCTATATCACAAAAGTAAATCAACATCAGAACCTTTGCTCCTTATCAATAGGAAAAAGGAAGATTAAACCCAGCATTTACCTCATTTGCATGCAAGTAGACCGAGGGATGGCAACTCAAATCATCCAGAAGCTCTAGAATCGTCACATTAATGCCTGGAAGATCCCTACGGGGAGTATGAATAGTAGGAGCGGGAGCAGCAATCGGTACATCCTCCTACTCATCCTCAACATTCGGTACCTCAACTCGGATAGGATGAATCACTGCCTCCACCAAAGGATGAAGTTGTCGAACTGCATGAGGTCGAGGCACATCAGAAGCCCTCCTCCTCACACCTGAAGTGGTCCTGTGGGAACTACTCGCCTGATCTGAATCCATATATCTGGACACAAGTCTCTGAATCACCTCAGAAAGGGTGTGGTAAATTCTAACCTGGAGCTTTTTAAATGCATTTTATGACTATATGCATACATGCATGCATTACTTTAACATACACCTACAGTAGAGTTAAAAATGCATGTCTACCCAATGCCTAGGCTCATGGAAATTTTTTTCCAGAGTCTCCTTTGTAAAAAGGACTATCCACATGCACGTAGGCATGACTAGGTGGCCATTTAGTAGCACACTAACCCACAGTCATAAACATCCTATATGCATAAAAAAATCAAAGTCATAATCCATAAGGGTAGTTTAATTACCAAGATTACTTTACTTTACAACCTTTGCTCATTTGTCCTCAAATAGGATAAGAAATAGTAGAAAAGAGGTGCCAATTTGACTATTTCAAAAGTCAAATTTTTCACATCATTATGTTCATAATGGTTAAATAATAACATTTACTATGTTGAATATTTTTTATCAAGTCATATGAGCATGCATATTCACTACTATTTGTTTAAAAGCATTTCATGTGATAACTCATTTTCCAATGGACCAAATTAGAAAAGAAGACATGCATACGTTACCAGGATAGTGTAAAACACTTGTACGGTGATGGATTTTGCAGAAAGCAGCCCGAACTCAGCAAATCTGAAGAAGAACTCTCAGATTCTCTGTGTGGCACAACTTGAAAATGACTTATGAAAGCAATGGGAGTCTCAAATACACCCACGGATGGCCGCAGGTGTATCTACAGCTGCCGCAGGTGTACCTGCGACTATACTAGGTAGGTCCCACCCCTCTAGCTCAGTCCAATTTGAGTTGTAAAGGAGGTCTCACAAGTTAAAAAAGTTAAATTAGGAAAAAAGAAGCTCCGCGATTGAGCGAAAAAACTTAAAATCCTGATTTTTAAAGACCAAACTACAGGTCTACATATCACTCATTGGTATTCGCCCAGACATAGGTATCATAACACCAATGATCACAATTATTGCAAACTACACTCGGTAATACCTCACAAAGGTCTGATGCCATCAATTTGGAGTCGTACCTCCAATCATTACCATACCTTTCATCAAAAGCCTCTCCCCAGCGGAAACTTCATACAATTTCATCCGTTGAGGCACATTTCAATGAAGGTCAAGCAACCTTGACATTATTCAGCCATTGGCAAATAAATCCAGTGAAGCGTCAGAAGTGATCCGATGATTTCATCCGTTGAAGCACATTTCAACGAAGGTCAAGTAGCCTTGACGTTATTCAGCCATTGGCAAGTAAATCCAGCAAAGCATCGGAGGTGGTCCAATGATGTTTAGCCATTAAAGTATATTTCAATGAGGGTCAGGCAACCCTGATAACACAGACTATTGGCAGTAACTCTGACAGAGCATTGGAAAAACCTGGCGATACAAACTAGGGAAAACCACCCTCATTGGGGAGGACCGATGATGGAATCTATTATACAAATCTTCATCAAATAAAGCATAAATCCCCATTATTCTCTCGTATATAAGAGGTATATCCTCAGTGGGAAGTCTGTTCTTAGGATTAAGGACTTTGGTGATAACCCCAATGTCAACATCCTAGAGGTTCCTGTGAGCTTTGGAGTAGACATCCAAGTAGTTCATCAGGATCATTAATGATAACCACAGTCCCTAACAGAAGGAGTGGGAGCAGATAGTTATCACATCCCATTGAAAAATGGTCCAACAAACCATAGTCAGCATGCATTTGCATCATGCTGCATTACGTTGCATCATGATTATCTTGTCACATTTCAAGTGTCTAGTGTTCTTTATCCTATCCATGCCATTATATTGCATGAATATGATAAAGAGGGGCATCTGTAGACACTCAAAATTTTACATTCCTATTACTAACCTTGAAGGAGGGCAAAATCATCTTCCAGAGATAACCGTAGAAGTTAAATCAGCTCAATCCCAGAGACAACCCCGGGATACTCAGTTTTCCATCTCGGAGATAACCTCGAGATACTAAGTTCAAGTCCTAGAGACAACCCTAGGAGATTTAGTTCCAACCTCGGAGATAACCCCGAGGAATGTAGTTTCAGTTCCGGAGATAACCCCCAAAAAAGTCCATTCTAATCCCTAGAAGTCAGTTTCAACCTTGGAGACAACCCTGAGGCACTTAATTCCAACCCCAAAAATAAACTCGGGAGGTCAGGCACACCTCAAAGATAACCCTGAGGACCTTCAATACCTACAGCAGTCGAATCTCAAGGATAACGCTGAGCAACGACTGCTAAATCAACCCAGAGCCAGAGATAACCATGGTGAGTGGCAAAATCATCATTTTGCCACCTTGATACTACATTTCTGCCATCTCAACAATAGTTTAACCCACATTCTACATAAAAGAATCCCACAAGAACCACAGCTCAAATCCCGAGTGACTACTATGCAAGATAGTACAACGGATAGAATTTGAAGACTTGAAGATCTAGTCATAGACCCATCTTCCCTGCTTCATACAACCTCTTATCCCATGTCATTGTGTAGCTCTCGACAACAGCATTTCAGAAAGGTATTATACGCCTCAATCGGATGCCTGGATTAAAATTTATGAAGGTTCGAGCGGACAAAGCATTATATGCATGCAAGTACTACGAGACGGTGGAGCCCACGGTGCCCGAGGAACCCCTGGTAGCCGCAGGTGGACTTACAGCTGCCACAGGTAGACCTGCGGCTCCCCCCTCTATAAATAGAGGGCTTGGGGTGGCAGTTTTAAGAAGAAAAAAGGCGAGGAAGCCCTATCCATTTTGCTTTGTACACACTTTAAACTAAGTGCTTTCTTTTTCCAAACACCTGTGAGCTTGTGTTTTGCTATATTTTATTGGTGAAAACTGAGTATTCATTCATTTAAAGCTATCTGAACTCTTCTTGGCAGCTCACTGAAAGACATCTTAGATTTCTTTCAGCCTTTCTCCACTTACATCCACACATACTTATTCACGTTGAGAGTCGTGTTGTGTGCGTATGCCCGGATCGTCGATCCGTGGCTTTTATTACTTATATATATATATATATATATATATTCATCAAACTCTATTTGATTGAGCCTGGATTTATATCCGGAGCATTTATTACTTTTATCTATATATAAATACTTATATATATAGAGTCCGAATCTTAAGCTCACCCTTTATCCAACTCTTTGAAGCTCACCCCCTTTTTAGCGGATCGACCGTGACGGTTCGGGTCATACAACTATCGTCTATACTTTTAGCGACACTATATGTTGTCCATCGCTAAAAGTATAGGCGACGGAGACTATGACCGAGCAAATCGTCGAGTCCGTCGCTAAAAAGAAAAGTTCAGTGAGTTGGATAAAAAAGTTTAAGGTTAAAGTCATGTATATATATATTATTATTATTATTATTATTATTATCATCAAACTCTGTTTGATTGATCCTGGATTTATATCCGGAGCGTTTACTGCTTTTATATATGTAATACCCGCGAATTTTAATAAATTATAATATTGGGAATAAAGATTGTTTGCATATTTATTTGAATATAATATATATAGTATTGGCATGAGTTGTGATAATTAATTTAATTGAATAAACATGTGATAATTAAGCAATATAGTAGAAGTGATGATAAGCTTAGTTCAAGCTTGTAAAATTATGCCTATTATGGCAAAGTGGTGAAATGAGAAGGTACTAATTTAATTAATGATGAAATGGATTAAATTAATTAGTACTATTAATAAATAAATAATTTCATAATGTGATTAACTAATTCCTATTATTATTCATTAATTATCATGAACAATAGCATGTAAGGAGAAATCATATATAATAAGGTTTTTCATTGATATAAAATGAGGTGTGACATTGGAATATGAATAGTTATGATATAAAACTATATGATATAAGTAAGCTTGACTTAAGTAATTTACTAAGTTATATGAAAGAGTCTTATGTGACATCATGATGTGTGTGGGGGGTAATTAAATGGGTATTTTAAACCTATGAGAGAAAATAACTTTGATTAAATAAATAAATAATATTAAATGATTATTTTAATATCTATGTAAAATTGGAATAATGAGTTTTATGGAAAGTAATATTGGTACCCAACTAAGGTATATCCTAATCTAATGTAAATATTATTTAAAATAAACCAATGTACATGGATTATATAAATTCTATATGTAATATATGAGTGGGTGTATATGCTTATTTGGGGATAAATATCAAATAAACCTAAGTATGTTAATAGTAATATGAAATGCTAAGTATTATAGCAGTGTCCCAAAATGAGTGTCTTTTTCTTTTCTACTTCACGTAATAGGCCATTGGCCTAGTCCCTCATTACCAAACTTAGAGCTAGCAAATCATGAGGAGGGGAGTGGTTTACATAGTACTCTTCCACCAAATCCTTCATACTCATCAGCTTCTTCTCCATTCCAATGGTTTAATTCATTGAGCAAAGCCCAAGTTTGGTCACAAGCTATCCTATAAATGGAGCCATTCTCAGTTACAGACTTTTTGCTAAAAATTCTCTATTAAACTTCAAGTTGTGTATGACTGTGGTTGGGTTAAGCATATACAATCTGCAAATTGAAGCTAGAGTAACAATTCAACTTCACAGAAGGTAATATTCCTCTATATGTTCTTAAAATTCTAGTTTTGCAAAGTTCTTAGAAAAGTACTAAGATACTTATTTTGAGTTGAAAATTTTATGCTTGAATCATGATAGAATGTGTCAATTGATGCTAGACATTGTTAATATGGTTAAATACGATATCAACGAAAGTTAAACAAAGTAATTTGGTCAAGTAACGAATTCGTAGTGAAGGGAATCGCTAAATGTGTTAAACTTTGGAAAAATAGCATAAATCTTGAATTGATTCTTGAATTTGATTGTTTGTATGTTTGGGATTGTTAAAAGCATGCTGGGGAAGTTTAGTAGTAAGTTTTTATCAATTAAGTAGCATTACATTGTTGTTTGGATGGGAGTTTAGCATGTTAGCTCGTAGCAGGGGAGTGTCATGGTTCTAATCAACGATGGCAAGTACCCACTTCAAATGGGTCATGTAGTATATAAGGCCCGCCCGTGAAAGTTAGGTTCTCAAGAAGATAGCTATGCACGCCCAATGGGGTCCCAGTAGTATAAATAGCCTTTACGTGAAAGAGTATTCATAGTGACTTATATTTTTTTTTTGATTGTTGATAAAAGAAGTCTTAACTTAACTTAACTTAAGAAGCATACATACTCCTTAAACATGTGTCAATACATGTTGCGAGATGTTTTAGTAGGTTTGGAGTTTGAATTATAACCTTTTGAAAGAAAAGTTAAAGGACAAAAACCATGTTTATAAAACCTTACGCCTTTTTGAAATCTAACCTTTTGAGCATCTGTTTATAGATTAGTTAGTCTTATAAATACGTATGAAAAGTGAACTCAACGTACCTTGCATGTGTAGCTTGTTTGTCATAAAATATTAATAATTGAAAACCAATTGAGTTGAAAACTCTACGACTTGTATTGTGGACTTTTGAACAACTATGATAGGATGCTTTATGCCTCTAGATATAACCGACATATTCGCACATCTAGTTAAATACGTTATAAACTGCGCAAGAATGAACTAAAAGAGGTTCTAAGTAGAGAGTTATACAACCAAAACTAATACATACAAGCATGCGTAGAAAGTGGTTGTTTAGCAATGTTATGTGGTTTAATGAACGCTATGGTTAGTAATTGAGATAATGAGCTCTTTTTACTTTGTAGAATGGAAATTTATGAGTAAACTTAAGAATTATCGAAAGTAAATAGCAAAGGGCCAAACCTAGCTTAAAGGTTCTTTAACGTGAGTATGTGACACAACATAAACTATAATATGTGAAGTAAGAGATATTTCACGAATACAAATAAAAGATGAGCATATGTACTAAAGATTTTCAAAAGTAAACACAATGTGAATTGTACATCTATGAGTTGACTGTGTGTAGCCTATATAAGTTTAAATATGTGTGATAAATGTATGTGAATATGTATATCAAGGTGTTTGACTAATGAATACCTATACATACATAAATAGGATAACATAGTTCATTGAGGTGATTTTACGCTATAAGTGGTAATTAACACTAAAGGCAAGTCTCCTAACTCACACAACTTTGGATTTTGTTCGAGTTATCTAACTTCATTTGATTCTCATATTGAATGCAAGTTTTCTAAATTCTTTACATTGTATATATATTTGTATAATCCAAATTGTTGCCATATAAACCATATTTATATCGAGCAAATATCTATTACTATTCGGAAATCATTTTTATACCTTGACGTTGATGCAAGCATTGAACTTATCATTCTTAAATGCATTATAAAAGTTGTCTAAGCCTTTGATTCATATAGACTATAATCATGTGTTAGAAAGCTATCCAAACCAATTGACTTGGTGCGGACTCTTGAAAATCTACAGAGATGAACAACCCTCTTAAAAAGGGGAAATTTTATATTGTCGAGAAACTGACGTGCGCACATACTAGCATGTTTAAATGTTATGCATAATGTAGGGTACTTTAGGCTGATCACCTGTTGTACTCGTTTATATTGGATTGCAGTATAATACTGTTAATTCTAGTAAGAGTTCTTAGTCCTTAGTAACTACTCAGTGTTCATTCTTATTGAATCTTGAAATGAATAAACTTTGAAATTTTGTTGATATCCTTCAGTCTATAGCGACACTTATTGAAAACTCTTGATACTTCTTGATATTGTTGAACTATCAATTATCGTTATACCTTTTCAAATGTCATAACTGCTTATTCTTATTGTTATATTACTTGCTAGGCAAATTTGTTGCTCATTCTTGCTTCCCTAAAAACATTACAGTTAAGGCAGAGCAAGGTGGTACATCAGGAAAGGACAGAGGAAAGGGCAAGGCTACAGAATAGCTTAGTTCTTTAAATGAAGAAGTATTATTATTGTTATTATTAGGAATATCATGATGTAAGACCCCAACTTATTATTAATGAAATTTAATTTTCTCTATTTATTATTTTGAAATAGTAAGGGTTGATTTGATTAATGTGGATAGTTAGGGGTAAAATACGCAAATATTTCAAAATAAGCAAGTGGTTATAAAATATTCATTGTTGTCGAGGAATATTCATTTGGTCGTGGAATATTCGCATTGTCGGGGAATATTAAATGCAACCACGTTGAAATATGTGGGCCCCCATGTGAAAGCGATTGGATGAAGAAAGCGACAAATATAAGTTGTTTAAAAATAATGGCGTAGTTATTCACAATTATCTTGTTAAAATCCTCGGTGGTTAAAACACAAGTAGCTTTGCGGTATTGCACCGATTATTGATTCTTACGTGAAGGCACTACTCGATAATGGTTACGATAATTCTTATTCGATTATTTTATTGAGTTAATAATTCTTTGCGTTGATATTTTATATTCTTTGTTGTTTGATAATTGTCATTACACAATATTTTTCATTATCGAAGCAATAATTCATATTATCTTAATAATATTATTAGATAACATTATTGGCAATGTCTAGAAAGTTACATCTAAGGAGAGGTTTGGTCACCTAATTGCTTGGCATGATAAGGAGAAATTCTTATTGGAAAGCCCCTCTTTCTGAGGCTGCACAGTTATCAATATTGTGAGTCTGTAATATTATTTGTGAATAATTAATTATTGATTCATATGATGAGGAAAATATTAATTTTATGTGGATATAGATGGAGAAAATTTTTAATGTGACAATTGTTGAAAATTGAAATTTTATCTTTTTACGATAAAATAATTCATTTAAATATATTATTATATTTTAATAATATAATAATGTGTGATATTTTTACAGCGAATGTGGGATATATGAGTATACGAGGAGAAAGAGTATTTTTGTTGCAATAAATGTTTAAAACATGTTAAACATGTCGGTGGACCCCATTTATTGACTGATATTTGATTATAGTCTGTAAATTCGTCCGTTTGTGGATTTCGGTCAATTTCTATTTAGAATTTGGAAAAACTTTCTTTTGCAAAGTTGTAGAGAATTGAATTTCCTATAAAAACTCGCGAGATTCGAATTTTCTGATGAAAGGGCTATTTATTATGAATTATTGAAGTTCGAACCTCAAAATAATTGATTTTTGGAAGTTTAAATTATTTTAAATTAGAAAAACGTTTTTCTTACTTTTCTAGAATGTGGCATGTGTTTGATGGCTGAAATCAGATTCTAGGCATGTGTAGGAAATTTATATAATTATATTATTAATTTATTAAATTTTACGCTTTGGTGTTCTAAGCGATTTCTATAAATAGGGTCTTGGGTTAGAATTGAAAATCACACCGTAAGCTGAAGTTTCTCTATCTATATTATCGGCGTATTCTTGTGAGTATTTTGAGTATAGTTTGAGTATTGCTATACGGTCTGCAAGTTCAAGTCATGCTTTATATCCAGATGTTTTAATTTTAAATCTTGATCTTTCGAGGTAAGGGATATTATTTTTTTTTCAGTAATGATATTATTTCTTCAATATCATTATCTTTGAAATATTGATCTGAAGTTTTTATCAAATTTGGAACTTTTAGTGTCGAGTTACTATTCACGATATCGGCACTTATTCACGTATCTGACACTATATTACGAATCTGGCACTATTCATTGAAAAATGAAAATTTTCCTTTTCGTCAAAATATCTATTACGGATACTAGCTTTGATTGTATCCATGTTTTGATCATTCTTGAATTTTACACCCTTTGTGATTATTTTTGAGGTATTTTTGGACGTGAATAAAACAAATCGAATCCTTAATCCTTAATCCTTGTCATTTTGTTTCTCTGGATTCGTTTCTTTAAAATATTTTTCATCATCTTGATCTTAAATGATGATATTGTGGAATATCTTTGGCTTTGTAGTGCAAAGATGAATGATTTCTGAAGAATATCTTTGGCACTGTAGTGCAAAGATGAGCAGTGTTTAGATGAACATGACCGGTGATGAATATCTTTGGCACTGTAGTGCAAATATGAATATGTGATTCTAGATATATATTGATTGATGTTACTGGGGATAAAAGATAGAGCGATGAACTTTTAAATTCATACATGGAAGATAGTAGTTTGTATTCTCTACTTAACTCTTCTAATGAATTATTATTTCATTGCGAATATTGATTTAAAATTTGTTGTCTATTATATTCTATTAGATTCTTTCTGTTGAAGACTAACGGTAATTTTTTGTATATTATCTTAGTCATAATATTCTTTCTTGAGCTAGTTGAGCTCACCCTTTTCCTTTTGTTCCATTTTTTCTCGGGAGGCGAGAATATAGCGAGTGCTGAGTCGGGGTATGGAATGAAGGTTCTAGAGAGAGTTGTTTAGTAGTCCTCACCATTTTTGTAAAATAATGTATCGATAAATGTAATGAGGATTTATTTGAGTATAGATATTGTCTAGAAGATAATATTTGTATTTAAACTCACAGTTTTTCTTGTTGTAATAATAAAGTTGTAGTTGTTTACATACCATGTATTGACAACTCGGAATGGGTGATGTATACCTATTTTGGGGGCGTCATGGTTGGTATCGAGCTTAGGGATATGATCTCTGGCGGAGATCGGGGAATAGAACTAGGAGGGAGAGGCGAGTAAATCCTTCGCTAGTGTGTCCTACCTAAGCTTATTTTTTAGTTGGTCGATATATAAGGATATTATGTGATATATTGATTTCCTTAATTAACCCTTGTTTTATGGCGGTATTTGAGAATGTATTTGAGAATATTAACAATGGAAATGAGGCCAGTGAGAGCCTTTGTACTCACCAGCGAGGAGAAGCGTGTAACAGTGGCAATGTTCCTCCTGTGAACAACACCATTTTGGCGAGATGATGAGCGAGGGGATGTTTAGAAGCTTTTTGCAGTTCATGCAAAATCGAGACGAGGAGACTTCGTGTTCAAAATCTGAGGAGAAATGATAGCAATTCACGGGTTATCTGACCCAAGCAGTTCAAAAGTTGGGACCACGAATTTAAAGGAAAGCAGATCCGATCATGGCGAAACATGGGTCAAGCAAATTACCAAGATATTCGATGTCTTGGGATGCGGGAGGAAGAAGGTTCCATTCGCCACCTTTATGTTAAAAGTGGCGGCGGAGACTCTTGGTGGGAGTGCGTAAGCGTACCCATCCACCGCTTTTCGGCATGTCTTGGGAGGCGTTTGAAACTATTTAATGACAAATACTTTCACGAAAGTGTTCGTCGTATGAAGGAAGTGGAGTTTATTAGATGGAAGCGAGAACAACATGGCGGTGTCTCGATGCGAGGCAAAGTTTGCGAGTTATCGAGGTTTGCACCTCATTTGGTGGAGAATGAGGAGCGTATGACGCGGATGTTTCGAGAGGTTTGAAACCCGGCATACGACAATATCTCATTTCTCATAAATTTTCTCTCTATTCGGATGTTGTTAGCGAGGGCTCAATTGTTAAGCGAGATAACGAGTATATTCAACGAGGGACCATAACCGAGGATCGTACCGAGATAGCGATCAATAGAATAATGATAACCGGCGGAGAAAAAAGCAGACGGACAAAAATGGTAACCACTCTGGTGGTAATCATAGCCATGAAAATAGAAAAGCGAGTCGGGAGGAGATTTTAAAAGAGGAGATTTAACAACGACCGTGTAAAGACGGCAAGCGGTCTTGCGTGAAGAATGGTTCTAAGGGAGGAAACGACCACCGGTCGTATATGCTACAAATGCGAAAAAGAGGACATATCGGTCAAAGCGCCCCAACGATTCAAGGTATGCTATAATTGTGGAAAGGAAGGACATATTGCTCGAGATTATGCGATGGCGAAACCTAGTTCAATGAGGGACGGTGACTCGAAAAAACATCCCGAGAAAAGTCAAAGTCAGCGATTAGGAAGAAGCGTTTGTTGTATTTGGTCATAATCGAGGAACCCAAGCGAGGTGACCACGGGTAAGCTATTTATAAATTCTTGCGAAGTTTATACCTTACTTGATCTGGGTGCTACCCATTCATTTTATCTCTCTGCATGTGCTCAGCGTTTAAACTTGACTCAGGAGAAATTAGACTTTGACCTATCTGTGGAAACTCAGTTAGGAGAAACTTTCATCACATCACTTTGTTTATAAATCTTGTTTGATTCAAGTTGGCACCATCACCTTACATTGACCTTATCTCTTTAAAGATACTTGCTTTTGATGTGATTTTAGGGATTGATTGGTTAACTACTCATCATGCCAAAATTGATTGTTTTCGTAAGGTTGTTAGTTTTCATATTCTAACTTGACTGTTATGCAATTCAAGCAACTAAACCATTAAAATCAATCAACATCATATCTAATCATAAAGCTATTCATTTATTGAAAAAGCGGATGTCATGCTTTCTTAGCCCATGTTATGGATTTGAATAAAGACACGTCAAATTTGAATAATATTCTGTTATTATTGACTTTCTGACGTATTTCAGAAGAACTTCTGGTCTACCCCGAGCGTGAAGTTGAATTCTTTATTGATCTTGAACACAGTACAAAGCCCATTTCTAAAACCCATATCGAATGGCTCTATTGAACTTGAGGAGTTAAAGGTCCAACTCTGAGGAATTGTTGGACATCGGTTTCATTCGTCTAGTACATCTCCTTGGGGTGTGCTCTGTTTTATTCATAAAGAAGAAAGGCGGGAGTATCGACTTTTGTATTGACTATCGGGGAATTGAACCATGTCACCATCAAGAATAGATATCCTCTACCTCGTATTGATGACTTGTTTGACCCGATTGCGAGGGCACAATTCTTTTCAAAAATCGATCTTAGATTACGGATATCATCGGTGAAGATTAGGCGAGGATATTCAAAATTGCCTTGAGAACTCGGTATGGGCATTATGAATTCTTAGTCATGTCTTTCGGATGACTAATGCTCTCTTGACATTCATGGATATGATGAGCCAAGTATTTAAGGAATATTTGGATCGGTTTGTTGTTGTCTTTATTGATGACATCCTCATATATTCAAAAGTCGTGAAGATCATGAGCACCATTTGAAAATTTGGTACTCCAAAGGCCGTGAAAACAAACTATATGCCAAATTGAAGAAATGTGAGTTACGGCTTGAGGAAGTAGCATTTCTTGGGCACGTCAGTGTCGAAACATGGAGTATCTGTTGATCCGTGAAGATTGAAGCAATACAAAGTTGGGGAGCAATAAAAGTCGGTGATAAAAGTCGTAGCTTTTGGGCTTAGTGGTTATTATCGGAGATTCGTGGAAGGGTTTTCTCGAATCGCTACTCCATTAACTTCATTAACTTTCGAAAAGATCTGAAATTCGTTTGGAGGCGAAGAATGCGAGAAGAGTTTTCAAGAGCTTAAGAGGAGACTTATTTGGCTTTTGTTCTAACAATACCATCTGGTTCGGATGGATTTGTTATCTCTCTGACGATGCTTGAGCAAAGGGTTAGGATGTGTTCTCATGCAGCGTGGGGAAAGTCATAGCCTATGCCTCATGACAACTTAAAGAGTATGAGAGGAATTATCTTACTAATGATCTAGAGTTGGCGGTGATCGTTTTCGCTAAAAATATGGAGGCACTATCTATATGGGAGAAAATGGAGATATATTCGGACCATAAAAGCCTTAAATATTTCTTCACTCAAAAAAGAACTCGACATCGCGGCAAATGACGTTGGCTTGAGCTATTGAAAGACTACGACCACACTATTGATACCATCTGGAAAAGCGAGCGTGGTAGGCGACGCGTTGAGTAGAAGATCATATCACGGGAATGAGTGCGATGATGTCAAGTATCGTATAGAGCCGACTTTAATAGAAAAAGTTAAGGTTGCTCAAGCCACCGACCGAGTGTGATGCGTATGAAGAAGAAAGTACAAGAAGGAGCTATTAGGGCGAGAATTGAAGAAGAAGGAATACTTGAGTCCACTCTAGACTTTGTGTTCCTAATGACTACGATTTGAAGTACAAGATTATGATGGAGGCACACAATACACCATTTGCAATCCATCCTGGAAGTAATAAAATGTATCGTGATCTTCATACATTTGGTGGAACAATATGAAGAGAGATTGCAAAGTTTATCTCGATGTGTTTAACTTGTCGGCGTGTAAAGGCGGACATCTGGTACCTAAGGGTCCGTTGCAACCACTTGAGATTCGAAATGGAAGTGGGAACACATTACCATGGATTTCGTTACGGGTCTTCCTACGGTTTCTCAAGGCATCAATCTTTATTTGGGTTATTGTTGATAGATTAACCAAGTCTACTCATTTCTTGCCGGAAATCGGAGACTTATTCCTTGAGCGTCTTGCTAGTATATGTACGTGAATGAGATTGTGAGGTTGCATGGCATGCGGTATCCATAGTTTTGGATCGTGACCCAAGATTCACTTCAAGATTTTGGGTTAGCTTGCAAAAAGCTATGAGCGCAGTTTACGATTTAGTCGGCGCATACCATCCCCAAGCAGACGGACAATCGAGAGGACTATTCAAACTCTTGAAGATCTATTAAGACTACGTGTCCTAGACTTCAAGAGGCGGTTGGGATAAATATTTACCATTGGTGGAATTCTCCTACAACAACAGTTATCGAGGCAAGTATAGGTGTGGCTCCATTTGAAGCATTATATGGGCCGAAAATGTCGTTCTCAATATGTTGGGATGAGGTGGGTGAAGCAACATTGTTGGGACCGAGAGTTAATACGATATGACTACAAGAAAAGATTCAAATGATTCGACAAGCGTATACAAAGCGGCACAAGATCGACAAAAGAGTTATGCGGATCTTCATCGAAAGGGCGTGGAATTTAGTGTAAGGGGATCATGTATTATTGCGAGTTTCTCCATGGAAGGGAGTTACAAGATTTGGGAAGAGAGGAAAGCTCGATCCACGATTTATTGGTCCATTTCAAATTCTTGGACCGAAGTAGGAAATGTAGCCTATAGACTTGCGTTAGCTCAAGTATGTCTCGTGTTCATAATGTGTTTCACATATATCGTACTTCGTAAATATGTGAAAGACCGAACCACGTTATAGAGTTAGAGCAGGACGAAATAGAAGAAGACTTAGCGTATGAGGAGGTACACATTAAGATCTTGGATAGGAAGGAGCATGTCCCCCTGCATGACAATGGTCATACCACAAGTTAAAGTTACGTGGAGGAATCATGCTTTATAGAGGAAATGACACGGGAGTTGGAAAGCGGAAATGAAAGCGAGGTATCCTCACCTTTTGAAACACCAGTCGTCGTCGTCGATTTAGAGGACGAAATTTCATAAGGAGGGAGGTTGTAAGACCCCAACTTATTATTAATGAAATTTAATTTTCTCTATTTATTATTTTGAAATAGTAAGGGTTGATTTGATTAATGTGGATAGTTAGGGGTAAAAATACATAAATATTTCAAAATAAGCAGTGGTTATAAAATATTCATTGTTATCGAGGAATATTCGTTTGGTTGTGGAATATTAAACGTCTTGTCGGGGAATATTAAATGCGGCGGTAGCGACCGTGTGTGGGCCCATGTGAAAGCGATTGGATGAAGAAAGCGACAAATATAAGTTGTTTAAAAATAACGGCGTAGTTATTACAGATTAATCTTGTTAAAATCCTCGGTGGTTAAAACACGAGTGCTTTGCACGGTATTGCACCAATTATTGATTCTTACGTAAGAAGGCACTACTCGATAATGGTTACGATAATTCTTATTCGATATTTTATTGAGTTAATAATTCTTTGCGTTGATATTTTATATTCTTTGTTGTTTGATAATTGTCATTACCTGATATTTTTCATTATCGAAGCAATAATTCATATTATCTAAATAATATTATTAGATAACATTATTGGCAATGTCTAGAAAGTTACATCTAAGGAGAGGTTTGGTCACCTAATTGTGCGCTTGATGAGGAGAAATTCTTATTGGAAAGCCCCTCTTTCACAGAGCTGCTGGTTGTCGATATTGTGAGTCTGTAATATTATTTGTGAATAATTAATTATTGATTCATATGATGAGAAAATATTAATTTTATGTGGATATAGATGGAGAAAATTTTTAATGTGACAATTGTTGAAAATTGAAATTTTATCTTTTACGATAAAATAATTCATTTAAATATATTATTATATTTTAATAATATAATAATGGTGATATTTTTACAACGAATGTGGGATATATGAGTATCTGAGGAGGAAGAGTATTTTGTTGCAATAAATGTTTAAAACATGTTAAACATGTCGATTGGACCCCATTTATTGGTGAAATTTGATTATAGCTGTAAAATAAAATCGCTTGGTTTGTGGATTCGGTCAATTTCTATTTGGAATTTGGAAAAACTTTCTTCGCAAAGTTGTAGAGAATTGAATTTCCTATAAAAACTCAAGAGATTCGAATTTTCTGATTTAAGGGCTATTTATTATGAATTATTGAAGTTAGAACCTCAAAATAATTGATTTTGGAAGTTTAAATTATTTTAAATTAGAAAAACGTTTTTCTTACTTTTTCTAGAATGTGGCATGTGTTTGATGGCTGAAATCAGATTCTAGGCATGTGTAGGAAATTTATATAATTATATTATTAATTTATTAAATTTTACGCTTTGGTGTTCTAAGCGATTTCTATAAATAGGGTGCTTGGGTTAGAATTGAAAATCACACGGCTGAAGTTTTTCTCTCTATATTATCGAGCGTATTCTTGTGAGTATTTTGAGTATAGTTTGAGTATTGCTATACGGTGCAAGTTCAAGTCATGCTTTATGTCAGGTGTTTAAATTTAGAAATCTTGATCTTTCGAGGTAAGGGATATTATTTTTTTTTAAGTAATGATATTATTTCTTCAATATCATTATCTTTGAAATATTGATCTGAAGTTTTTATCAAATTTGGAACTTTTGGTGTGTGAGTTACTATTCACGTATCTCGGACTTTATTCACGATATCTGACACTTATTTACGAAATCTGGCCACTATTCATGAAAAATGAAAATTTTCCTTTTAGTCCAAAATATCTATTACGGATACTAGCTTTGATTGTATCCATGTTTTGATCATTCTTGAATTTTACACCTATTGTGATTATTTTGAGGTATTTTTGGACGTGAATAAAACAAAAATCACGAATCCTTAATCCTTAATCCTTGTCATTTTGTTTCTCTGGATTCGTTTCTTTAAAAATATTTTTCATCATCTTGATCTTAAATGATGATATTGTGGAATATCTTTGGCAGTAGTGCAAAGATGAATGATTTCTAAAGAATATCTTTGGCACATGTAGTGTAAAGATGAGCAGTGTTTAGATGAACATGACCAGTGATGAATATCTTTGGCTTTGTAGTGCAAAGATGAATATGTGATTCGAGATATATATTGATTGATGTTACGGGGATAAAAGATAGGCGATGAACTTTTAAATTCATACATGGAAGATAGTAGTTTGCATTCTCTACTTAACTCTTCTAATGAATTATTATTTCATACTGCGAATATTGATTTAAAATTTGTTGTCTATTGTATTCTATTAGATTTTTCCTGTTGAAGACTAACGGTAATTTGTTGTATATTATCTTAGTCGTAATATTCTTTCTTGAGCTAGTTGAGCTCACCCTTTTCCTTTTGTTCCATTTTTCTCGGGAGGCGAGAATATAAGCGATGCAGTCGGGGTATGGAATGAAGGTTCTAGAGAGAGTTGTTTAGTAGTCCTCACCATTTTTGTAAAATAATGTATCGATAAATGTAATGAGGATTTATTTGAGTATAGATATTGTGCAGAAGATAATATTTGTATTTAAACTCACAGTTTCTTGTTGTAATAATAAAGTTGTAGTTGTTTCTGTACCATGTATTGACAACTCAGAATGGGTGATGTATACCTATTTTTGGGGCGTCACACATGATGTATTAAGGATGATTAAATTATATTTAAGTGTAATCACCAGATTGTAGTAGTAACGGTTATGGTACCTTGGGACGCGAATATTTATATTATATCAATGTAAATTATTCTATTATTTCCGCTGTTAATGACTTTGGTATGATATTAGAATTAGCACGTGATGAACCAAATTCGAGATATGAGTGTCTGAATTTGGGGGAGTCATAATATATATATAAATACTTATATATATATATATATATATATATATATCGATCCGGATCTTAAGCTCCCCCCTTATCTAGCTCACCTTGCTCACCCCCTTTTAGCGACGGATCAGGCGACGATTTGGTCCATCGCTATATATAGAACCGTCGCGCGTCTTAACTTTTAGCGACGGACAACATATATGACAGAGATAATATATAGCGACGAGGCCAAATAAATCGTTCGATTAAAATCACTAAAAGAGGGTGATCAAGGTGAGTTAGATAAGGGGTGAGCTTAAGATCCGGACCATATATATATATATATATATATATATATATATATATATATATATATATATATAACTATTCAGCTTTTGTACATATTGTATCATCATGTGAGCCTAGGAATCATTTGATCACAGATTCAATTCCTGAATCTAGATTCGGTTCCCGTGATGGACATTTCCAGCTGCATTCAGCTTGTAAATTATCCACGGTGTTTGAATTTCCTTAGATGGCTCTCATGCCCACAAGGAGTTCGACACTGCCATGTATCTTATTTTCTCGAAGATGCTTCGCATCTCGAAAACAATAAAAGCGATCAAGCCGAACACTTAATAAAATGGAAGTATCAAAGGCCTCAATTACTATTGAGCACAAGGGTTTGAAAAACCTATTTTACAAAACATCACTGCCATATCTCATTAAAATTGAACTTTTATACAAAATTCAAACCCTTTGTATATAGGTGAAAACGAGGCATAGCACTACTTTCAAATAATTGCACATTGACCTACACAAATACACATTCAGATAAAAGTTTAAATTGAAAAGTGGCGGTAACCGTGTCACCACAGAAGTCGGGGGGTGTCTAACACCTTTCATCCGCTTAATCAAGCCCCCGGACCCTAACGAATCTCGGTTTCACAAACCAGTTAAGCAGTGTCACATCACTAGGTTTTTGTGCAAACCTTTTCTCGGTTGAGTTGGTGCAACCATTTAAAAATACCAACTGGTGACTCTTATAGTCCAATCGTCGACATATACATGTCGGACCTTTTCAAACTTGTTTTTTCAAACAAATCTCACCTAACATGAGAACACCAAAAGACAAGAACAAAAAGGGACACATAAAAATCTCGACGCGTCGTAAGACCGTAGTAAATTTTGTAAGAAAAATTTTTTAAATAAAAGGAATTTCCTTTATTTTATTTTGAAATAGTAAGGGTTGATTTGATTAATGTGGATAGTTAAGGGTTAAATATGCAAATATTTCAAAATAAATGAGTGGTTATAAAATATTCATTATCGTGGGGAATATTCGTTTGGTCGTGGAATATTAAATCTTTGTCGGGGAATATTAAATGACCCAGTAGTGACCGTGTGTGTGAGCCCATGTGGAAAGTGATTGGATGAAAAAGCGACAAATATAAGTTGTTTTTAAATAGCAGGCGTAGTTATTACAGAATTATCTTGTTGGAATACCCGGTGGTTAAAACACACTAATGTCTGGCGTTGTTGAGCAGTAGCTGCGGTATTGCACCAATTATTGATTCTTACGTAAGAAGGCACTACTCGATAATGGTTACGATAATTCTTATTCGATATTTTATTGAGTTAATAATTCTTTGCGTTGATATTTTATATTCTTTGTTGTTTGATAATTGTCATTACGGTATCTTTCATTATCGAAGCAATAATTCATATTATCTGAATAATATTATTAGATAACATTATTGGCAATGTCTAGAAAGTTACATCTAAGGAGAGGTTTGGTCACCTAATTGCTTGGCGCATGATGAAGAAATTCTTATTGGAAAGCCCCTCTTTCACAGGAGGCGCACGGTTGTCGATATTGTGATTACGTAATATTATTTGTGAATAATTAATTATTGATTTATATGATGAGGAAAATATTGATTTTATGTGGATATAGATGGAGAAAATTTTTAAAATGACAATTGTTGAAAATTAATATTTTATCTTTTACGATAAAATAATTCATTTAAATATATTATTTTAATAATATATTAGCGGTGATATTTTTACAACGAATGTGGGATATATGAGTATATGAGGAGGAAGAGTATTTTTGTTGCAATAAATGTTTAAAACATGTTAAACATGTTGGTGGACCCCATTTATTGGTAGAAATTTGATTATAGCTTTGTAAAATCGCTTGGTTTGTGGATTTTGGTCAATTTCTATTTGGAATTTGGAAAAACTTTCTTCTGCAAAGTTGTAGAGAATTGAATTTCCTATAAAAACTCATGAGATTCGAATTTTCTGATGAAAGGGCTATTTATTATGAATTATTGAAGTTAGAAGCTCAAGAAATAATTGATTTTGGAAGTTTAAAATATTTAAAATAGGAAAAACGTTTTTGGAATGTTAGGTGGCCTCATTTAACATGTGTAGGAGCTGAATTCAGTTGGCAAGTGTGCGTATGAGGTTTTGAAAATAAATATTAATATTATATTAAATTTTACGCTTTGGTGTTCTAGCGATTTCTATAAATAGGGTCTTAGGTTAGAATTGAAAATCACTTTGAAGCTGAAGTTTTCTCTCTCTATATTATCGGCGTATTCTTGTGAGTATTTTGAGTATACTTTGAGTATTGCTATACGGTGCAAGTCAAGTCATAGCCTTTATATCAGGTGTTTAAATTAGAAATCTTGATCTTTCGAGGTAAGGGATATTATTTTTTTTTGTAATGATATTATTTCTTGATATCATTATCTTTGAAATATTGATCTGAAGTTTTTATCAAATTTGGAACTTTTTCATATCGGGGTTACTATTCATGGGTTCTTATTCATGAGTTCTTATTCATGAGTTCTTATTAAGCGAGTTCTTATTCACGAGATTCTTATTCACGAGTACTATTAAATGAAGCGTGAAGATGTTTTTGTGGAATTTCTATCTTTTGGTGTCGGAGATTACTATTCACGTATCGGCCTTTATTCGCGTATCTGACACTATTCACGTATCTGATCTTATTCATAGAAAAATAAAATTTCTTCTTTTTGTCAAAATATCTAATACGGATACTAGCTTTGATTGTATCCGTGTTTTGATCATTCTTGAATTTTACACCACTATGATTATTTTTGAGGTATTTTTGGGCGTGGATAAAACCAAGTATGAATCCTTAATCCTTAATCCTTGTCATTTTGTTTCCTTTGGATTCGTTTCTTTAAAAATATTTTTCATCATCCTCGGTCTTAAATGATGATATTATTGAATATCTTTAAATGATGATATTATTGAATATCTTTGGCTGTAGTGCTGAGATGAATGTTGAGATGAAGAATTAATATCTTTGGCTTTTGTAGTGCAAAGATGAGCAGTGTTGAGATGAACATGTAGATTGATTAATATCTTTGGCACATGTAGTGCAAAGATGAGCAGTGTTTAAATGAACATGACCCGGTGATGAATATCTTTGGCTGTAGTGCAAAGATGAATATTTGATTCGGATGTATATTGATTGATGTTACGAGGATAAAATATTGATGATGAATTTATTAAATTCATAGATTATAGTAGATTTCATTCTCTACGTAACTCTTTACATGAATTATTATTTTTCATTGCGAATATTGATGCGAAACTTGTTGTCTATTGTATTCTATCAGATTTTTCCTGTTGAAGACTAACGATAATTTGTTGTATATTATCTTAGTCATAATATTCTTTCTTGGGCTAGTTGAGCTCACCCTTTTCCTTGTTGTTCCATTTTTCTTCTCGGGAGGCGAGAATGTAGCGAGTCTTAGTCGGGGTATGGAATGAAGGTTTAGAGAGAGTTGTTTAGTAGTCCTCACCATTTTTGTAAAATAATGAATCAATAATTATGATGGGGATTTATTTGCATGTGGATATTGTCTAGAAGACAATATTATATTTAAACTCACGATTATATATTGTAAGTATTTCACACGACATTTGTATTATTGAAGTTGTAGTTTGCTTTTTGTACCATGTATTTGGCGACTCAGAATGGGTGTTGTGTATACCTATTTTGGGGCGTCACGGTTAATATCGAGCTATAAGTAAAAGAGCCCGAGCATCTCTCATTGGGACTTCTGTTGATGGGGGATGCCAAAGCCGGACTCTCCGTAGGGGGCAGATTCTGCGGTGCAAGCGATAGAGTACCATTGTGTGAGTCTTGTCACATGTTGGGACATGAGTCGCGAGTTGGTATTAGAGCTTAGGGATATGATCTCTGGCGGAGATCGGGGAATAGAACTAGGAGGAGGCGAGTAAATCCTTAGCTAGTGTGTCTACTAAGCTTATTTGTTGGTTGGTCATATTATAGGGGTATTATGTGATTTATTAATTTATTTAATTAACCCTTGTTTTATGATAGTTTTTAAGAATGGGCTGCTGAGAGCGTTAACAATGGAGTGAATGAGATCGTGGAGACACCTCTAATGCCATGACGAGGATAATGTGATGTCGGTGAAGAAGGAATTAGAGATATCCGTGTGGTGAGTGAAGAATTGATAGTTGCACGAGATAATCGTGAGGTAACGGTGAGAGTGAGGAAGAAGAGGAAGAAGAGGTACACGAAGAGAGTTTATTAGAGGTATTTTATGATCAAAATATAGAATTGCAAAATCGTATTCATGAGTTAGAAGAAGAAGAGGCTAAAGAATTGCGAGGCGATCGTGGAGCAAAAGGATCTGACGATTCAAGCTTGTGTTACCCGATCGTGATGCTTGAGCGAAGCACTCTTTGGCGAGTATAAGATGATAAAATTTGGAATCGAAATTTGAAAGAAGAAATAAGCGAGCAGTGAGAATGAGTGATGCATGGGTAAAAAAGTTTGCCGCGTGAGCGTTGATATTATGGAAAGAGATGTCAATCTAAAAAGAAGATTTAACGATGGCGGGAAGGCGTCGGCGTGACAACATCGGCACCATCAACAAATTCTAGGGAAGAAACGATCGCCGGTTAGATCTACTGAGATGTGGAGAGGAGGGACATATAAGGTCAAAGCTGTTCAAAGCCTTCAAGGTATGCTATAATTGTGGAAAAGAAGGACATATCGCTCAAGATTATGCGATATCGAAACCAGATCCGGCGTGAATGGTGACTCAAAAAGGATGTCGAGAAAAGTCGAAAGTCAGCGATTCTTGGAAGGCGTTTGTCGTGGCCAGGTCAAAATCGAGGAGAACGAGCGAAGTTAGCGGGTTAGTTAATTATAAATTCTTGCGAAGTATATACCTTACTAGATCTGGGTTCTACCCATTCTTTTATCTCTCTTGCTTGCGCTCAGCGTTTGAACTTGACTACGGAGAAATTAGACTTTGACCTATTTATGGAGAATCCATTAGGAGAAACTTTCATTACATCTGTTGTTTAGAAATCTTGTTTGATTGAGTTGGCTTTATCACATTACACATTAACCTTATTTCTATAGAGATATTTGCTTTTGATGTGATTTTAAGGTTAACTACTCATCATGCCAAATTGATTGCTTTTGTAAGGTTGTTAGTTTTCATATTCTAAGCAACTTTGTTATTAAATTCAAGCAATCAAACCATTGTAGTCAAACATTTTCATATCAAGCCATGAAGTCATTCGTTTATTACGGATGTCGAGTTTTCTTAGTCCGTGTTATGGATTTGAATAAAGACACGTCGATTTGAATAATATTCTGTTGTTATTGATTTTTCTGGCGTATTTCTGAAGAATTTCTTGGCTTACTCCAAAACGATATTAAATTTTGTATCGACTTTGAACGGTACAAAACTCATTTCTAAAATCTCATATCGAATGGCTCTATTGAACTTGAGGAGTTAAAAATTCAACTATAAATTTGGTACTGAGCCTTTATCTTGTGACTTCCTTTGTGGAATTCACTAAGCGAACTCTCTGTAGGGGGCGTCGTATTAGATGCGATAGTAAAGCGATAGGTGTCTTTGTGACGTCTTTATCAAGATTGGGATATGAGTCGCGGTTGAGAGCAACCTAAGTCGGTTATCGAAAGGCGTAGCTTTCTAAGCTTAGTTGGTTATTATCGGAGATTCGTTGAAGGATATTCTCGAATCGCTATTCCATTAACTTGGTGACTCGTAGAGATACAAAATTCGAATGGAGCGAGGAATGTGGGAAGAGCTTGAAGAACTCAAGAGGAGACTCATTTGACACGTATTACGATCATGCCATCTGGAAAAGCGAGCGTGGTGGTAGCGCGTTGAGTAGAAGATTATATCTTGAGGAGCGAGTGCGATGATGTCAAGTATCGTATAGAGCCGACTTTAATAGAAAAAGTTAAGGTTGCTCGAGCCCAGGCCGGAGGTGATCGCGTATGAAGAAGAAAGTACAAGAAGGAGCTATTAGGCGAGAATTGATGAAGAAGGAATACTTGAGTCCACTCTAGACTTTGTGTTCTAATGACTTTGATTTGAAGTACAGAATTATGATGGAGGCACACACACATCGCCATTTGCAATCCATCTGGAGTACTAAAATGTATTATGATCTTGACATACATTTTGGTGGAGCAATATGAGAGAGAGATCGCGTAGTTTATCTCGAGATGTTTAACTTGTCAGCGTGTAAAGGCGGAGCATCTTGTACCTAAGGGTCCGATTTGCAACCACTTGAGATTTAGGAATGGAAGTGGGAACACATTACTATGGATTTCATTACTAATCTTCTGCGGTTTCTCAAGGCATAGATGCTTTATTTGGGTTATTGTTGATAGATTAACCAAGTCTGCTCATTTCTTTACCGTCGAGAGACTTATTCCTTGAGCGTCTTTCTCGTATATGCGTAAATGAGATTGTGAGATTGCATGGCATGCCGGTATCCATAGTTTTAGATCGTGACCCAAGATTCACTTCATGATTTTGGGTTAGTTTGTAAAAGCTATAGGCAGCGCATTTTCTGATTGATTTGGCATACCATCCCTCAAGCGGATGGGCAATCGAGAAGGACTACTCAAACTCTTGAAGATATATTAAAACTACGTGTCCTAGATTTCAAAGGAAGTTGGGATAAGTACTTGCCATTGGTGGAATTCTCATCTACAACAATAGTTATTAAACAAATATAGGCATGGTTCCATTTGAAGCATTATATGGACGAAAATGTCGTTCTCGATATGTTGGGATGAGGTGGGTGAAGCAACATTGTTGGGACTAGAGTTAATGCGTATGACTAAAGAAAAGATCCAAATGATTGACAAGCGTATACAAAGCGGCACAAGATCGACAAAAGAGTTATGCGGATCTTCATCGAAAGGGCGTGGAATTTAATGTAGGGGATCATGTATTGTTGCGAGTTGCTCCATGGAAGGGAGTTACAAGATTTGGGGAGAGAGGAAAGCTCGATCCATGATTTATTGGTCCATTTCAAATTCTTGGTAGGAGTAGGAAATGTAGCCTATAGACTTGCGTTACCTCAAAGTATGTCTCGTGTTCATAATGTGTTTCACATATCGTGCCGTAAATATGTGAAAGACCGAACCACGTTATTGAGTTAGAAGCAGGACGAGATAGTAGAAGACTTAGCGTATGAGGAGGTACTGTCAAGATTTTGGATAGGAAGGGCATGTCCTATGCACTGAGGTTATACCTGAGTTAAAGTTTTGTGGAGGAATCATGCTATAGAGGAAATGACACGGGAATTGGAAGCGAAATGAAAGCGAGGTATCCTCACCTTTTGAAACACGAGTGCGTCGTCGATTCGAGGGACGAAATTTCATAAGGAGGAGGTTGTAAGACAGAAATTTTTAAATAAAAGGAATTTCCTTTATTTATTATTTTGAAATAGTAAGGGTTGATTTGATTAATGTGGATAGTTAAGGGTTAAATATGCAAATATTTCAAAATAAGCAAGTGGTTATAAAATATTCATTATCGTTAGGGAATATTCGTTTGGTCGTGGAATATTAAATCTTTGTCGGGGAATATTAAATGCTGACGGTAGCGACCATGTGTGGAGCCCATGGAAAGCGATTGGATGAAGAAAGCGACAAATATAAGTTGTTTTTAAATAACTTGGCGTAGTTATTACAGATTATCTCTTGTTGGAATACCGGTGGTTAAAACACACTAATCTGGCGTTGTTGAGCAGTAGCTTTGCGGTATTGCACCAATTATTGATTCTTACGTGAAGGCACTACTCGATAATGGTTACGATAATTCTTATTCGATTATTTTATTGAGTTAATAATTCTTTGCGTTGATATTTTATATTCTTTGTTGTTTGATAATTGTCATTACGATTATCTTTCATTATCGAGCAATAATTCATATTATCTGAATAATATTATTAGATAACATTATTGGCAATGTCTAGAAAGTTACACATACAGGAGAGGTTTGGTCACCTAATTGCTTGCATGAAGAAGAAATTCTTATTGGAAAGCCCCCTGCTCACAGGAAGCTGCACGGTTGTCGATATTGTGATTACGTAATATTATTTGTGAATAATTAATTATTGATTTATATGATGAGGAAAATATTGATTTTATGTGGATATAGATGAGAAAATTTTAAAATGACAATTGTTGAAAATTAATATTTTATCTTTTACGATAAAATAATTCATTTAAATATATTATTTTAATAATATATTAGCGGTGATATTTTACAATGAATGTGGGATATATGAGTATCTGAGGAGGAAGAGTATTTTTTGTTGCAATAAATGTTTAAAACATGTTAAACATGTTGGTGGACCCCATTTATTGGTGAAATTTGATTATAGCTTGTAAAATCGCTTGGTTTGTGGATTTCGGTCAATTTCTATTTGGAATTTGGAAAAACTTTCTTCTGCAAAGTTGTAGAGAATTGAATTTCCTATAAAAACTCGCGAGATTCGAATTTTCTGATGAAAGGGCTATTTATTATGAATTATTGAAGTTCGAAGCTCAAAATAATTGATTTTGGAAGTTTAAAATATTTAAAATAGGAAAAACGTTTTTGGAATGTTAGGTGGCCTCATTTAACATGTGTAGGAGCTGAATTCAGTTGGCAGAAGTGTGCGTATGAGGTTTTGGAAAATAAATATTAATATTATATTAAATTTTACGCTTTTTTGGTGTTCTAGCGATTTCTATAAATAGGGTCTTGGGTTAGAATTGAAAATCACACGAAACTGAAGTTTTCTCTCTCTATATTATCGGCGTATTCTTGTGAGTATTTTGAGTATACTTTGAGTATTGCTATCTGATTGCAAGTCAAGTCATAGCTTTATATCAGGTGTTTAATTTAAATCTTGATCTTTCGAGGTAAGGGATATTATTTTTTTTATAATGATATTATTTCTTCAATATCATTATCTTTGAAATATTGATCTGAAGTTTTTATCAAATTTGGAACTTTTTCATATCGGGGTTACTATTCATGGGTTACTATTCATGAGTTCTTATTCACGAGTTCTTATTAAATGAGTTCTTATTCACGATTCTTATTCACGAGTACTATTCATAAGCGTGAAGATGTTTTTTGTGGAATTTCTATCTTTTGGTGTCGGAGTTACTATTCCGCGTATCGGCCTTTATTCACGTATCTGACCACTATTCACGTATCTGGTCTTATTCATAGAAAAATAAAATTTCTTCTTTTTGTCAAAATATCTATTACGGATACTAGCTTTGATTGTATCCGTGTTTTGATCATTCTTGAATTTTACACCACTATGATTATTTTTGAGGTATTTTTTGGGCGTGGATAAAACCAAGTATGAATCCTTAATCCTTAATCCTTGTCATTTTGTTTTCCTTTGGATTCGTTTCTTTAAAAATATTTTCATCATCCTCGGTCTTAAATGATGATATTATTGAATATCTTTAAATGATGAATGATTTGAAGAATATCTTTGGCTGTAGTGCAAAAGATGAGCAGTGTTGAGATGACATTCTGATTGAGAATATCTTTGGCTGTAGTGCAAAGATGAGCAGTGTTGAGATGAACATGATGGATTGATTAATATCTTTGGCTTTTGTAGTGCAAAGATGAGCAGTGTTTAAATGAACATGACCGGTGATGAATATCTTTGGCTGTAGTGCAAAGATGAATATTTGATTCGAGATGTATATTGATTGATGTTACGAGGATAAAATATTGATGATGAACTTTTAAATTCATAGATTATAGTAGATTTCATTCTCTACGTAACTCTTCTAATGAATTATTATTTCATTGCGAATATTGATGCGAAACTTGTTGTCTATTGTATTCTATCGATTTTTCCTGTTGAAGACTAACGATAATTTGTTGTATATTATCTTAGTCATAATATTCTTTCTTGGGCTAGTTGAGCTCACCCTTTTCCTTGTTGTTCCATTTTTCTTCTCGGGAGGCGAGAATGTAGCGAGTCTTAGTTAGGGGTATGGAATGAAGGTTCTAGAGAGAGTTGTTTAGTAGTCCTCACCATTTTGTAAAATAATGAATCAATAATTATGATGGGGATTTATTTGCATGTGGATATTGTCTAGAAGACGATATTATATTTAAACTCACATATATATATTATGCGTATTTCACACGACATTTGTATTATTAAAGTTGTAGTTTGCTTTTTTTGTACCATGTATTTGGCGATTTCGAGAATGGGTGTTGTGTATACCTATTTTGGGGCGTCATCCATCATAGGCTTAATAAGATAATTTAGTTCATAGCTAATGAACTAAAAGCTGAAAAGAACAAAGAATTAAGCATCCTAATTACAAAACTGAAATTAAAGTATAAAAACAGTAAATAGAACCACCATTTTCTTCAATTTCCTCTAAAATCTTCGTGCTCCAACCTCCTTGCGTTAATTCCTCCAAAATATTTTCCAATTTAGGGTTTGCTAGTCAGAATCTTGAATGATGATTGTACTTGATGATAATATCCCCCTCTCTGTAACTGAATCCGCCTCCTATCTTGTCCCAATCACGTACTAAGTCCAAAAGCTTTGCAACATCAGAAGTAGAATTGCATCAGAAGTCTTCCATCTTTGCCGCGCACCCCCGCCCAGACGGGAATTTTACTCTTGGGAACCCCCGCCCCGGTGGGTATCCAAAATATTCTTCGACGTGGACCCCATACGGCAAAGCTACTTCAAGACTATAAATTCCCGCCTAGCGAGCATATGCTTTATACTTTCTTGATTTTCTTTGCTTTCTCTTCTGCTTTCCTGCCTTGCCAATTAAACCTTACCTTAAGCCAACACAAACTAAACCTGCACATAGACACAACATAAATGCATAAAATAATACTAAAACATACATATTAACAACGATTTAAGTCTGAAAAGTATCCAATTCATATGTATAAAACCCACTCATCATATATCATCGCTAGTGAATGAAGACAAAACAAATAACGAGATAAAAGAGTTGTACCTCATATGTGGGTCAATGTATTCTAAGAAATTATAATTGGAAAAGACCAAATGATCGTACCGGATCACCAGTGAGATGATATGAGGGAAGCTATGATGATAACGGCGCATGTTGATGGTGTCGACTGGTGCATTTTCCCTTTTGGGATGGTCAATGAATGCCCCAATGTCAATTTGTCGTTGTTTCCAAAATTACCACGGTCTTGTTTGTCATCAAGGTAGCCTCTTTGTTGTGTGTTTGATGGGTGGGCTGATAAGATGCCAAGATCGCAAGAGTCTTTTACCTTATAACCCATATGATGATTGGGCAGAGGGTATGAGGTTTGACGTTTGGGTGCCCCAATAATAGTTTCTGACTTGTTGACGCACTTGGCTTTGATGACCCTTTTCCTCTGATTTGATAAAGGCTTATAATTGATGGTGTCATCTCTTTGAAGGTCTTTAGAGGGGCCATCAGATATTCGTTGGCATCGTTGAGTCAATATTTGTTGTGATCTTCTTTGTATCTACAGTGCTCATGGTTTCGGGTTGTATTCATCCTCGTTGATGATCATATTTGATATATCGTTGTGTTTCTCATTTCATGTTATTGCTCTGGCTTTGATGATTAATATCGAAAGGCCTTCAAATTACACTAAAGTTGACTTAAGAGCTTGACTTTATTTATGATGTGATGGTTTAACTTGGTTTGGTTCGATCAGTATGGCTTGATTTTGTGGCTTTTATATCGGGGAACAAGTTGTCAGGTATGAGATAGACTTTGTCACGATGGCCACCTACATACTTCTATATGTTAAAAGGAGATAAGGTCTTCTCGCATTTCATGGGTTAATGAGTTGTTAAAGGGCTATATCTTGTGATTGCTGAATTTTTTAAGGGGTTTTGTAGCTATTGTAATGATTAGACTGCGACATTATCGGCTGCCTACGTACTCTTATTAAAAGAGATCATGTCTTACGTAGTTCACGCCAAAGGATATCATAAGATTTTTTTTTTTATTTTTTTTTTACATAAAAAAGGCATAACATAATAATACATGGAAAATAAGACAAGACATAAAGCTAAGCAACTAATAACGTCCCCACACTTCTTGGGGCCTGCAACTTTATCCTCTTGATTTATGCTTTCCTAGTTAGCTGAGGCTTGATAGTCTAGTTGTCTTTAGTTAAGTTACCTTCGATGTTGGCAATGGAGGTTACTTCCTTGTCGCGAATATCTTCAATCACTGCCATAACTTAATTACCACCTGATTTAGCACATCCCTCAGGGATGCTCAAACTGGACCCGTCTCAAAAAAGGATGAGCTATTGATTCTTTGATGGGTTGTGTGACGCCCCCAAAATAGGTATACATCACCCATTCTGAGTTGTCAATACATGGTACAGAAACAACTACAACTTTATTATTACAACATATAAACTGTGAGTTTAAATACAGATATTGTCATCTAGACAATATCCACACGCAAATAAATCCCCATCATAATTATTGATACATTATTTTACAAAAATGGTGAGGACTACTAAACAACTCTCTCTAGAACCTTCATTCCATACCCGACTAGTACTCGCTACATTTTAGCCTCCGAGAAGAAAAATGGAACAACAAGGAAAAGGGTGAGCTCAACTAGCCCGAAAAGAATATTATGACTAAGATAATGTACAACAAATTATCGTTAGTCTTCAACAGGAAAAATCTAATAGAATACAATAGACAACAAGTTTTTAAATCAATATTCGCAATGAAATAATAATTCATTAGAAGAGTTAAGTAGAGAATGGAAACTACTATCTTCTATGTATGAATTTAAAAGTTCATCGCCTATCTTTTATCCCTATAATATCAATCAATATATATACGGAATCAAATATTCATCTTTGCACTACTGTGCCAAAGATATTCATCGATTAGTCATGTTCATCTAAACACTGTTCATCTTTTGCACTACGGGCCAAAGATATTCATCGAAATCATTCATCTTTGCACTATGTGCCAAAGATATTCAATAATATCATCATTTAAGGCGAGGATGATGAAAATATTTTTAAAGAAAGCGAATCCGAAGTGAAACAAAATGACAAGGATTAAGGATTAAGGATTCGTACTTTGTTTTATCCACGTCCAAAAATACCTCAAAAATAATCATAGGGGTGTAAAATTCAAGAATGATCAAAACATGGATACAATCAAAGCTAGTATCCGAGAATAGATATTTTGACTTAAAAGAAAATTTTTCATTTTTCGATGAATAGTCTTAGTGATTCGTGAATAAATACCAGTATCGTGAATAGTCTGCAGTATCACGTGAATAGTAACTTTCAGAGCACCAAAAGTTCCAAATTTGATAAAAACTTCAGATCAATATTTCAACATAATGATATTGAAGAAATAATATCATTACGGAAAAAAATAATATCTCTTACCTCGAAAGATCGATCTTTAAATTGAAAACCAGGATATAAAGCCATGACTTGAACTTGCACCGTATAGCAATACTCAAAGTATACTCAAAATACTCACAAGAATAAACTCGATAATATAGAGAGAAAACTTGAGTTTACGGTGTGATTTTCAATTCTAACCTAAGCACCCTATTTATAGGAAATTGCTTAGAAACAAAACAGAAAATTTAATAAAATATTAATAAATTTAAATAAATCATACGCAAACTTGGAAATTTCGATTTTGACATATTTTGCAACACATGTGCCCACCAACCAACCACAAAAACGTTTTTGTTATTTTAAACAATTAAAACTTCCAAAAATCAATTATTTCGGAACTCGGAACTTCAATAATTCACAATAAATAGCCCTTTTGTCAGAAAATTCGAAACTCTCGACTTTTTATAGGAAATTCAATTCTCTACAACTTTGCGAAGAAAGTTTTTCCAAATTCCAAACAAAATTGACCAAGAAATCCACAAATGGGTGATTTTACAGTATTATAATCAAATTTTAGTCAATAAATGGGGTCCATTGACATGTTTAACATGTTTTAAACATTTATTGCAACAAAAATACTCTTCCTCCTCGTATACTCATATATCCCACATTAGTTGTAAAAAATATCACCATTATTATATTATTAAAATAATATATTTAAATGAATTATTTTATCGAGAAAAAGATAAAATATTAATTTTCAACAATTGTCATTTTAAAAATTTCTCCATCTATATCCACATAAAATCAATATTTTCCTCATCATATAAATCAATAATTAATTATTCACAAATAATATTATGAGAATCACAAGATCTTGTGTGCCGTAGTTTCAGGAAAGGGGCTTTCAATAAGAATTCTCTCCTTCTTGTGCCAAGCAATTAGGTGACCAAACCTCTCCTTAGACGAGAACTTTCTAGACATTGCCAATAATGTTATCTAATAATATTATTCGGATAATATGAATTATTGCTTCGATAAAGAAAAATATCGTGTAATGACAATTATCAAACAACAACAATATAAAATATCAACCTGAGAATTATTAAATCAATAAAATCTCGAAGCAAGAATTATCGTAACCATTATTGAGTAGTGCCTTCTTACGTAAGAATCAATAATTGGAGCAATATCGGTAATGTTCACGTGTTTTTAACCATAGAGTATTTTAACAATATTAACGATTGTAAGACCTCAAATTTTTTTTAAATAAAAGGAATTTTCTTTATTTATTATTTTGAAATAGTAAGGGTGGATTTGATTAATGTGGTTAGTTATGGGTAAAATGCGCAAATATTTTAAATAAGCAAGTGGTGATAAAATATTCATTATCGCTTAGGGGAATATTCGATTGGTCGTGGAATATTAAATGCATCGTCGGAGAATATCGCAATGACGATGGCGAAATCTTTGTGGGCCCATAACTAAAAAGCGATTGGATGAAGAAAGCGACAAATATAAGTTGTTTATAAATAACGGCGTAGTTGTCACTGAATTATATTGTTGGAATACCGGTGGTTAAAACACACTAATACGGCGTTGTTGAGCAAAGTAGATACGCGTGATTGCACCAATTATTGATTCTTACATAAGAAGGCACTACTCAATAATTGTTACGATGAATTCTTTGCTCAATTATTTTATTTTATTGATTCAATAATTGTTGCGTTGATATTTTATATATCTTCATTGTTTCAATAATTGTCATTACACAAGATTTTTTATTATCGAAGCAATAATTCATATTATCCGAATAATATTATTAGATAACATTATTGGCAATGTCTAGAAAGTTCGCATCTAAGGAGAGGTTTGGTCACCTAATTGCGGCGCCAAGAAGGAGAGATCCTTATTGGAAAGCCCTCTTTCCCGGAACGGCACCGTCAGTTGCAAGATTGTGATTCTGTAATATTATTTGTGAATAATTAATTATTGATTTATATGATGAGGAAAATATTGATTTTATGTGGATATAGATGGAGAAAAATTTTAAAATGACAATTGTTGAAAATTAATATTTTATCTTTTTCCGATAAAATAATTCATTTAAATATATTATTTTAATAATATATAAAGCGGTGATATTTTTATAATGAATGTGGGATATATGAGTATATGAGGAGGAAGAGTATTTTTGTGGCATTAAATGATTAACACATGTTTTGTGTGTCGGTGGACCCCATTTCTCGAACCGAAAATTGATTATAGATCGTAAAATCGATCAGTTTGTGGATTTTTGGTCAATTTCTATTTGGAATTTGGAAAACTTTCTTCCGCAAAGTTGTAGAGAATTGAATTTCCTATAAAAAGTGCCTTAGATTCGAATTTACATTAAAAAACTATTTATTGTGAATTATTGAAGTTTTCATTATATCGGGTGTGAATTGATTTTGAGTTTAAATTATTTTGTTAGAAAAACATTTTTGTATTTTTTGGACATCATTAATATGTGTGGTGTTTTTTGACCAAAAGGTGGGCTAAGGAAAATTTGTATAATTATATTAATATTATATTCAATTTTCGCTTTGGTGTTCTAAGCAATTTCCTATAAATAGGTGCTTAGGTTAGAATTGAAAATCACACGTAAATCAAGTTTTCTCTCTATATTATCGAGCGTATTCTTGTGAGTATTTTGAGTATACTTTGAGTATTGCTATATACGGTAAGAGTTCAAGTCATAGCCTATATCAGGTGTTTCAACTAAATCTTGTCTTTCGAGGTAAGGGATGTTATTTTCTTCTCAAATGATATTATTTCTTCAATATCATTATCTTTGAAATATTGGTTGAAACTTTTTATCAAATTTGGAACTTTTTCATGTCGGGTTACTATTCATGAGTTATTATTCACGAGTTACTATTCATGAGTTACTATTCACGAGTTCTTATTCATGAGTACTATTCATGAAGCATGAAGATGTTTTTTGTGAAATTTCTATCTTTTGGTGTTTGAGTTACTATTCACGATACTCAAGACTTTATTCACGATATCGACATTATTTACTTAATACAAGACTATTCATCGAAAAATAAAAATTTTCCTTTTCGTCAAAATATCTATTCGGATACTAGCTTTGATTGTATCCATGTTTTGATCATTCTTGAATTTTACTCCACTCGATTATTTATGAAGTATTTTTGAACTTGGATTGTTTAAAATCTTAATCCTTAATATTGTTCTTTTGTTTCTTTGGATTCGTTTTCTTTAAAATATTTTCATCATCCTCGGTCTTAAATGATGATATTATTGAATATCTTTGGCTCAGTAGTGCAAAAGATGAATGATTTCTTGATGAATATCTTTGGGCGTAGTAGTAAAAGATGAGCAGTGTTGAGATGAACATGACCGATCGATTAATATCTTTGGCCCGTAGTGCAAAGATGAGCAGTGTTTAGATGAACATGATTAATCGATGAATATCTTTGGCACAGTAGTGCAAAGATGAATATTTGATTCGGATATATATTGATTGATGTTTACAGGATAAAATATCGACGATGAACTTTTAAATTCATATTTAGAAGATAGTAGTTTGCATTCTCTACTTAACTCTTCTAATGAATTATTATTTCCGCTGCAAATATTGATTTAAAATTTGTTGTCTATTCAGATTCGTAAGACCCAAACTTATTATTAATGAAATTTAATTTTTCTATTTATTATTTTAAAATAGTAAGGGTTGATTTGATTAATATGGATAGTTAGGGTAAAATATGCAAATACTTCAAAATAAGCAAGTGGTTATAAAATATTCATTGTTGTCGGGGAATATTCGTTTGGTCGTGGAATATTCAATCTTGTCGAGAAATATTCGTATTGACTACACTGACCATGTGTATGTGGGCCCCATAACTTGAAATCGATTGGATGAAGAAAACGATAAATATAAGTGGTTTAAAAAAAGCTAGGCAGTAGTTGTTATTATTAATCTTGTTAAAATACGGTGGTTAAAACACAAGAAGATTACCGGTATTGCACCAATTATTGATTCTTACGTAAGAAGGCACTACTCAATAATGGTTACGATAATTACTATTGATATTTTATTGAGTTAATAATTGCGTTGATATTTTATATTCATTGTTGTTTCAATAATTGTCATTACACAAGATTTTTCATTATCGAAGCAATAATTCATATTATCGAATAATATTATTAGATAACATTATTGGCAATGTCTAGAAAGTTACATCTAAGAAGAGGTTTGGTCACCTAATCAATTGCTTGGCCAGAAGAAGAAGAAATTCTTATTCGAAAGCCCTCTTTCCAGGAACTATTCAGTTGTCAATATTGTGATTCTGTAATATTATTTGTGAATAATTAATTATTGATTCATATGATGAGGAAAATATTGATTTTTTGTGGATATAGATGGAGAAAAATTTTAATGTGACAATTGTTGAAAATTGAAATTTTATCTTTTTCTGATAAAATAATTCATTTAAATATATTATTATATTTTAATAATATAATAATGGTGATATTTTACAACGAATGTGGGATATATGAGTATATGAGGAGGAAGAGTATTTTTGTTGCAATAAATGTTTAAAACATGTTAAACATGTCGGTGGACCCCATTTATTGACTGAAATTTGATTATAGCCTGTAAAATCGCCCGTTTGTGGATTTCGGTCAATTTCTATTTGGAATTTGGAAAAACTTTCTTCTGCAAAGTTGTAGAGAATTGAATTTCCTATAAAAACTCATGAGATTCGAATTTTCTGATGAAAGGGCTATTTATTATGAATTATTGAAGTTCCGAAGCTCCGAAATAATTGATTTTTGGAAGTTTAAAATATTTAAAATTAGAAAAACGTTTTTTCTTACTTTTTCTAGAATGTGGCATGTGTTTGATGGCTGAAATCAGATTCTAGGCATGTGTAGGAAATTTATATAATTATATTATTAATTTATTAAATTTTCTGCTTTGGTGTTCTAAGCAATTTCCTATAAATAGGGTGCTTAGGTTAGAATTGAAAATCACACGTAAACTCAAGTTTTCTCTCTATATTATCGAGCGTATTCTTGTGAGTATTTTGAGTATACTTTGAGTATTGTTAGAGGCGGTGCAAGTTCCTTCAAAGACTATACCCGTGATTCCAAATGGTAAGTCTTAATCTTTCGAGGTAAGGGATGTTATTTTCTTCTCAAATGATATTATTTCTTCAATATCATTATTTGAAATATTGGTTGGAAATTTTTATCAAATTTGGAACTTTTTCATGTAAGGTTACTATTCATGAGTTACTATTCACGAGTTACTATTCATGAGTTACTATTCACGAGTTACTATTCATTTAAAGTACTATTAATGAAGCGTGAAGATATTTTTTGTGGAATTTCTATCTTTTGGTGTCTGAGTTACTATTCACGTATACGGCACTATTCACGATATACTGACACTATTCAATAGAAAAATAAAATTTCTTCTTTTGTCTAAAATATCTATTCGGATACTAGCTTTGATTGTATCCATGTTTTGATCATTCTTGAATTTTACACCATTATGATGATTTTTGAGGTATTTTTGAACATGGTTAAAACAAAAAGTACTAATCCTTAATCCTTAATCCTTGTCATTTTGTTTCACTTTGGATTCGTTTTTTTAAAATATTTTCATCATCTTGATCTTAAATGATGATATTATGGAATATCTTTGGCATTCGTAGTGCAAAGATGAATGATTTCTCGAAGAATATCTTTGGCTGTAGTGCAAAGATGAGCAGTGTTTAGATGAACATGATTAATCGATGAATATCTTTTGGCTGTAGTGCAAAGATGAATATGTGATTCGAGATATATATTGATTGATGTTACAGGATAAAAGATGAGCGATGAACTTTTAAATTCATACATGGAAGATAGTAGTTTGCATTCTCTACTTAACTCTTCTAATGAATTATTATTTCATTGCGAATATTGATTTAAAATTTGTTGTCTATTGTATTCTATTAGATTTTTCCCTGTTGAAGACTAACGGTAATTTGTTGTATATTATCTTAGTCATAATATTCTTTTCTTGAGCTAGTTGAGCTCACCCTTTTCCTTTTGTTCCATTTTTCTCGGAGGCGAGAATATAGCGAGTACGAGTTGGGGTATGGAATGAAGGTTCTAGAGAGAGTTGTTTAGTAGTCCTCACCATTTTTGTAAAATAATGTATCAATAAATGTGATGAGGATTTATTTGAGTATAGATATTTGTCAGAAGATAATATTTGTATTTAAACTCACAGCTTTTTACGGTTGTAATAATAAAGTTGTAGTTGTTTACGCACCATGTATTGACAACTTCGAATAGGTGATGTATACCTATTTTGGGGGCGCCACATATTCTATTAGATTTTCCCCTGTTGAAGACTAACGATAATTTGTTGTATATTATCTTAGTCATAATATTCTTCTTTGGGCTAGTTGAGCTCACCCTTTTCCTTGTTGTTCCATTTTTCTTCTCAGAGACGAGAATGTAGCGAGTACTAGTCGGGGTATGGAATGAAGGTTCTAGAGAGAGTTGTTTAGTAGTCCTCACCATTTTTGTAAAATAATGTATCAATAATTATGATGGAGATTTATTTGCGTGTGGATATTGTCTAGATGGAAATATCTGTATTTAAACTCACAGTTTATATGTTGTAATAATAAAGTTGTAGTTATTTCTGTACCATGTATTTGGCGACTCAGAATGGGTTGGATGGAATGGACAGTTGGTATCAGAGCTTAGGGATATGATCTCTGGTGGAGATCGGGGAATAGAACTAGGAGGGGAGAGACGAGTAAATCCTTCGCTAGTGTGTCCTACCTAAGCTTATTTGTTAGCTGGTTAGTATATTGGGATATTATGTGATATATTGATTTCCTTAATTAACCCTTGTTTTATGCAAGATTTGAGAATGTCGATCGAGAATATTAATGAATGGAGTAAATGAGACCGTGGAGATGCTCAGATTTACCAACGAGGAGAACGTGCAACAGTGGCAATGTACCTCTGTGAACAACACCACACGAAAGCGAGATGATGAACGAGGATGTTTAGAAGCTTTTTGCAGTTCATGCAAAAATCGACGAGGAGACTCGTGTTCAAAATCTGAGGAGGAAATGATAGCAATTCACGGGTTGTCACAAACAAGCGATTCAAAGAGTTGGGACCACCAGAATTTAAGGGAAAGCCAGATCCGATCATGGTGGAAACATGGGTCAAGCAAATTACCAAGATATTCGATGTCTTGGGATGCACGGAGGAACAGAAAGTTCCATTCGCTACTTTTATGTTTCGTGGCGAGGCAGATTACTGGTGGGAATCTGTGAAGCGTACCCATCCAGCTGCACTCAGCATGTCATGGGAGACATTTCAGAAATAGTTCAATGACAAGTACTTCCCTGAAAGTATTCGTCATATGAAGGAAGTGGAGTTTATTAGATGGAGCGTAGAATAACATGGCGGTGTCCCAAAGATGAGGCGAAGTTCGCGGAGTTATCGAGTGTTGCACCTCATTTGGTGGAGAATGAGGAACGTATGGCGCGGATGTTTACGAGAGGTTTGAAACCCAGATACGTCAAGATCTCATTTCTCATAAATTTTTTCTCTATTCGAGATGTTGTCAATGAGGCTCAGTTGTTAGAGCGAGATAACGAGTACGTTCAACCGAGGGACCATAACCAGGATCATACCGAAGATAGTAGTCAACAAAATAACGATAACCAGCGGAGAAAGAAGAATACAGAAAAGCGGTAACCACTCTGGTGGTTATCGTGGCCATGAAAATAGAAGCGAGTCGGGAGGAGATTTTAAAAAGAGGAGATTCAACAACGACCATGTGAAGACGTCAGTGCCAGTAGCAACTGGTTCCAAGGGAGGAGAAAGACCATCGGTCGTATGTTACAAATGCGGGAAAGAGGGACATATCAATTGCCGCCACAACAGTTTAAGGTATGCTATAATTGTGGAAAAGAAGGATATATCACTCGAGATTGTACGATATCGAAACCCAGTTCAGCGGGAATGGTGACTCAAAAGGATGTCCCAGAAAAGTCAAAGTCAACGATTCCTGGAAGAGCGTTTGTCGTGACCGGTCAAAATACGAGGAACCCGAACGAAGTTAGCACGGGTTAGTTAATTATAAATTCTTGCGAAGTTTATACCTTACTTGTGACGCCCCCAAAATTAGGTATACGTCACCCATCTTGGGTCGCCACTTACATGGTACATAAATTCAAATACAACTTACTAATATAACTGTCGTGTACAATACGACACAAACTGTGAGTTTGAATACAAATATTGTCTACTAGATATTATACAAACTCAAAAGGAGTCCTCATTACAACTATTATCACACTATTTCACGAATAGTGAGGACTACTAATGTTATCCTCTGGACCATTACTCCGCTCCGACTCGGCTCGTCGACTATGTTCTCATTTCAAGAGAATACGGTGAAAGAAAGGTGAGCTCAACTAGCCCAAGAAGAAATATTATGACTAAGATAATACTGTAATAAATTATCATTAGCCTTCAACAATGTTAAACCGATAAAATACAATAGACAACCGACGGTTTAATCTGCAATGAATATGCAATCCATTAAAAGAGTCAAGTAGAGAATAAAATCTACTATCTTTTAGGTTTTAAAAGGTTTTCATCAATTTTTTTATCACTGAGACTCAGCTTAATATATAAACCACCACATCTAATCATCCCTGTACCACGGTTAAGGATTTTCATCAAATTATCAATGGTCATGACTATCTTAGAATCACCTCGGTTATAATCATACCAAAAACTATCCATCATCGCATTCTGAGCCATCGAGAACTTTTATCACATCATTTATAACAAGCCATGATTATCTTTGAATGATCCTCGGTCATAATCATACTAAGTTCATCTATGCACGTAAGCCAAAGATAACATAATATATCATGAGGATGATGACAATGACATAATAATTCAATAAAACAAGTTCAAAAATTATTTTATCCAGGAATTAGTAACGCCCAAATTTTCAACAAGATATCTTTGTTTTTGTAGAGTAAAATTCAAGAATGATCGGAAGAATATTTCCATGAAAATCTATGGATGAAACGCTTAAATATCAAGGATATTCTACTAATTTCATGGAGTATAGAAGTCAAAGTTTTAACCAACTGGGTATAATAAAGAATGGAATAACAAAAGAAATCACCATGCATGCAGTACAGCGCAGAGATAGGTTATTCCAATGTAATAATAATAACGGAAACCAGTCGGTGAAATTCACAACCGCTGGATGATCCAATGAATAATAAATCTTTGAATAATAAACAATGGAACCAGTAGGTGTAAAAACACACATGCATGTGATATTTCCAATGAATAATAAAGAATGGAATAATGTAAGAAGATCACCAAGTATAGGGGATTCACAGATCAAAGTTATTCCAATGAGAATAAATAAGGATGGAATAACATAAGGATTTCACCAAGTATAGGGTATGCCGTATATACAAAGTTATGTATAGGGTATACCACTTTTACTGAGTTATTCCAATGTAATAATAATGAATGGAATAATGAGGTTCTCTTCATGAATACAAACGAATAATATCCCTTACGTACAACAAATAATACCTCTTACCGTAAAAGACATCGGATATCAAAGTAGTGAAGTACCGTAATACTCTTCTTCTTTTCTCTCTATAGATTTTCTCTCTATAGCTTCTTCTCTATAATTTCTCTCTCTAGAGTTTCAAGGTGAATTCAGTAAGAAAATAATGAAGGAATGAGCTTCTATTTATAGGAAAATAGAATGCATAGTAATTAATCCATGAGCGGTCAGATTGATTTACTTTAATGACCGGTCCATATTTAAAGCAAAATCTTTTAAATAAAATATAATATATTCTATTTATATAAAAACATTTTACTATGCAAACACTATGCAACACTATGCAAAACACTATGCAAAACACTATGCAACACTATGCATAATAAAATATAATATATTCTATTTATAGAATAACTTTAATAAAGTATTCATTTTATATAAAAGATGTTTCGCTTTTATTACGTTAATAATACGAATAAAACAAAACGTCATTATCTCTATAATAATTCATATTATTAATCGACAATAATGGAATCAAACTGAGTGACTTCTCACATAAGCATCAATAATCAATACCGTGTGCTACTATGCAACCACACGTATTACTATACTTTTACTACCGAGTAGTTCAACAATATCAACGGTAAAACTTCCGTCGTTATTTCAATAAAATATTTTTGTCGTTTTCTCAATCCGACAATAATTCCTTTTGTAGGGTCCACCAATGATTGAGTAGTTATACGAATATTCCCCGCTAAATAGAATATTCCCCACCAATCGAATATAATATAACCACTTGCATACTTTGCAAAATTTATAAATACTACCCACAACTATAATATTATCTCAAATTTACACCATAATATTAAAAATTATTTCGACAAAATTTAAATCTTTATTGATAAAATCTGGGGTCTCACATTACTAGAAACCGGTTCTACCCATTCTTTTATCTCTCTCGCTTGCGCTCAACGTTTGAACTTGACTACGGAGAAATTAGACTTTGACCTATTTATGGAGACTCCATTAGGAGAAACTTTCATTACATCCGTTGTTTAAAAATCTTACTTGATTCAGGTTGGCACTATCACATTACCTGTTAACCTTATTTCTATAGAGATATTTGCTTTTGATGTGATTTTAAGGTTAACTACTCATCATACCGAAATTGATTACTTTCGTAAGGTTGTTAGTTTTCATATTCTTAAGCAACCTGTTATTCGAATTCAAGCAATCAAACCATTGTAGTCAAACATTTTCATATCAAGCCATGAAGTCATTCCGTTTATTACGGATGTCAAGTTTTCTTAGTCCATGTTATGGATTTGAATAAAGACACGTCAGATTTGAATAATATTCCTGTTGTTATTTATTTTTCCTAACGTATTTCCTGAAGAATTTCTTGGCTTACTCCCAAAGCCTGATATTAAATTTTGTATCGAATTTGAACCCGGTATAAAACTCATTTCTAAAATCTCATATCGAATGGCTCCTATTGAACTTCGTGAGTTAAAATTCAACTATAGAATTTGGTACCGAGCCTTTATCGGTGACTTCCTTTGTGGAATGCAAGCAAGCTTGCTCCGTAGGGGACACCATATTCGTATGCGATAGTAAAGCGATAGGTGTCATTGTAACGTCTATATCAAGGTTGGGATATGAGTCACGATTGAGAACAACCTAAGTCGATGAATCGAAATACGTAGCTTTCTAGGCTTAGTTGGTTATTATCGGAGATTCGTTGAAGGATATTCTCGAATCGCTATTCCATTAACTTCGGTGACTCGTAGAGATACAAAATTTGAATGGAGCAAGGAATATGGGAAGAGCTTCAAGAACTCAAGAGGAAACTCATTTCAAAGACATGTTACGACCATGCCATCCCGGAAAAGCGAACGTGGTAGTACGACGTGTTGAGTAGAAGATCGTATACAAGTACTGAGTACGATATTGTCAAAGACTCATTTCAATAATTTACAAATAATAGAGATGGAGATGAAACTCTAGTTACCCACGTGATGATATACGAGTATAATCGACTTTAATCGATAAAGTTAAAGTTGTTCAAGCTACACACGGAGAATGATGAATTTGAAGAAGGAGGTGCAAGAAGTTGTTATTTCAAAAGCGAGAGAATCGGTGAGGTGAGGAAAGCTCAAACCTTCGATTTATTAATCCATTTGAAATTCTCGATCGAATAGGAAATGTGGCCTATAGACTCGTTTTACCGCCAAGTATGACGCGTGTTCATAACGTTTTTCACGTATCGATGTTACGTAAATATGTGGACGACCCGAACCATGTCATTAAGTTAGAACCAGACGAGATAGCTGAAGACTTAACATACGAGGAGGTACCTGTCAAGATCTTGTAGAGGAAAGAACATGTCCTATGTACCAAGGTTATACCACAAGTTAAAGTTTTGTGGAGAAACCATGCTATTGAGGAAATGACCTAGGAGTTGGAAACGGAAATGAAAGCGAGGTAATCTCATCTTTTGAAACACAGTAATCGTACGTCAATTTCGAGGACTTAAATTTCATAAGGAGGGAGGTTGTAAGACCGAAATTTTTTAAATAAAAGGAATTTTCTTTATTTATTATTTTGAAATAGTAAGGGTGGATTTGATTAATGTGGTTAGTTATGGGTAAAATGCTTAAATATTTTAAATAAGCAAGTGGTGATAAAATATTCATTATCGTTGGGAATATTCGTTTGGGTCGTGGAATATTCAGATTTGTTGGGAATATTAAATGCGATGGCGAAGCCATGTGTGGGCCCCATAACGGAAAGCGATTGGATGAAGAAAAGCGACAAATATAAGTTGTTTATAAATAATTGGCGTAGTTATTACCAATTAATCTTGTTGGAATACCCGTGGTTAAAACACACTAATATCGCGTTGTTGAGCGAAGAGCACCAGTATTGCACCAATTATTGATTCTTACGTGAAGGCACTACTCAATAATTGTTACGAGAATCTATCGCTCAAATTATTTTATTTTATTGATTCAATAATTGTTGCGTTGATATTTTATATTCATGTTGTTTCAATAATTGTCATTACACGGTATTTTTTATTATCGAAGCAATAATTCATATTATCTGAATAATATTATTAGATAACATTATTGGCAATGTCTAGAAAGTTACATCTAAGGAGAGGTTTGGTCACCTAAATGCGCCCAAGAAGGAGAGATCCTTATTGGAAAGCCCCTCTTTCCAGGAGCTACGGTTGCCGAAGATTGTGATTCTGTAATATTATTTGTGAATAATTAATTATTGATTTATATGATGAGGAAAATATTGATTTTATGTGGATATAGATGGAGAAAAATTTTAAAATGACAATTGTTGAAAATTAATATTTTATCTTTTTCTGATAAAATAATTCATTTAAATATATTATTTTAATAATATATAAACGGTGATATTTTTATAATGAATGTGGGATATATGAGTATATGAGGAGGAAGAGTATTTTTGTGGCATTAAATGATTAACACATGTTTTGTGTGTCGGTGGACCCCATTTCTTGACCGAAAATTGATTATAGACTGTAAAATCGACCGTTTGTGGATTTCGGTCAATTTCTATTTGGAATTTGGAAAAACTTTCTTCTGCAAAGTTGTAGAGAATTGAATTTCCTATAAAAAGTCGCGAGATTCAAATTTTCTGATAAAAAAACTATTTATTGTGAATTATTGAAGTTTCGGTATATCGGGTGTGAATTGATTTTTGGAGTTTAAATTATTTTGTTAGAAAAACGTTTTTTGTATTTTTTTGGACATCATTAACATGTGTGGCTGGTGTTTTTGACCAAAAGGTGGGCTAAGGAAAATTTGTATAATTATATTAATATTATATTTAATTTTCTGCTTTGGTATTCTAAGCAATTTCCTATAAATAGGGTGCTTAGGTTAGAATTGAAAATCACACTGTAAGCTCAGTTTTTTCTCTCTATATTATCGAGCGTATTCTTGTGAGTATTTTGAGTATACTTTGAGTATTGCTATACTATGTGAGTTCAAGTCATAGCCTATATCAGGTGTTTCAACTAGAAATCTGTGTCTTCGAGGTAAGGATGTTATTTTCTTCTCAAATGATATTATTTCTTCAATATCATTATCTTTGAAATATTGGTTGAAACTTTTATCAAATTTGGAACTTTTTCATGTGGGGTTACTATTCATGAGTTACTATTCACGAGTTACTATTCATGAGTTACTATTCACGAAGTTACTTTTATTCATTTAGTACTATTCATGAAGCATGAAGATGTTTTTTTTGTGAAATTTCTATCTTTTGGTGTGTGAGTTACTATTCACGTATCTGGCACTATTCACGATATCTGACATTATTTACTGAATACTAAGACTATTCATCGAAAAATGAAAATTTTCCTTTTCGTCCAAAATATCTATTCTGGATACTAGCTTTGATTGTATCCATGTTTTGATCATTCTTGAATTTTACTCCACTCTGATTACTTATGAAGTATTTTTGAACTTGGATTGTTTAAAATACGAATCCTTAATATTTGTTCTTTTGTTTCACTGGATTCGTTTTCTTTAAAATATTTTTCAACATCCTCAGTCTTAAATGATGATATTACTGAATATCTTTGGCCTGTAGTGCAAAGATGAATGATTTCTTGATGAATATCTTTGGCCCGTAGTGCAAAGATGAACAGGTGTTGAGATGAACATGACCGACTGATTAATATCTTTGGCCCGTAGTGCAAAGATGAACAGGTGTTTAGATGAACATGACCAACTGATGAATATCTTTGGCCTGTAGTGCAAAGATGAATATTTGATTCCAAATATATATTGATTGATGTTACAGGGATAAAATATCGATGATGAACTTTTAAATTCATATATAGAAGATAGTTGTTTGCATTCTCTACTTAACTCTTCTAATGAATTATTATTTTCGGCTGTAATATTGATTTAAAATTTGTTGTCTATTGTATTCTATTAGATTTTTCCTGTTGAAGACTAACGATAATTTGTTGTATATTATCTTAGTCATAATATTCTTTATCGGGCTAGTTGAACTCACCCTTTTCCTTGTTGTTCCATTTTTCTTCTCCTGAGGCGTAGAATGTAGCAGTAGTACTAGTCGGGGTATGGAATGAAGGTTCTAGAGAGAGTTGTTTAGTAGTCTTCACCATTTTTGTAAAATAATGTATCAATAATTATGATGGGGATTTATTTGCGTGTGGATATTGTCTAGATGGCAATATCTGTATTTAAACTCACAGTTTATATGTTGTAATAATAAAGTTGTAGTTATTTCTGTACCATGTATTTGGCGACTCAGAATGGGTTGGATGGAATGGACCTATTTTGGGGGCGTCACAAACGGTAACAACTACGCTGTTATTTTTAAACAACTTATATTTATCGTTTTCTTCATCCAATCGCTTTCCGTTATGGGGCCCAATAAAAGATCAGGCCATTGCATTTAATATCCCCGACAAAGAAGAATATTCCACGACCAAACGAATATTCCCCGACAACAATGAATATTTTATAACCACTTACTTATTTTGAAATATTTGCGTATTTTACCCCTAACTATCCACATTAATCAAATCAACCCTTACTATTTCAAAATAATAAATAGAGAAAATTAAATTTCATTAATAATAAGTTGGGGTCTTACAGGTTGGCTTCAGGTATAGTACTTTCAGTCATTTTGATCAGCGGGGTTCGCACCTTTTTAGCTCGAACACATGTTTGAGGACCAATCTACACACAAACAGTACATAGTTTAGTCTTGATATTCGCGGAAGGTATAGATGCATGACAATCTATGCATTATGTGACACCCCCAAATCCGAGTACTTAAATTCCCATGGGAATTGGTGTTCATTGTCCAAACCTCATGTATCTATCTACCCATAATAAATGAAAAACCATAAATTGATAGAAATAAATCATCTCCTTATAGAGTTACAACATCTGAATGTTAATACATCAATCCCAAGTCATACTAACCTTAAATCTTAAATGCGGAAACATAAACAAATAATAAGTCTTACACAACTTTAACATAAGTCTGAAACATAAATACATCAAATAAACAACAAGTCTTCATCACTTGTTAACTTTGCCCTTGACTTTGCTAGTAGAAGGCTCATCGGACCTTTTGTTCTTAACTGCAATGTTATTATTACGCAAGAGTGAGCACGATTGCCCACAAGTATAATAATATAACAATAAAATAATAACATGCGAATGAATCAAAGACTTCTAAAATAAGAAAACTCGGCTTTTGAATCGATAATGAATAACAAGAATCAAAAGAACTTCTACGGGTCATAAGACCTTGAACTACGTCCTAGGTTGCCAAGTGTTTATACTTGAAACCTTTAACAGACATAAGACTATGGACTCTTCTTCTAGTACTTAGGGGGATCAGCCCTTAGTACCATACTATGCACAATATCTTAACGCTAAAGCATAATTAATTCCCTATAACATGGTTGATCATCTCAGTTTAACATTAGAGTCCGCACCAAAGGAAGTTTGGTTTGGATAAGTTTAACAATGGTTCTGAAATTTAGAACGTTCATCAACTATGGACTAGTCGAATCAATAAGGGTTCACTAGTCTTACAAGGTTCAACAATAATTGATATTCAATTTGAATAATAAAATTCAAGAGGTATACAATCGAAGAAGTATTGTATAACATGAATCATGCTTTTAAAGAATGATAACATTTAATATGAAATCTTGACTTGAACAATAATAAACAAGATAGAATAAAGAACTTGCTTTATATTAAAAAAACAAGGTTTAGAAACTTGCTCAGATAAAGTTAGGGATAGAGAACTTGCCTCGTGCGTAGGCTAAATGATTACTACTCCCGTTCACCACAAGTCCTACACATACCATATGTGTTCACGACATTCATTAGTTACATTAATACTAACCTTATAGGTTTAGTTCCCTCTTTTAATACAACTTGTTAACTTGGTTTAAATTCTACTCATTACCATCATTCACATATACAAGACTGAAATCTCAAATCTTAAGTTTAAACAACATCATATCATCTCATGGACATCATTTTTTTAACGTGGTTTAACCAGTTACAAAACATAGCAGTTATAAGGTCACAAGACCTTTTATAATTTATTTTTATAATTCTCTTATTATATTGTCCATTAATCACATTTTCACTTAATTATTTAATATAAACTCCACTTTATTTAACAAATCATTACCCTTCTAATTTAATTATTTAATTAAATTAGAATAGTTTCATTCCCTCACTATTATTACACTCTAATAAATTATTCAATAATAATTTTCATCGAATATTTATTTTATTCCATAAATATTTTAACTAAAATAATTATTTTATTTGATAAATATTTTAATAATAATTTCCATCGAATATTTATTTTATTCCATAAATATTTCAACTAAAATATTTATTTATTTTATGAATATTTTAATAATAATTTCTATAAAATATTTATTTTATTCCATAAATATTTCAACTAAAATATTTATTTTATTTGATAAATATTTTAATAATAATTTCTATTGAATATTTATTTTATTCCATAAATATTTCAACTAAAATATTTATTTTATTTTATAAATATTTTAATAATAATTTCCATCGAATATTTATTTTATTCCATAAATATTTCAACTAAAATATTTATTTTATTTGATAAATATTTTAATTAATTATTTATTTATTTTTATTATTCTTATTCTTATTATTATTTATTTTTTTGCCCGTCGGGGCGGGGTAATTTAGCTTGGTAATGCCCGCCGGGGCGGGGTTACGTAGATTTAGTTTCTGCAGTTCGCGAAGAACACATAACAAGGCCAATTTAGGCCAAAATTCACATATACAACGAAAATAATTTCACCCATATGTTCTAAACTTAACAGAAATATTTAATGATATTCTCAGCACACTTTTAACATCTTGAGTCACATAAACAACAAGATTTAAAGTCATAATTTTCATGTTCTCGTCAAATTTCATGAAATCACAAATCACAGATTCGTTATAACACCAAATCAGTTCGTTTAAGTTTCGTTCTTTTCGTTTTTACATGTATAAATATAATCAATTATCAATTCACCGATTAATATACAATTAAGGCGCCGATTTTTGTACTTATGGGCCACATTCAAACATTATTTCCCTGTAACCTTCAACATTCCAACTTAATCTTAATTTCATGTATTAATTACTCTAAAACACATATAAATCATATATATTTGAACTATACATGTTAATAAACATATACAACATAGACCTGGAAAAATATGGTTATGGGTTGGTTTTGGTTTTCAAAATATGGTTATGGTTCCATTTAAGAACTAAAATCATATTATCCATTTTTAATATGGATAATGTGAGTTGGAACCATATGGTTATGGTTAAAAACCATAATAACCATATTAACCATTTTAATATTGTTATAGGTTATGAGTTTCATGAAGACCTGATTTAACACTAATATTATGTGATTATGTATATACCCCTTACCCCCACCCCACCCCACCCCACCCCAACCCAACCCCACTACCACTAAAAAAAAATAATATTATGTGATTATGTTTATACCCCTTATCCCCACCCCCACCCCCACCACCCCACCCCATCCCCCCCCCACCCACCCCAACCCAACCCAACCAAAAATAATAATATTATGTGATTATGTATATACCCCTTACCCCACCCCCCCATTCCCACTCCCACCCCCACCTACTTTACCCACCCCACCCCACCCCACCCCACCCCTTACCCGCATCCCCCCCCCCACTTACCCACTCACCCCCCCACCCCACTCCCACTTACCCCCACCTCACCCCACCCCACCCCCACCCACCAACCCCCACCCCCACCCCCACCCCACCCACCCACCCACCCACCCCCACCCACCTACCCACCCACCCACCCAACACTCCCTCCCAAAAAAATGATATTAAGCGATTATGATACCCCACCCACCCCACCCACCCCTACCCCACACCCCCCCCACCCCACCTACATACCCACCCCACCCAACACTCCCTCTCAAAAAAATGATATTAAGCGATTATGTATACCCCACCCACCCCTACCCACCTACCCTCACCCCCCACCCCACCCCCACCCCACCCCACCACTCTCTCCCAAAATAAATTAATATTAAGCGATTATATATACACCACCCACCCTCTACCCCACCCACCCAACCCCCACCCACCCAAAAAAAATAATCGTGTTTAAAAGATTCATCGAGAGAGAGAGAGTGCAATTGAATAGAATATGGGTTAAAAAATGGTTAACCAGTTAATTAACTATATTTGTTTTAAAAATATGGGTTCAAACTTTAACCAACCTGAATAAATAAAAATGTTTAACCGACCCATTTGGTTCCAGTTAATATGGTTTGACCCAACAGTTAACTACTTATATTGCCAGGTCTAATACAACATCATAGATTTAACAATTAGGCATGAAAATTCAATTACAGAAAACTAAAAGCTAATTTTCATGAAAAGTTTCTAAGTACGTAAATTAAAAGTTGGGTTAAGGAATTACCCTTAATTTCTCTGTTAGGATGGTAAGAATTCCTCCTATAATTCTTCAAATCTCCTTCCCCAAATTCAATTCTCTCAAACTCTCACCCTTTTTCTCTCTGAACTCTCTCTGAGTTTCTCAGACTTAGGCCTCGGAAAAAATGAGTAAATGAAAATAATAAACTGATATAAGTGTGCATACTAGCGCAGTTATGGTCGGTTAATCCGTAGTGGGTTAACTTGCCAACTTCCTTTAAGGCCATGTTTGGCTATCTTATTAATACTCTTTCCCATTAATTTAATTAAACTCTTATTATATAGTTTAATAATGTCAAACCCATTTAAGTAATTAATTAAATATCTTGTTTAATTTAATTAAATAAAATAGAATAATTCCACATTAAATCATATAGTCACATAATTAATTTCTCATTTATTAATTATGTCAAATCATTAAATCTCGATTAATTATTAAATTAATTAGAATAACATTAAGCTTATTAAATAATTCATTTAATCCGATACGCTCAATTAAATACATAATTTTGAATAATAAATTATCTACATTAATTTAATCAATGTATCACAAAAAATTAAATTAATCTACCACAAATTCATCAATTAATTATTTAATCCAATAATTAAACCATCGAAAATATTTATTTAATTCAATAAATATTCAAATTAAATTACAAGAATCTCGTTTGTCACACATTAGGTTTGAAGTTTTTTAATGTTTTCATGTAAAACCTAGGTTAGTTCATTTTTTGATGACAAGACATGATAAGAATATATATAAATGATAGTTTACGATGGATGACATTTATACATAAGAAAGAGCAACAGGGTATGAAGAGACATCTTGTACGTTGGGTTTTTCAAAGGCTAACCTATCTTAGGATTACTCCCACGGGGCTTTTTGGAATGAAGGTTCCCAGATCTTTGCAATTTACTTGATTAAAACATGTTATCTTTCGATTGAAGCGGATCTGAGTGGTGCCTTTCCTAAGCCTCACAAGGGAACGCCCTTTAGAGTCTAGTAATAAACAACCGACGGGTTCACCTCCTGGTGGAGGAATCACATAACATACATTCTTCGCTCCTTACTGCATCTAAATGATGACATTGTGCGAGGTACTAATATAAAGAGCTTGAAAATTTGAAACATTCATCACAAACATAGATATTCACGCAATATACAAATGCAGAATGAAAATCAACAAGATTGAACGTGGCTTAAGCCCTTTGTTGTCCCTAGCAGAGTCGCCACCTGTCGACACCTGGAAAGAGTTTGAAGTTTTTCTTTCCAAAGAAATAAATGGAGTTTCTCTTTCGCTTTCTTCTACCCTTTTTCACCTTTTTTGCTAGGTGAATTATTTTATTCAAGGGTGAGATCTTTCTAGGAAGACAGGACCGACATTAATGTCGACTATTTAAAAAGATTTTTTTTTAATGATTGAGCTGAATTAGACAGAGCCGCCAGTTGTTATGGTGTTTAAAGGGATGTACCAACTCATCCGGATTTTGAAGGCTTTCACAATATAGCTCAATATATGACTACGTAGAATTGGTCTAAAAATCGAGATTCATGAAATTTAAGGGCTTGATTAAGCAAATGGGATAAGGATAGGCACCCCCCCCCCCCTCCCAAACTTCTATGAAAATACAGTTACCGCATTTTGTTGATTTTCCTAGGCATGAAATGTGTGTGTGTGTGTGTGATCGACATTTATTTGACTTTTGTTTAAGTGCTTTTATTTTAAGGGTTGTTCTAAGCCAGGTGTTAACCTATAAGTTACGTTATTTCAAAAGTAGTGTTGTACCTCTTTGAACCTATGTGCGAAGGATTTGATTTAATGAAAAGTTTGTTTTATGGTAAAATATATTAAACTGATATTTTGGAAAATAAGGCTTTCAAATCCTTCGCCCAAATAGGAATCGAGGTCCTTTGATATTTCCAGTTATTAACCCTAGATTAGTCTAACCCTGAACCACTTTATTATTTTTATGAAATCTCTTTGATATTTTATTTGAAAATCTCTTTTGGTGATAATGCATGAAGGAAAGCATCAAAAAGGGTCGGGCCATCATCGGGCATGAAAGTTATCTCGATAGACCCGAACTGTCACGCCCCCAAACCTAGTCTATTTGCAAACCCGAGTTCGATGCGTCATGAATACTTCTCATTCCATACAACTTGTAAAGATCATCCATATATCCTTAAGATATAATTAAAATTCCAAAATATAACAACTTATTTCTTCAAATCTCATATTCTATTACCTTAAAATCTTCATTACAATACAAATAATGATAATTACATTATTCATTTTTTTGTATATAAGAGTGACTTTTATCTGCCACCACAGATACAAATAAAATGTACAATTATACTACAAGTCTTGGCTTGGTCTTCTCTATAGTCTTCACTGGATCCTTCAGTTCGTTCTATCTTCGATGAAAATATTTTTATTTTAAGCAAGTGTGAGCATTCGATTGCTCAGCAAGTTCTAGCAATTGAATAACAACAAAATCAATAATCATGTATTTTTTCTTTCGAAAACTTCAATAACTAAACAAGAGTTATGAAGCAACATGAATAATAGGAATTATTTCTAATTTCTATCACTTAAAACATTAATAACATTTATCTTCACATAACATCATTTCTTATAATGCTCCTTGGACTTAACTCATCTTACACAACTACCTAAGTGAAAAGAATCACATTTTTATCATACGTATACACAAACCTAATACTCAGCACACATCGAGTCTCCAACAGTTATCAATATAGTAAGCTAAGTGGATCCCCACCAAAAACTAATGAGTTAGTTTCTGTCTTATCTACACTATCTTTCACAGTGAGTTAGATCGGTTAATAGCTCATTTTAAAGCTCTGCCTACAATAAAGGAGTCGTTTAACTTAGATATTACATATCAACGATTAACGAGTACAATTGTACAACAACTTAAACTTAACTTATTATTCTTACCTTTGTCTTTGTCTTGTTGAAATAATAAACACAGACTCATTCTTTATATAGTTCATGTCTAAGCAGACCTCTTACTAATTTAACAGTTCAATCATAGAATAATTCATTTCGAAAGCACATAATTGCATACAATTGGCACGTAGCACAATTTATTAAACACATCTTGCACAACATAACACATTTGCACATAGATTATAAATTACTCGGATACAACATTTGAGTAAGTTAAAGAAATTAGCATTCAATCAAATAATGAATGAAGTTAGAAAACTTACCATAAGCACAACTTACAGTTTACACTATACCGCTCCTTGAAAATCCTGTAATTTATCACATAAGGATAACATATACCAATAAGTCATATATTTGACTTACACTTTAGTTTAGATTAACTTTATTTCGTATGGTTTGCGTTTTATAACCTACGTTCACACAACCAAACTTTCTTTATATCTTTCGGTGTTACGACATTCGGAGATGTCATAATCCTTATATTCATTTCTTACGATGGTTTTACATTGACTCGTATCTTACAATGTTCGGTTTATTTGACCCGGAACACTTTACAAGTTATTATAATTAACTCGGCTTTTCAGTGTTTACACGTCTTCTTTTTAGCTCCATTGCTCTACGTCCAACCCATACCCTTGTGTGTATGCCAAATATGTTTGTCTTATACGTACACTAAACGTCATTATCGGCTTAAGTGTTTAATGCTTACATTATTTAATCTTTAAACTTTAATTCAACTTATACTTTTTTTGCTAAATTTGTTTGTATATAAAAAGCAAAAAACTAAAGATATTACAATGAAGATCAGAACATAGTCATCTTCTCCCGAGAGGTCTAAAACACCTAGATAAGCCTAGGAAACCAAGAACATAACCTAATTACATTTTCCTCGTAACCCGAGGCTAGGCAAATGGAAACAACTAATAATTAGTTACAAACCAAATAGACCACAAGGTAAACATCCCATGATTAGCAATACCAAACCATGGGCCCAAACAAAAAATGTTGGACCAAAGAAAAATCACGGTTATGTAGCAAACTGGAGCCGTTGGATTGAAGTCTTCAATGTGCAGCAAACTAATTTTTATTACCAAACCGTGGGCCTAAATCAGTCCCACGTGAGGCTACTAAGGACCTGAGTACATGAAGATAGCAACAACCCACAATGCATCAAAAATTTTGAAAAAATCGTGGGTCCCAAAGCATGCCCATGACCAGCAACCCGCACTAACACACTGCCCCAAACTGGATATGCAACACCAAACATTTTTAGTCCATACGGGAATCAGCTGAATTCAACCTATACTTAAGGTTTCAATCACTGCTTAATGTGTTATATTACATGAACTTTAATTCATTATCATTCATCAAGGCCTCCCGTCAATTATTGTCATACTTCATTAGCTTTCCTTAACGTCTAAGTCATACTTTCCGTTGTATGTTAAGAATGATAGTCCGACACGAGTACTTCGCACTTACAACTTTTAAGAATTTCACTCTTATATTCCTTAGCCATTTCATTAATGTTAAATCATTAACTTATGCTTTATAACTTTCTTAATAATTTTACATATTGTTCATAATCCTTTTCTAAAATTTCCTTTACTTCTGAGCAACTAAAAGTTCAATTCTGGGCCTTGCCCTGCATCAGTTGCAGTACAAATGTCAGCGTTGTGGTGCTCGAGAGCAGAATGCTCTGGCCGAGCCGGTGCTGCAATGCTGGATTTCATGCCTTGGTCGGCGCTGCGGTGCCAGGCCTTAAACTCAGAAATTTTTTTAAGTGTTCTAACATAGTTGAGACGCTAACTTCGAAATCTCATAACTTCTTCGTTTTTACTTGGAATTAATATGTTCTTAAGGCGTTTAAAAGCTTATTATGTCCTCTTCAAATTCCCCTAGGTAGAATAATTTTCACGGGTCTTTAAATAACCTTAATCTTAGCTCAAAAGTCCTTCATCGTTCATTTTACGCTATTTGCATTTCTCATTCGTACGTCCTTAACTTACTTATCCGAACCCGCAATGAGTTCGTTCTTGAGTCCACGACTCATATTTTTAATGTTCCTTGACAATCTTATGAAACCCTAATTATTCGGGTTCATTATTTGGCATTACAATTTCGTTCGAAAATCATAACAAACTACGATTTCAACTCTTAATGTCTTTTACTAAAATTTTCGTCATAACTTCGTTATACGATATTTTTAATTCGTTCCAAAAGAACATTTCTTACACTTTACTAAGTCTAAAATCTCCTAACCAAACATATAGCAACTAACTTCTACACTGTGGTTTTAAACTTGTCCATCAACAACAAGCTCTAATTAAGATGGTTTAAATTTGTCCATCAATAACTCGTTCTTCGTTTTTAGTCATTATTTTGATTACGATTACTCTTAAACATATATATTAGTGTTTTAAGCCCATTAATTCTTCCTTATTTCTCCGGATCATTCATATGATTCATTCGAATCATTCAATAACAAGCACTTCATATAACATATGAAAGCTTAAAAGAAAATAGATGAAAAGAAGATTTAAATTCTTATTACTTCTATTTTACTTACATATTTCTATGATTAAACCATATGATTCATCATTTCCTACCATCTTATACTTCCGGCCCATAATCAATAAGCTATGTGTTTTGACATATTAACCTTAAAGAAAATGGATTAAAAGCTAAGTTTTATTACCTTTCTTCTTTGTTCTCCTTCCTTGTTGAAATAAACTAACACATTCAAGCTAATAGCTTGTCTTTTATAGAAAAACTAGGAGCTATTTGTTTTCTTTTCTTCTTCCTTTCCTTCTCCTTCCATCCGAAATTTCACTCTCTCTTTATATTATGCCTTTATTCTTAAATGTGTTGGTTGAAATAAACTAACACATTCAAGCTAATAGCTTGTCTTTTATAGAAAAACTAGGAGCTAGGGCACTTTGGTCATTAAACCAATTTTTCTTTCCTTCTGAATTGATCACTCAATTTAGGGTCTTGATTAGTCACCACCCTTAGGTTTGCATAACTTACGAACCACTCCTCATCAACCTCCTCGAATTTAACTATGGTTGAGTTAAACTAACCAATCTAACTAATATCTTGGCTTTTGACAATTTTTCCATAGTATATTCTTGGAATATTTTTTTCTTAACCCTTAAGTTTCCTTAACTTAACCACACTAAACTTACCATGGTTAAAAACTAACTCATGTGTGATTAGTGGGTGGGAAAGCAGAAAAATCTAGCCACTTTTGTTGACTTGACTTTCCTTGATTTTGACTTTCATATTTATACCGTATAATTTTCGTATTATACGCGTATTATACTATGTATTATTTTTGTATTATACTTCTATCATTCTCGTATTATACTAGTATTATTCTTCGTATTATACTTGTATAATAATTTATATTATACTATTATTTTTTTTCTTTAATCTTCTTAAATTCATTACACATTCAAAAAAATTGTGTTTCTCGTTCTTAAAATGTTATTTGACATCTTGTCATTCTAATATTAGCGCGTTCTTCTAAAAATCAAAAAATTGAAAAACATTTTTAGGTGAATAGTGTTTTCGGTGACGTTTTTTCAAAACATGGTTAAACGATCGGAAAGTCTATAAAAATATTTTTCATCATTTTTATTTCATCCAATTTCTACACGTTTTTCGAAGAAAAAAACTTTTATTAGCTAATACGACTTTTCACAACATATTACCAACAGATCTTGACACGGAATGTCGTTAGGACATACCAATCTCTCTTAAAGACTTAGGTTATTCAAACCCTTAGGGTTTAACCTTTAGGTTTCGTCGGGTGAATAGTGTCTATTTCGTCTTTTTCGAAAAAAATTTATTTTCGCCTTCAAAATTCTTACTCGCTTAATCTTTCACATAACCACAATCCTAACATTTAATAATCATCTTAGGTTATAATAAGACCTTTAAACACATAACACATAATATTATCAATAAAAACTTATTTTATTAAATAATATTTTTAAAAACTGAACTTACAAGACTATCCGATTTTTCGGGTCATTACACGAACATCTGCACTCACAAGTTTTCATTATCACATGATCTTAAATTTGATTTCTCGGGATGAACCCCTCGAACTCGTTTTAAGACCCAATATTACATGTACAATACTTTTGTGCAATTTAACATTACATTGTAAACAAAAGTCCATCGTGGGAATCTTGTCGAGATCCAATAAATGGATCTCGACCCTGGGATTCCTAGGCTCACATTAACATTCTTAACTTATATACACAAATGTATCCTAAACCCGATATTAGGTGATTCATCGATTAGAATCCCTATCACGGGTTATTAGGACCTCCTCACCTCTAGATATAGATCTAGGGCTCTACGGAGTAACCGGGACTGATCGAAAGCGTTAAAATTAAATGACTAGATCTAACATAGATCTGAGCCGATCTAGCATATAGGTTATGGCTTTGAGTTCCATACCGGTTAAGGGCTAGATCCGGCCAGATCTAGGTAGATCTAGTCAAAGGACTTGATTTCTAACAATATATGTACGAAATAAATCTATCAACCGATATACAATATTCGCACAAACAAGTTTAAACTATAGCTAAACACTGTATTTAAAAAGATCTACAATTATAACAATATTTACAATTGAAATGACCAAAGATTCGACTTTTCACCTTGGAAAATGATGTGAATAACTTCCTTGGACTTGTATTTGACTTGTACACTTTAAATGCACAAGATGTAAGACCCCGAAATTTTTAAATAAAAAGGAATTTTCTTTATTTATTATTTTGAAATAGTAAGGGTTGATTTGATTAATGTGGATAGTTAAGGGTTAAATACGCAAATATTTCAAAATAAGCAAGTGGTTATAAAATATTCATTATCGCTTGGGGAATATTCGTTTGGTCGTGGAATATTCATGCTTTGTCGGGGAATATTCGCATGCGACACAATGACCATGTGTGGGCCCCATAACGGAAAGCGATTGGATGAAGAAAACGACAAATATAAGTTGTTTTTAAATAATCTGATTGTAGTTGTTACTGCTATTATCTTTGTTGAATACCCGGTGGTTAAAACACACTAATACGCGTTGTTGAACAAGAAGATACCAGTATTGCACCAATTATTGATTCTTACGTAAGAAGGCACTACTCAATAATGGTTACAATGAATTACTATTCAAAGATTTTATCGAGTTAATAATTGCTGCGTTGATATTTTATATTCTTTGTTGTTTCAATAATTGTCATTACACGTATTTTTCATTATCGAAGCAATAATTCATATTATCCGAATAATATTATTAGATAACATTATTGGCAATGTCTAGAAAGTTCTCATCTAATGAGAGGTTTGGTCACCTAATCATACGCCAAGAAGAAGAAATTCTTATTCGAAAGCCCCTTCTTTCTGGAGGCGCACGGTTGTCAATATTGTGATTCGTAATATTATTTGTGAATAATTAATTATTGATTTATATGATGAGGAAAATATTGATTTTATGTGGATATAGATGGAGAAAATTTTAAAATGACAATTGTTGAAAATTAATATTTTATCTTTTTCTGATAAAATAATTCATTTAAATATATTATTTTAATAATATATTAACGGTGATATTTTTATAACGAATGTGGGATATATGAGTATACGAGGAGGAAGAGTATTTTTGTTGCAATAAATGTTTAAAACATGTTAAACATGTCTGTGGACCCCATTTATTCGATCGAAATTTGATTATACCGTAAAATCGCCCGTTTGTGGATTTCGGTCAATTTCTATTTGGAATTTGGAAAAACTTTCTTCTGCAAAGTTGTAGAGAATTGAAATTCCTATAAAACTCGCGAGATTCGAATTTTCTGATGAAAGGGCTATTTATTATGAATTATTGAAGTTCAAGTCTCAAATAATTGATTTTGGGAGTTTAAAATATTTTTTGTAAGAAAAACGTTTTTGTTGTAATTGAGTGGCTCACATGTGTTATAAATGATCTGAAATCAGATTTCTAAGGTGGACTTGAATATTTTTAAGAAATATTATTATTTTATTAAATTTTTGCTTTGGTGTTCTAAAGATTTTCCTATAAATAGGTGCTTGGGTTAGAATTGAAAATCACACTTTAAACTGAAGTTTTTCTCTCTATATTATCGAGCGTATTCTTGTGAGTATTTTGAGTATACTTTGAGTATTGCTAGACGGTGTAAGTTCCTTCAAAGACTATACCCTTAGATTCTAGCTGTAAGTCTCGATCTTTCGAGGTAAGTGATATTATTTTTTTTCGTAATGATATTATTTCTTCAATATCATTATCTTGAAATGTTGATCCGAAGTTTTTATCAAATTTGGAACTTTTTCATGTCGGGGTTACTATTCACGAAGTTACTATTCATGAGTTACTATTCACGAGTTACTATTCATTTAGTAGTACTATTAAGTAAAGCGTGAAGATGTTTTTTGTGGAATTTCTATCTTTTGGTGTTTGAGTTACTATTCACGATATCAAGACTATTCACGATACTAAGTACTATTCAATCTAAAAATAAAATTTCTTCTTCTCGTCTAAAAACATCTATTCGGATACTAACTCGATTGTATCCATGTTATGATCATTCTTGAATTTTACACCACTATGATTATTTTTGAGGTATTTTTGGACGTGGATAAAACCAAGTACGAATCCTTAATCCTTAATCCTTGTCATTTTGTTTCTTTGGATTCGTTTCTTTAAAAAAAAAATATTTTCATCATCCTCGCCTTAAATGATGATATTATGGAATATCTTTGGCCCGTAGTGCAAAAGATGAATGATTTCTTAAGAATATCTTTGGCTCAGTAGTAAAAAGATGAATGATTTCAAGAATATCTTTGGCCCGTAGTGCAAAGATGAACAGTGTTTAAATGAACATGACTAATCGATGAATATCTTTGGCCCGTAGAAAAAGATGAATATTTGATTCCGGATGTATATTGATTGATGTTACAAGGATAAAAGATAGACGATGAACTTTTAAATTCATACATGTAAGATAGTAGTTTGCATTCTCTACTTAACTCTTCTAATGAATTATTATTTTCATTGCGAATATTGATTTAAAATTTGTTGTCTATCAGATTCTATTATATTTTTCCTGTTGAAGACTAACGATAATTTGTTGTATATTATCTTAGTCATAATATTCTTTTCTCGAGCTAGTTGAGCTCACCCTTTTCCTTTTTGTTCCATTTTTTTCTCGGGAGGCAAGAATATATAATGAAGCAGTTAGGGGTATGGAATGAAGGTTTTAGAAAGGATTGTTTAGTAGTCCTCACCATTTTTGTTAAATAATGTATCAATAAATGTGATGAGGATTTATTTGAGTATAGATATTGTCTAGAAGATAATATTTGTATTCAAACTCACGCTTTACTTGTTGTAATAATAAAGTTGTAGTTGCTTTTACGCATCATGTACGACAACTCGTAATAGGTGATGTATACCTATTTTGGGGGCGCCACAATTGGTATCGAGCTTAGGATATGATCTCCGCGGAGATCGGAAATAGAACTAGGAGGGAGAGACGAGTAAATCCTTCGCTAGTGTGTCCTACCCGAGCTTATTTGTTAGTTGGTCAAGATATAGGGATATTATGTGATATATTGATTTCCTTAATTAACCCTTGTTTTTATAAAGATTTGAGAATGTCGAATCGAGAATATTAATAATGGAAATGAGACCGTGGAGATGCCTGTACTCACCAACGAGGAGAAGCGTAACAGTCGGGCAATGTTCCTCCCGTGAACAACACCATTGAAAGCGAGATGATGAACGAGAGGATGTTTAGAAGTTTTTCAGTAGTTCATGCAAAATCGCATTTAGGAAACTCGTGTTCAAAATACAGGAGGAAATGATAGCAATTCACGGGTTGTCACACCAAGCGATTCAAAGAGTTGGGACCACCGAATTTAAGGGAAAGCCGATCCGATCATGGCGGAAACATGGGTCAAACAAATTACCAAGATATTCGATGTCTTGGGATGCACACGGAGAACAGAAGGTTCCATTCGCCCACTTTTTATGTTCCGTGGCGAGGCGATCATCGGTGGGAGTCTCGTGAAGCGTACTCCATCCAAACCGCACTCAAAGATGTCTCTTGGGAGACGTTTCAGAGCTATTTAATGACAAATACTTTCCGAAAGTGTTCGGCGTATGAAGGAAGTGGAGTTCATCGATTGGAACAAAACAATACGACGCGGTGTCTCAAGACGAGGCAAAGTTTGCAGAGTTATCCGTGTTTGCACCTCATTTGGTGGAGAATGAGGAACGATGACGCGGATGTTTCTTAGAGGTTTGAAACCCTAAGATACGCCAAGATCTCATTTCTCATAAATTTTTCTTTATTCGAGATGTTGTAAATGAGGCTCAATTATTAGAGCGAGATAACGAAAGTACGGCCAACCGAGGGACCACAACCAGGATCGTGATCGATAGATAAGTCAATGTAATAATGATAACTGCGGAGAAAAGAAATGCAGACGAGATGTAAATGGTAACCACTCTGGTGGTAATCATGGCCATGAAAATAGAAGAAGCGAGTCGGGAGGAGATTTTAAAAAGAGGAGATTTAACAACGATTATGTGAAGATGAAAGGTCTTGGCAAAGAATCGGTTCTAAGGGAGGAGAACGACCACCCATCATATGCTACAAATGCTGCGAAAAAGAGGGACATATCACCAAACCGCCCACAACAGTTCAAGGTATGCTATAATTGTGGAAAGGAAGGACATATCGCTTCGAGATTGTACGACAAGATTTAAACCTAGTTCAATGGGGGACGGTGACTCAAAAAAGATCGTCCCTAAAAGTCAAAGTCAACGATTCCGGAAGAGCGTTTGTTAGAATCGGGTCATAATGCGAGGAACCCAAACGAGGTGATCACGGGTAAGCTATTTATAAATTCTTTGAAGTTTATACCTTACTTGATACCCCAGATTACCCATTCATTTATCTCCTGCATGTGCTCAACGCGTTTAAACTTGACTCAGGAGAAATTAGACTTTGACCTATCTGTGGAAACTCCGTTAGAGAAACTTTCATCACATCCATCGCTTATAAATCTTGTTTGATTCAAGTTTGCACCATTACCTTACCATTGACCTTATCTCTTTAAAGATACTTGCTTTTGATGTGATTTTAGGGATTGATTGGTTAACTACTCATCATGCCAAAATTGATTGTTTCGTCGTAAGGTTGTTAGTTTTCATATTCCTAACCAACCCGTTGTTATTTAATTCAAGCAACTAAACCATTAAAATCAATCACCGTCATATCTAATCATAAAGCTATTCGCTTATTGAAAAACGGATGTCAAGCTTTCTTAGCCCATGTTATGGATTTGAATAAAGACACGCCAAATTTGAATAATATTCTGTTGTTATTGACTTTTCCGACGATTTCAAGAACTTCCCGGCCTACACCCCGTAACGTGAAGTTGAATTCTTTATTGATCTTGAACCCGGTACAAAGCCCATTTCTAAAACCCCATATCGAATGGCTCCTATTGAACTTCAGGAGTTAAAGGTTCAACTACTGAGAATTGTTGGACATCGGTTTCATTCTGCCCCAAGTACATCTCCTTGGGGTGCTCCTGCTTTTTATTCAGTAAAGAAGAAAGACGGGAGTATGCGACTTTGTATTGACTATCGGGAATTGAACCATGTCACCATCAAGAATAGGTATCCTCACCTCGTATTGATGACTTGTTTGACCACCCGATAAGGGGCACAATTCTTTTCAAAAATCGATCTTCATTCGGATATCATCACCAAGATTAGAATCGAGGATATTCCAAAGACCGCCTTCGTAACTCGGTATGGGCATTATGAATTCTTAGTCATGTCTTTCGGACTAACTAATGCTCCTGCGCGCTTTCATGGATATGATGAACCAAAGTATTCAAGGAATATTTGGATCAATTCGTTGTTGTCTTTATTGATGACATCCTCATATATTCCAAAAGCCGTGAAGATCATGAGCACCATTTGAAGTCGGTACTCCAAAGGCTTCGTGAAAACCAACTATATTCCAAATTGAAGAAATGCGAGTTCGCTTCGAGGAAGTAGCATTCCTTGGGCACGTGGTGTCGAAACATGGAGTATCCGCTGATCCGCCAAGATTGAAGCAATACAAAGTGGGAGCAACCAAGTTCATGATCAAGCACGTAGCTTTTTGGGCTTAATTTGGTTATTATCGGAGATTCGTGGAAGGTTTTTTCGAATCGCTACTCCATTAACTCAAATAACTAACTCGGAAGGATACAAAATTCGTTTGGAGCGAAGAATGCGAGAAAAGTTTCCAAGAGCTTAAGAGGAGACTTATTTTAAGACTGTTCTAACAATACCATCCGTCCGGATGGATTTGTTATCTACAAATGATGCTTCGTGCAAAGGGTTAGGATGTGTTCTCATGCAACGTGGGAAAGTCATAGCCTATGCCTCATGACAACTTAAAGAGTATGAGAGGAATTATCCTACCCATGATCTAGAGTTGGCAGCAAATGATCGTTGCTCGCGCTAAAAATATGGAGGCACTATCTATATGGGGAGAAAGTGGAGATATATTCGCACCATAAAAGCCTTAAATATTTCTTCACTCAAAAAGAACTCAACACGCGGCAGGACGTTGGCTCGAGCTATTGAAAGACTACGACCACACTATTCAATACCATCCCGGTAAAGTTTAACGTGGTAGTAGGCGATTTATTGAGTAGAAGATCATATGCGGAACGAAAAGCGATGATGTCAAGTATACGACAGAGCCAACTTTAATAGAAAAAGTTAAGGTTGCTCAAGCCACCGGCCTTGAAATGATGCGTATGAAGAAGAAAGTACAAGAAGGAGCTATTCCTAAGCGAGAATTGATGAAGAAGGAATACTTGAGTCCACTCTAGACTTTGTGTTCCTAACGACTCGATTTGAAGTACAAGATTATGATGGAGGCACACAATAAGCCATTTGCAATCCATCTCGGAAGTACTAAATGTATCGTGATCTTCGACATACATTTTGGTGGAACAATATGAAGAGAGAGATTGCAAAGTTTATCTCGATGTGTTTAACTTGCCAACGTGTAAAGGCGGAGCATCTTGTACCTAAGGGTCCGTTGCAACCACTTGAGATTAGGAATGGAAGTGGGAACACATTACTATGGATTTCGTTCACGGGTCTTCCTACGGTTTCTCAAGGCATCAATGCTATTTGGGTTATTGTTGATAGATTAACCAAGTCCGCTCATTTCTTGCCGACACGGAGACTTATTCCTTGAACGCCTTGCTAGTATGTACGTGAATGAGATTGTGAGGTTGCATGGCATGCCCTGTATCCATAGTTTGGATCGTGACCCAAGATTCACTTCAAGATTTTGGGTTAGCTTGCAAAAAGCTATGGGCACGGATTTGCGATTTAGTTCTAAGCATACCATCCCCCAAACGGACGGACAATCGAGAGGACTATTCAAACTCTTGAAGATCTATTAAGACTCGTGTCCTAGACTTCAAGGGTAGTTGGGATAAGTATTTACCATTGGTGGAATTCTCCTACAACAACAACAGCTTATCGTGCAAGTATAGGTGTGGCTCCATTCAAGCATTATATGGACGAAAATGTCGTTCTCCAATATGTTGGGATGAGGTGGGTGAAGCAACATTGTTGGGACCCGAGTTAAGTACGTATGACTCACCGAAAAGATCCAAATGATTCGACAACGATACAAGCGGCACAAGATCGACAAAAGAGTTATGCGGATCTTCATCGAAAGGACGTGGAATTTAATGTAGGGATCATGATTATTCATGAAGTTGCTCCATGGAAGGGAGTTACAAGATTGGGAAGAGAGGAAAGCTCAATCCACGATTTATTGGTCCATTTCAAATTCTTGACCGAAAGTAGGAAATGTAGCCTATAGACTTGCGTTACCTCGAGTATGTCTCGTGTTCATAATGTGTTTCATATCTCGTACTTCAGTAAATATGTGAAAGACCCGAATCACGTTATTGAGTTAGAACCGGACGAGATAGCTGAAGACTTAACGTATGAGGAGGTACCTGTCAAGATCTTGGATAGGAAGGAGCATGTCCTACGCGCAAAGGTCATACCACAAGTTAAAGTTTTGTGGAGGAATCATGCTATAGAGGAAATGACCTGGGAATTGGAAACGGAAATGAAAGCGAGGTATCCTCACCTTTTCGAAACACCAGGTACGTACGTCAATTTCGAGGACGAAATTTCATAAGGAGAGGAGGTTGTAAGACCCCGAAATTTTTAAATAAAAAGGAATTTCCTTTATTTATTATTTTGAAATAGTAAGGGTTGATTTGATTAATGTGGATAGTTAAGGGTTAAATACGCAAATATTTCAAAATAAGCAAGTGGTTATAAAATATTCATTATCGTTGGGAATATTCATTTGGTCGTGGAATATTCGATGTTGGGAATATTCATGACGACGGCTTGACCATGTGTGGGCCCCATAACTGAAAGCGATTGGATGAAGAAAACGACAAATATAAGTTGTTTTTAATAACTGCCATGGCGTAGTTATTCAAGCATTATTATCTTGTTGGAATACCCGGTGGTTAAAACACACTAACGCGCGTTGTTGAACAAGAAGATACCAGATTGCACCAATTATTGATTCTTACGTAAGAAGGCACTACTCAATAATGGTTACGATAATTTATCGCTCAAAGATTTTATTGAGTTAATAATTGTGCGTTGATATTTTATATCATTGTTGTTTCAATAATTGTCATTACACAAAGATTTTTCATTATCGAAGCAATAATTCATATTATCCGAATAATATTATTAGATAACATTATTGGCAATGTCTAGAAAGTTTCTGCTCAGGAGAGGTTTGGTCACCTAATTGCGCGGCCAAGAAGAAGAGAGATCCTTATCGAAAGCCCCTCTCTCACCGAGGAACTACGGTTGCCAATATTGTGATTCTCGTAATATTATTTGTGAATAATTAATTATTGATTTATATGATGAGGAAAATATTGATTTTATGTGGATATAGATGGAGAAAATTTTAAAATGACAATTGTTGAAAATTAATATTTTATCTTTTTTCGATAAAATAATTCATTTAAATATATTATTTTAATAATATATTAACGGTGATATTTTTACAACGAATTTGGGATATATGAGTATACGAGGACTAAGAGTATTTTTTGTTGCAATAAATGTTTAAAACATGTTAAACATGCTCGGTGGACCCCATTTATTGATCGAAATTTGATTATAGCAGAAATCGCCCGCTTGTGGATTTCGGTCAATTTCTATTTGGAATTTGGAAAAACTTTCTTCTGCAAAGTTGTAGAGAATTGAAATTCCTATAAAAACTCGCGAGATTCGAATTTTCTGATGAAAGGGCTATTTATTATGAATTATTGAAGTTCAAGTTCAAATAATTGATTTTGGGAGTTTAAAATATTTTTGTAAGAAAAACGTTTTTTGTTGTAATTGAGTGGCTCACATGTGTTATAAATGATCTGAAATCAGATTTCTAAGGTGGGCTTGAATATTTTTAAGAAATATTATTATTTTATTAAATTTTTCGCTTTGGTGTTCTAAAGATTTTCCTATAAATAGGGTGCTTAGGTTAGAATTGAAAATCACACCGTAAACTCAAGTTTTTTCTCTATATATTATCGAGCGTATTCTTGTGAGTATTTTGAGTATACTTTGAGTATTGCTAGACGGTGCAAGTTCCTTCAAAGACTATACCCTAGATTCTAGCTAAATATCGATCTTCGAGGTAAGTGGATATTATTTTTTTTCAGTAATGATATTATTTCTTCAATATCATTATAATTGAAATGTTGATCTGAAGTTTTATCAAATTTGGAACTTTTTCATGTCGGGGTTACTATTCATGAGTTACTATTCACGAGTTACTATTCATGAGTTACTATTCACGAGTTCTTATTCACGAAGTACTATTCATGAAGCGTGAAGATGTTTTTGTGGAATTTCTATCTTTTGGTGTCTGAGTTACTATTCACGATATTATTAAGACTATTCACGATATCTGAGACTATTCACGATACTCGATACTATTCACCTAAAAATAAAATTTCTTCTTCGTCGTCAAAACATCTATTCCGGATACTAACTCGATTGTATCCATGTTATGATCATTCTTGAATTTTACACCACTATGATTATTTTTGAGGTATTTTTGGGACGTGGATAAAACCAAGTATTTAATCCTTAATCCTTAATCCTTGTCATTTTGTTTCATTGGATTCGTTTCTTTAAAAAAATATTTTCATCATCCTCGGCCTTAAATGATGATATTATGGAATATCTTTGGTCCGTAGTGCAAAGATGAATGATTTCTTAAGAATATCTTTGGCCTGTAGTAAAAGATGAATGATTTTGAAGAATATCTTTGGCCCGTAGTGCAAAGATGAACAGTGTTTAAATGAACATGACTAATCGATGAATATCTTTGGCCCGTAGTGCAAAGATGAATATTTGATTCGGATGTATATTGATTGATGTTACGAGGGATAAAAGATAGCGATGAACTTTTAAATTCATACATAGAAGATAGTAGTTTGCATTCTCTACTTAACTCTTCTAATGAATTATTATTTCACGCTATAATATTGATTTAAAATTTGTTGTCTATTGTATTCTATTATATTTTTCCTCGTTGAAGACTAACGATAATTTGTTGTATATTATCTTAGTCATATAATATTCTTTTATTGAGCTAGTTGAGCTCACCCTTTTCCTTTTTGTTCCATTTTTTCTCGGGAGGCGAGAATATAGCGAGTACGTAGCCTGGGTATGGAATGAAGGTTTTAGAAAGGATTGTTTAGTAGTCCTCACCATTTTGTAAAATAATGTATCAATAAATGTGATGAGGATTTATTTGAGTATAGATATTGTCAGAAGATAATATTTGTATTCAAACTCACGCTTTTCTTGTTGTAATAATAAAGTTGTAGTTGTTTCTGTACCATGTATTGACAACTCAGAATAGGTGATGTATACCTATTTTGGGGGCGTCACACAAGATCTATATAAATAATGCTAGGATAAGTTGGCTTTAATGGTGTTTTCAGACCAAAACTGAGCCTCTCTCTACAATCAGAACTTTCTCTCTCTAGAATCCTAAACTCCCTTTAGATCTAATGAAATCCGTCCATTTGAAGAGAAAAAGGGGCAGCCGTAGGTGCAATGGAAGCAGCCGCATGGGGTGGGCCCCGCTTGCTCGATGGTTGTTTTTTTGTTGTTCGCTGAAACGTCCATAACTCTCAATCCAAGTTAAGTTAGGAGACGTGCCATATTCATTTCAAAAAGTTCTTTCCAATAGCTTCGCGATGGTATATTATTCGCCTACTTCTGAGTTTGGAAAGATAGGTAAAAAAGGGAAAACCGTATTAAATTACAAATTAGCGCAAAATAATTTATAATTATTTTTCCCAAATATTGAAATTTACGTAAAATAAACTTATTATTACCGAACGAATCTTATTTTTCATATAAAAAAGTATTAAAAATTATTTTTCTCAAATATTAAACTAAATAGAAGTCACACTAAGGCAAAATTATTTAAAGTAAAAATGACAAATATTGTTACTCAAAAAGAAAAAAATATATATATATTAAAAGAAAAAATACAAGATGAGAGATAGTAAGAAATATTATTATATTTTCTTTTATTCAACTTTATATAAACAACACCAATCTGTATACTAAAATATGTACTCAAAATGATAAACATCCAAAATTTTGGCATATACTCAAGAAAATTTAACATATAAAAATCATAATATGAAACTAAGAATTCAAATAATATTTTTTGTTGTTAAACACCAAAAACTAAATTATCAACATACTCAATCACTTTAATTAGAACAACTACATTAATAATTTAATTTAAAATTTTTAATATTTGTATCATTTATCCAAAATATGTGTTAATTAAACTAAATTAGTTTTTTTATAAGTTACCAACAATTTGAATAAGATATTAATTACAATAATACTATAATTAAAATGTATTGTATTAAAAAAGGATAATTAAACATATATATTATTCATGAATTAAAATTTGATAACATATAAGGGTAAATATGTAACTTTATCTATCTAGTCAACCCTAAAAACTTACAAACCGTTACTTAAAAAATTAGATGGGAGGTGAGTGTTATTATGTATTTTACTCTTACTAATAATTGCAAATGACACGCGTCACTATAAAATTTCTTTTATAATTTATTTTCAAATAACAAACTTTAGTTTTAAAGTTTTATAAGAATAAATTTGATTTACTTTAACATATAAGTACAAAGAACTGTTACAAATATAAATATTCAAGTGTTTTATTTCTTAAGATGATAAACAATATGCTAAATTTTTATATTTTAAATAAATGACTGAAAATTGTATTAGTTCCATTTCAAATTATCATTGTTAATTTTGAAAATTAATTTGATATATTTTAAACTTAAAATTAAGATAATTAATTAAAATTAATATCCTCACGCATACTACGTATGTGTGGAATGAATGAGAAAATGTTGAATAGAAAATAGGGATAATAAAAGACATGGGAGAGAGAAAAGAAATAAAGTTTTTGAGTTTTAAAATAACTACTCCCATTTTTTAAAGTATAAATTTGAAAATTAAAAGGTTTCACAAAATTATTTACTCGGAAAGTAATAACTTTTTCTTCCTACTTTATTAATAGAGATTATGAAAAATAAATATTACAAGTAATATTTTTAGATTTTTATATTATTGATCATTATAATTAGACAAATATATGTCAATTTTAAATTTTAAAATGTCATATATCAACTTTTAAAAATAAATAATAATCTTATATTTTAAAATGGAAAGAATAATAACTCTATTTGGCCTAAAAGTAAACCTTGAGCTGCAAAAAAAAAAAAAAAAAAAAAAAAAAAAAAATTGGAGTCGTACTTTCATTTTAGAACTGAATGCGGGTAATTTTTATCCAATGGGCAATGGCACATGCCGCACATCCATTGTACAATATTAACCCCTTCATAATTTGAGTACCTTATTTCTGACCAAGTTACAATAATACCCCTCAATTTCACGATGAATCCAAAGCCTGATAAACAACTTGCACCAAGTAAAACTCCAAGTTATTTAAGTCCTCTCTTTGTGTATTAGAACTCGGAATAATAAAATAATGCATGGCATAACTCTTAAGGAGTGATTCCTGATACAGAATTGCCAAACTTCTGAATTCAAAACAAAGTTCAGATTCATACAAACAAGATAATGGTTGTGCGCTAAAATTTAAAGATTTCTTAACGGACACGACGAACTTTCTCTTCTTGTCCTAATCCAAGTGATTTCTGAGCATTCGTGATGCCTTCAGGATCTGCATAGAAGAATAAATTAAATTTAATTGATAACAAACAAAAAGAAGAAAGCAATAAATTAAGTTTCTATTCCCCTAATACATAACATGAACACGAATAAAAGGAAATTAGCTTTTGGAGTCCAAACGCTCTCAAAAATCTTGTTCATCTAAATGTAACTTATTCCGAACGCAGTTTTTTTAACTCACAAACATGGCTTTTAAGCCCCAAATTCACCACACCAAAAATGGCACGGTGTGGAATAGAATATAACTAAGTAGTGCTATTCCGTCCTCCGCCAGATTACTCCAGTGGTCAAACTATAAAAATATATATAAAATGTTTCAACCATATGGGATTCAATCAGTGTGATAGTGATGAGTTATCAGACTAAAAAGTTTCATTCGACTACACAAAGCAACCCCAAAGAAAAAATGATATTCTTTTTTGACATACTTTACGTTGTATAAATTTTCGGAGAAAGAAAGGGATGGGAGAAGGGCAATATAACATCATAGATAATATAGTACTTAATGATTTTTCTCTTATCCTCTTTCCTTTTGGTAATGGTATCTGCAACATGGAGGAGTGGAACGGGAGAGGAAAATATGATGTAAATTCCTGTTTCCCTTAATTTAAGTCCCATATTATGACCCCTTGACCTCTAACCAAAGTGCTCGACCAGTAAGTTACCTGTTCTGCCTCTTGTCCACATAATTTAAAATGAAAAAACTCCAAGACAGAGAAAAGCAACAAGCGTATACGCTGATTTTAACACGGAGTAATAAAAATTATCAAAATTTAACTTAGAGCTTAAGTTTTTAATTCTTCACATATGATTTAGAGGCAACTCAATGGAGCATAATTCCCAAATTCCAACTTACCAAAGAACTGTGTGAAGATACGCGTAAAGAAACTCAAGTTGCGAGAAACATTGTATGCCATTGCAGGGGGAAGAGGTTTAACAATTGTGTCAATAGTGAACACCCTCTGAAGGAACTGCAAAAATTACATCTCTAAATAAATAAAGAATTCAATTTATATGTCAAAAGTACAGAACAAACAAAGGGAAGAGATTCATAGTTGGTTATCAAAAAATGAACTTGACATAACATCACAAAAATTCATGCTAGACTTTTTCGGTGCTGGTTTTAGCATACAGTACTAGTTGATAGGGTGTATATGGTTGAGGGCAGAAGGGAGGAGATTAGTATTTAGTAAGTAAAAGAAACACTAAACAAAGAAGAGAAAATAAATATTTGGCATAGAGGGTGTTAGGGATTGCTTAAAAGCAGTCAAACCTGCTTATAATCAGTTTTAAGAAATAAAAAGTGTTTGGTAAACTGATTTTAAAACAGCTTATAATCATTTTTATATAAATAATTAGAAGATCCAAATTGAGCTTCAGAATATTTGCCAAAATCTAATAATCACCAAGTATATTACTAATCTATCTCTATTTATTTTAATAATTCCAACCACTACCCATATTTACTTTTCAGAATATTTTTTTAGTAATTAACACTTAAAATAAGTTATTAACAAAAAAAAAATTATACCAAACATTTTTCACTTCTTACTAGTTTAAGTGCTTTTTATTTACCAAACACAAACTACTTTTCTAAAACTGATTATAATCTAAAGCACTAATCAGAATCAGTAATCACATTAAGCAATCCCAAACATACTCATAATTTTAAGTTGCACAACAAATAAAGAGGACTTAGATTAAGTTTTAAATAAATGAAAAGAGCCAAGGAAACTATTACAAGGAAAAACATCCACAGTTTGTGTAAGAAAGCAAATACTTGAATGTGCCTAATATTGTCACACTCATAGCAAGATCACAATTCCAGACAAATAGATACAAATGTCTTGAGGTTCTAATTTCCAGATTTAAATATTCAAGCCTCTGCTATAAGCAATTCAAATAATTCAATAATTATTTCAATATTATAGAAAAATGAGATGACCTCTGATTCAGTAAAAAATATAAACCAGACAAAAAATTAAGTGTACATAAAACATAACAGTCCTTCTAGATTCATACGCTACTTGACTTACTTCTTAAACTCCATAGCAAACAAGAGGAGGTTTTGATGCTACCATATAATCCTCAGAGACATCCTCTTTCCCTCATTAAAACAACAGTAAAAAAAATTCGAAATTGCATTAAAGATTACCTATAGCTCTCTAGATTCTTAGCTTCTTCTTTTCTTTTTTTTTGGGTGGGGGAGGGTGAGATGGGTTTCATATGAAGACCCAGTGAACCACCAGGGTAAAAGGAAAAGTCCAAAGTCCAGTACATATCAAATCTATTGATATAAGAAACAAGAACATTAAATACTGGTAGCACTACTCCTTTGTACAATGTGATACATTCAAATCCACATGTCACTTTTAGTTGAATCATCAAGTTGGTTGTGTTATAAATAGTTTAGGACAAATGTAATATTTGAGCATCCAATACTAAGTTAGAATATTGATGAAAAACAACTAAAATTTAAGTACGCCAAATTTAGAGTATTGGTACGTAGGAGTATCGTGTTTGGGTACGTAAGTACCAATACGCGGTTCGCTATGTCAATGAGAGTATCCGGTAACTTTGGTCTAAAATCTCACCAAATATTCAAACCTAGATAGATGACAAGCTTATCAACTTGGATATAATTTGATTGATGGAATCTTATGTAATTTTGATATAGAATCAAATAATCCATAAAGGACATAAAAAATACATCCTAGATTGTAAGATAGATTAGTTATTTATGGGGAAAACACCAAGTCTACTAAAAAGTAAAAACAAAATAATTGACTTTCAGAACCCTCAACACATAATTTATAGACTAAACACCCACAACAAGGAAAATAGAAAATTCAGCATTAAACAGTTCTACAACACACACACACGGTTCTATGACACAGACAGACACACAGAGACAGTTCTATAACACATACAGAAGTTCTATAACACAAAGGAGAGAGACAGAGAGTTCTACATCACACATATATAGTTCTATAACACACACACAAAGTTCTATAACACACAAAATTCTATAAAACACACATAGCTGTAAGAAAATTCACGAACACCCAGAGAAAGAAAATAAGAAATTGAAGAAAACTGCAACAATATCAATGACTTCAGATTCTAGGGGCATCTGTGTGGGAGATAGAGTAATTGCATCACCAGAGAAATAAATTGAAAATAATTACGGGACCAAGAATTCAAGAATTAACAAATTTTGTATTTTATAACAATTGGTAATCAAAACTAATGAATCAACTTTTGCTAATTGGGGTCTATATAGATAGATACCTTAAAAACATAGTTATCAGAATCGTACAATACACAATACATATTGTACGATACAATATGGTACAGAGACAATTCGATACATATCGTAGGGTGAATAAAAAATGACACCCTCTCCTACAATTCAGTTACGATACAATACGATTCTAATGATACGATACAATGCACGATACTCTATAAAGCTAGCAACTGGTTTGAAAAAGCTTTTATGTAGATCCAAATGAGTAAAATCAAAACTTTTGAGACATCTATTTCAAATGAAGAGGATTTTTTAGCATTAACATGTTCTTTATCACTATATGATCCTTTAATCGTTTTTTAGAGTTTTATATCTTCTTCTACAGAATGTTAATTTATTTTTCTCACGTCACTTTTTACAAGTAGAAACATAAATCTCCACTTGTTAATTTAAATTATTCTCATTGCTTTATAATTGAAAGGTGAATATGCATTTTTGTTTTCTCTTGTTACTCTATAAATATTACTAAAATAATATCTAATAAATCAATTTAAAGTATTTTGGTTACTATTTAATTATAAAATTAATTTTAGTCTATAATAATATTTACTTACTACTTTAATATATAGTCAAGCCAATATACTTGAATGTCCAATAAATTGTGTTTTATATGTTTAAATATATATTATCACATTTCCTTTTGTTTCCGTATCGTACGATACGATTCACGATACAATACATGAAACACGATATGATGGGGACGATAAATAATGAAATACATCACTATTTATAATACTCCTATACAACTTTCTTAACCTAAATTGGACTGTAACGATAGAGAAAATCGAACTTTAATGTAAATTAATTTTATTTGATTATATTGAATAAAATGAGATTATATGTTTATTATACTGACTAAGCAAGTTAAAGGTCATTCTATGACCATGTGGTGCAAACAATAAACCTTTCCCAAGAGCATACTTGAGATACCTCAGAATTCTGTAAACAGTTTCCATGTGACAATGTCGAGGATCATGCATATACTGACTTACTATTCCCACAACATAAGATATATCAGGTCTAGTATGAGAGAGGTATATCAATCGTCCTGTCAAACGTTGATATCTTTCTCTATCAACTGTAGGTCCTGTACCACCTACTAGATGATTAACTTCAATGGGAGAATCAGCAGGCTTACACCCCAACATGCCAGTTTCTATTAAAAGATCAAGGACATACTTCCTTTGAGAGAAAAAAATCCCATTGGAAGATCTTGCAACTTCAATACCAAAGAAATATTTCAAAGGACCAATATCTTTAATCTCAAACTCTTTGGCTAAATTCATTTTAAGATTAACTATCTCTTCTCTATGATCTCCTGTCACCACAATGTCATCAACATAAACGATAAGAATGGTAGTCTTACCTTTTTTTCTGTTTGACAAATTGCCCGACTCTGCTTGTACCCAAATCTTATCATCGCTTTGTGAAATCTACCAAACCAGGCTCTGGGAGATTGCTTCAAACCATATAGAGCCTTTCGCAGTTTACACACCTTTCCCTTGGTGACAGATGAAGCAAAACCATGGGGAATTTTCATGTATACTTCTTCCTCCAAATAACCATGAAGAAACGCATTTTTCACATCCAATTGCTGAATATCCCAACTAAAGTTTGTTGCACATGAGATTATGGTACGAACAGAGTTCATCTTCGCCACCGGAGCAAATGTCTTCTGGTAATCAATTCCATGAGTTTGAGTATACCCTTTTGCAACTAGCCTGACTTTGAGTCTCTCAACTGTCCCATCTGACTTCTGTTTGACTGTATATACCCATTTACAACCACCTGGTTTTTTCCCGTAAGGAAGAAAAACTAGTTCCCACGTATCATTCTTTTTCAGGGCATTCATCTCCTCTATCATAGCATGTTTCCAATTCTCATCACTAATTGCTTCTCTCCACCCCTGAGGTACAGATATTGAAGACAAGGAAGACACAAATGAGTGGTAGGATGCAGATAATTTATTATAGGCTAAGAAATTAAAGATAGGATGTTGAGTACAAGCTCTAACTCCTTTTCTAAGAGCAATAGGAATGTCAGTATCATCAGAAGAACAAGTAGGATTAGGAGTCTCACCATTAGCATTATCAGGACTAGGTTCTAAACAGGGTTGATGTAGTGGTGCAGAAGTGGTCGTCTTATTCTTGCCTCTTCGAATATAGGTTCTCAACTCAGGCTCATTTTGTTTAGCATCTGACGCTTGTAACTGTAACTCCCCCTGTGTAGAATTATCAGAAACAACAACAGGGACAGGAACAGGAGAAGATGGTGTAATAGAACTTGTAATGCCAACTTCAGGGGGAAGCTTCTCCTCATCAATAACATCCCCCCCTGAGAAGAAGGTGAAGAAGAATAAAAATGTTCCAATTCCCAAAAAGTTACATCCCGAGTGACAAAGACTTTGTGTGAAGGAGACTGGATAGTGGAGCCAAACTTAGGATATGAAGTTACCATGGCTGATCGGTCAACAGAATTTACAACCATTACCCGACGTCTACTTTCCTCTTGTTGTACTCTAGCATGAGCCTCTCGCAGTGATGGAAAATGTGTCTGACCAATCAACTGTGCGCGATCTTGATCAAATTCTATATTTAAACCAGTCAAGAAATCTACAACTCTATCTTCACTCACAAACTTTTGATAAGAAGCTGCATCTTCTAAACATTTGGCTGAAAAAACCCGATAATGATCAAGCTCCTGCCAAAGAGCATTAATTTTTGCAAAATATTGTGTAACAGACTTCTCTCCTTGACCCAACTCACGGATTTGTTTACGGATATCATATGCCTTAGACATATCACCAGAAACAAAGAAGGTATAAGAGATAGCCTCCCAAAGTTCATATGCAGTGTCTAAGAACATGTAACTACTCCGCATATTCGGTTCCATTGAGTTAAAAATCCATGTTTACACCATGGTGTTATCAGATTTCCATTCTTCTTGAGCTACACCTGCTTGGGTAGGCATGGTTGTACCAATGATGAAGTGTTGCATACAGTTAGCTTCAATTCACATACGACATGCTTGAGACCAAGCTAGATAATTATTTCCATCCAACTTAAATGGACTGAGAACCAAAGCAGAATTAAGATGATGATTCCTAATCATCTGTCCTTTATTTGTGTCAGTAGCACCGCCGCTATTAATGGAACTAGACTCTGCCATGATAATGTGGTAGGAGCAACAAACGTATCCGAGGAAATATCAACAAGGATGGTTTAAAAGCTCAAAAAGAAAAAACAAGCAGAGCAGTATCACAACCAGAGCCCTAGCACCAAAGGAAGCAAAGCAGTACAGTAGCCACATAACACTGTAGATGGCAAAGGAAGAAAACCTTGATAAACTTGGATCAATCCTTACAAGACCATTGTCGATGGCAAGGGAAAAGAAAACCGACCACACTGCAAGAAGCCGCGTCGGAAAAAACCGTCGGAAAATAGCTCACGCGCCGGTAGAAGACGGCGCGTGGCGTCGGCAGCCGAAGAGTGGGATGGCGCGTGGCGGCGCGTGTGACTATGGGTGGAAGATCTAACACTTTCGTCGCGGTCACCTGACACTGTAGAACCCTAATATGACCTCAATTTCTCCAAACAAGCTGATCTTGCAAGATTTCTACTATATTTAATGATCGACAGTTTAGACAAAAAAGAAAAAATAAGAACAGGCCTATTATGAATCTAGGCTCTGATACCATGTTGAAATTGAGAATTGTTTTATTTCATTGAATCTTAATTCTCTATTACATAGAGTCATGATATATATACACAAGTATCCCTAACTACAATTATGGTAATTCTTAAATTACAGTAATATGTACACACTGATTATAAAAGCTATAATTATGGTAAATCTCTATCATATCTTCTAACAATCTTCTAACATGCCTTATTGTAGATGTCAAGAGATAGCTCTATGTATAGGGATATACATGTGGTGAGCGAGGAATCTGTGAATATGATAGAGCCAGTACCGATGCCGGTAGCAGATGATGAGGACATGACTAGCTTGGATTCAAATGGAGATCATTGTTCGGATCCGGTGCAACTTCAAGTTGGACCTGTGACGAGAGGGCGAGCTAAGCATTTCAAGGAAGGGCTTATGGCGTTGGTTCAAGCAATGTGGAAGGAGATTGGTACGACGACCAGGTCTAAGGTGGATGATTCAGTACCTAAATCCCTTCACATGATCAAGGATGCGATTCAGATCAATCTGTTGCAAAACAGGGAAAACATAATTTAATTGATATTCCAGAGCATGCCGCCCCGGCGATTATTCCCTGGCCAAAAACCCCGCTCCGTCGGGTTTCTCAAGGAAAAAATGCCCGCCTTGACCGGGTACCCCAGAATGTGTGGCACAGTTTTTGAGGCAAACGCGTTTTGATGGTTTTTTAGCGTGGATTTGTTTCCAAAACTTTATATTTTCAATTTATTATTAGTATTCTATTATAACTAGGATATTAGGGTAGATTTTGATTCCATATCTGATTATTGATTCCTTTTAGGATTCCTAGGGTTTCAATTTCTATTATTTAAGACTCATGGATGTAATTCATTAATTAATTCAATAATATTCAGATTTAATTACTTGTGAGATTATTCTCTACTTTTGGTTCTTTGAAGAATTCCCAAGTATTTTTCTGAGTTAATTCTTTCAGATTTAATTTGACTTATTATACAACAATTCATAGTTGTGTGTGGCGTCTTCTACCGCATCAATCGTAGATTGTGCCAAGGTTCCTGTTTCAATATAAACAAGGGGTTTAGGCGTCATTGGTGTTCCATTCAACGCAGATTTCATTGCTTGATCGATTGTACCAAGGTTCTCGTCTCAATATAGATGTTGAGTTGAGGTGTCGAGAGAGTTCTACTCTATCAACTATGCTAGAAACGATTGACGATCACCTCACACAAGCATATCGTGGAGTCCATCAACAGAGGTACCTATAATTAAAGTAGAGGAGACTGATCTGGAGGAAGAGGATTCCGATAACTTGGGATTTACATTCTTGTTTGACAGAATGTCTGAGGAGGAAGTTGAGGTGGCATCGTTTAACACGGTGATACCTATTGAGGAGATGACATCGGAAGAGTCGATCAAAGCATTGTTCATGTCGGTGTTAGATAGGAATACTCAGCTGAGCAGGGAAGTGCGGGAACTGAAAGAGGAAGTTCACGATGTCCAGAAAGATAAGGACATGGAAACCTTCCGTGAGATCGAGCACGATGAGAAAGTGCTAGCTAAGGACAAGGTCCGAGAGCTAAAGCACGAGGCTAAGGAGCTTAGGGAGGAGCTCTCGACAAAGAAGCAGAAGATTAGTAGGATGACCTACATCCATAGGAGTGCTCACGAGGATTATCAACGACAGATTGCTAGGTATCCAGTGGAAGCAGGGCAGACTAGGCATACCATCAGTAAAGATGTTGTGGCTAGCTTTGTGGAGAAGACGTACATCGATGCCGTTAGGCAGGTGTAGTCTAGTGTAGTAACTAGAGAATGTATAGATATGTAAATATTGTGTATCTATGTAGTGACGTAAAACCCTCTTTTGTATAATCAAATGGTAGTCTTTTGTAATTCCCAACTTTTGGAAATCAATCGCGGGAAAGTAATGTAAATAACTGAAGCTATGTAATGACGAATGTTGTAGTATTATACTATAAGCAAGAAAGCATTTTAATATAACAAAGTTCATTGAAAATGTTTTGCAATGAGTTTGAGTTATTACTAATTGTTGAATAATAACTAACTGAAAGGAATAAATAAAAATGAAACTTTATTTATTTAATCAGAAAAATACTGCCAAGAAGAAGACAACGTAACCAGGAAGCGGAATCTCGTAATGAGAACCAACAAGAAGGGGGACCGGTTAACCCAATGCAGGAGTTTGTTAATTTATTAACAGCTACATTTAATAAAACTGGGGCGAATGTACCCATTAATCCTGCGGTAGTACGTGCTACTACGTTTAAGGATTTTAAGAGCGTAGGTCCACTTGAGTTCAAAGGAACTACGGACCCAATAGAAGCCCAAACTTGGGTGAAAGAAATAGAGAAGGCATTTGTAATTGCAAATGTCGGAGAGCAGCAAAAGACCTCTTTTGCTACCTATATGATGAAGGGAGAAGCCAACTTCTGGTGGGAGGCAAACCAGGGTAGGGCTGGAGCTGAAGTTGTTACGTGGACACAGTTCAAGGAGATATTCTTCGAGAACTACTTCCCCACGAGTTTGCAGAGTAGGATGGAGATGAAGTTCCTATAACTGAAGCAAAGGGACATGACTGTTTCCCAATATGCTGCTAAGTTCAATGAACTGACAAGATTCGCTCCACATCAAGTGGATACTGAGGTGAGGAAGGCACAGAGATTTGAGCAGGGCTTAAAACCCTGACTCTATATCCGAATATCAGTGTTCCAAAGTAATTCCTTAGGAACCATTCTGGAGAAGGCGATCATAGCAGAGGGTGGTAGCGAGGCTTTACCCGAATACCAAAGAGAGAAAAAGAATAAGAATAAAGGTGATGGTGGAGACAAAACGGAGCGAGCCAGCGAAAGTGGCAGTGGACAGAAGAGGAAGGGTTTTAACTTTAGGAATACCGGAGTGAAACAAGGAGATACTAAGAGGAGGATCAATGATACAATCCTGATTGGGCTCGCATCACAAAACGACTCAACTCGAGTTCCAAGGGTTCAACGAATTATTGTGAGTAGTTGGGCTGAATTCGACCCGAGGATGCTTACATTGGAGTTCAAGTCAATGGGTGTCGTGTACGTTGTATGGATAGGAACTTACAGTCTATCACGCGACAACACGAGGTTTGAATGGATGGAACGAAGGACTTGAGCGTCAAGGCAATGCGTTCATCATACAACAGGGATCAAAGATTGGCATTTTCAACTTGCCAAATACATACCAGCCACTTTAACTTGATTTCGACCTTGATCCGGCTAGAATTTCTCAATCCTCAGATAATGAAAGTTGTACAGCTTTTCGTTAGCTTTCCGGAGCCTCTTGAATCGCCTCAATCAAAGTTTGGACGAGAAAGTTATGGCAATTTTACCAAATGACGTCGCAGCATAAAAAGTGGATCCGCCCTGGCGGATTTTCAAGGCTAAAAAGTCCGCCCCGGCGGATTTGACTCTATCCAAACTCGCCCCAGTGGGTTCTGACTTCTCTCCATCCCATTCCTCTTTGCCCAAGTCCGCCCCGGCGGAGTTTTAGGCCTAAAAATCCGGCCCGGCGGATTCGGAAACTTCCAGCAAGATTTTTTACTCGTTTTGACATATTTGGGACGCGAATTTACTTCCTTAATTAGTTTTTTTCAGTATCTTTTAGATTTTTAATGTATCTAGGAGTTATATTAGATAGGATTTGATTTTCATGTGGATTTGTAAGCTAGGGTTTAACATTCCTTTTTGATTTCTTATTCATTATGGAATTAGGGTTATTGTTATTAGTATAAATAAGCTAAATGAATGTAATTCAATATACATTATTATTATTCAATACAATTGGTGATTTTATTCTCTTTTGGTTCTTTGAGAACTCCTGAATTGTTCATAATTTTCTGTGAGATTCATTATCGACTTGTCATACAACAATACATAGTTGTGTGTGGCGTCTTCTACCCTACATCAATCGTCGATTGTACTTTTGGTTCTTGTCTCGTTATAGACATTGGGTCAAGATGTCGTTGGTGTTTCATTCAACGCAACTTTCTTGCGCGATCGATTGTACCATGGTTCTCGTCTCAATATAGATGTTGGGTTGAGGTGATGAGAGCGTTCCACCTTACAACTTTGCTAGAAACGATCCGGGCGACGACCACCTCACGCAAGCGTGTCGTGGAGTCTATCATTCGGTATCAAAGCTAAGATTTCTAGCGAGTTACTTATCTTTAATTTTTTGACAAAATATATATATTGTAAAAAAAATCGTATAAAAAAAAGAGCGTTAAGACAATTTTCAGATTTTGTTTCAATTGTGCTAACAAACTTTTAGCACACCATCAATTCCATCCACTCCGGTCAACCGAGATTTTATCCAAATCCATCATCATCAGTTCCGATTAAAGTGCAGCCGCACTCTAAGATTCAATCCGTGAGGGCAGTTCAATTTCGAAGTGGGTTATAACTGCCAAATCCAACATATACAAGGAATTCGCGATTGTGTCAGTATTCTGAGATATACACCTATATTTGTTCTTGATAAATTACTTTTGAATAGCATTGTAAAACTATGAATTTGTTTGGTGAATTCAAAAAGAACCTATAAGAGAGAATATTGAGAGGTAAAAGGCACGAGTGTGAGCTTAATAGAGGGTAAAAGCTAATTGTGTGATACACGAGTTTTATAATTGTGTGATTTATTGTTTGAGCGAAACACGTGAGGGCGTATGTGAGGAAAATTTTCTTTATCTACTAACCCTTGTTTTGCAGCAAATATGTATGATTATAATTATGAAAGTTCTTATGGGTCTCGAAAGAATACTTTCCAAGGAGGATTGATCCATATGCTTATTTGAGATGGGAGGAAAAAATGGATCAAAAGTTTGCCTATAATGAATATTCCGAGCGTGGGAAGGTGAAACTGGTGGTTCAAGAGTTCTCCGATCATGCAATTACATAGTGGGATCAAGTTGTGCGTAGCAAGCAAAGATGTGGAGAGTATCAAATCAAGACATGGGCAGAATTAAAAACGGTAATGAGGAAGCGGTTTGCTCCAGTACAGCGAAATAGGATGGAAGAGTATATTTCTCAAAGACATGTAGAGCAACCTTCAAGGAGATCAACATTAGAAGATGATAGGAGGATTTGCAGGCATGTAAACAAAGAGGATTCTCCTTGGAGACAACCACGAGAAACTCCTAAGGTGTATAGTGAACCATTACTTTCTGAGGAGTTCATTACGAAGATGACAGATTATTGGATGCAACCATAATATACTTCTAAGGCACAAAAGGAACAAGTTCAGCCGAGTGAGGAAGAAAATATAATCAAAGATGCAGTCCAAGGAGAGCTATTGAGTTTTAGTGATCAAGAAGACGAGTTTGTAGAAGAAAATACATGTGAAAAAGATCGACAAAAAGAAATTGTTCAAGAGATTGATAATGTAAAAGAAAAAGTCGAAAAGAATGAGAGAAAAGAAAAGAGAGAATGAAAAGAGTGAGCTTGAAAATAAACGAGAAAAAAACAAAAAACGAGGGTGAGCATAAAGAAGAGAGAAGAAATATGCGACTATGAAAAAGAGAGTGAGTTGTATTTTGAAAAGCCAATGACTATACATTCGTACAAGACGACACTTTTGAATATTTAACACTAATGATTCTTCTTTATCTAGTTTTGTTTTGTCTCTTGTACAGGTGGTTGATGATATACCCCGTGCTAACATTTCGTACCAATCAGCTGATAGTCCCGAGGAGACAACGGATTTACCAAGGCGGGTTGGAGAGTTGGTGAAAGTGGATATCGTGAGAGGAGACATGAGTTCGTGTGCTAATTATGAGATCATAATACCCAAGGAGGATGGGACAACGAGCTTGTTCATCGATTTTGAATTGGTAAACAAGTATCGTTATTCTTTTCTTTGTTGAGATAATATGTTTGATAAACGCATAGTTCTTATATTTTATCTACATGTGATAATGATCATGTGATGACAATGCCTAATCAAATTAGCATGGGGGAATGTGAAAAATGAAAAATTGTTTTAACATGTGATTTGTATAGATGCTTAGTTATTTCTGTTAGATTAACTGATGCATCTAGTGTTTTCATGAGTTATTTAAAATATGTTTTGCATGCTTCCATTGAAAAAATTGTTTTTAGCTATTTTGAGGGTAGAATTGTCTTTTTCATAAACTATGGTGATATTTGATGTATGTTGAGTTAGTTTATGATCATGATATATATTCTCGTTTTCGACGTTCGTACTTGCATAAAATTCATTCTAAGTTTTCTTATCCATATGCTGAGTTATGTGTTCATGCTAGTCAATCTTTACATGAATTGTCAATAGTTGAAAATGGTAGTAATCATGTTGTTCCGTTAGAGCAATCTTCATTGCATTATTTGCTATAATATGATATTGTTTTGAAAAGTGTTTCTCATCAATATGGATTGAGATATGAGTTATTTGCATGTTTAGTTAGTTCACTTGGATTAGCTGAGGCATTGCATATTACCATGGGATTGTTGAATCATATTTTGCATTCGTTCATGGAAAAACTTATTATTATCTGTTTTGATGATATTCCAGTTTGTGTAAACAATTTGGAAAATTCTATAGCATGTGTTGAGCTTGTTTGTGATCATTGTTGATATGCTATTAAGTTTTCATCTTGTGATTGTGATCTTTTGGTTCCATTGATGCTATTAATTGATCTTGAAATTGTTAATGTCAATATAAAGAGGAAGGTTGGTAGTGTTTTGCAGATTCGTGATGGGATCATATTCATCGAGGGAATCATGGAACGTGCAATTCAATTCGATCAATGCATTGAGAGTCTACAGGGAAGTGTTTTGAATATTGTTCTAGTAGACTATGCATGCGATTTTGATTTATTTGAATTCTTCGTGAATAGACAAAAGATACTTGTTGATTCGTTGTGTTTTATGTTTAATCCAAGAATTCAGGTGTATGGGCTTATGCGACGTGATTAGTTTCAAAAGTTGACATTTGACCTAGGATCATTGAATTGGATTTATTTGCAATGGACCGAGATCATTAGATTGACTTTTGATCCGGGGATTCATCATTGGGAGAATCTACCACGTGAAGAGTTCTGCGTGATGATTTTTATTCCAGAAGGATATAGGATTTTTCAGATTCTTTCTTACTTTGTATTCAGGATTATTTTAGTAGATAGTAGATTAGTTTATATAGTTAGTGTTTTGGGAGTAACTGGTCTACAAATTATCAATTCGGGAGAGAAGTCAGACATTGCTATGCTCTTGACGGAAGTTGGAGTTTTAGATGATTCTTTTCATAATTATGTTTGCATTGTTGATATTGCTTATATATGCTATCTGCAAATTGAATTTTGGGATTATGACGTGTTTGATGTTACTAACTTAGTTTATTTTTGTGTAGGAGCAGCCGAGCAGGTTTGTGGTTAGTTCCTTTTCAAGAGGTGGGAATGTCAGATTTGAGGACAAATCTTTTTCAAGAAGAGGGGAATGATACAATCCTAACTGGGCTCGCATCACAAAACGACGACTCAACTCGAGTTTCAAGGATTCAACGAATTATTGTGAGTAGTTGGGCTGAATTCGACCCGAGGATGCTTACTTTGGAGTTCAAGTCAATGGGTGTCGTGTACGTTGCTTGGATAGGAGCTTACAGTCTATCACGCGACAACACGAGGTTTGAATGGATGGAACAAAGGACTCGAGCGTCAAGGCAATGCATTCATCATGCAACAGGGATCAAAGATTGGCATTTTCAGCTTGCCAAATACATACCAGCCACTTTAAGCTTGATTTCGACCTTGATCCATCCAAAATTTCTCAATACTCAAAGAATGAAAGTTGTAGAGCTTTTCGTTAGCTTTCCGGAGCCTCTTGAATCGCCTCAATCAGAGTTCGGACGAGAAAGTTATGGACATTTTACCAAAGGACGTCGCAGCAGAAAAAGTGGATCCGCCCTGGCGGATTTTCAAGGCTAAAAAGTCCGCCCCGACTGATTTGCCTCTGTCCAAACTCGCCCCAGCGGGTTCTGACTTAACCCCCCAGCCCATTCCTCTCTGTCCAAGTCAGCCCCGGCGGATTCGGCAACTTCCAGCAAGATTTTTTACGCGTTTTACTGATTTGGGACTCGGATTTACTTCCTTAATTAGTTATTTTCAGTATCTTTTAGATTTCTAATGTATCTAGGAGTTATATTAGATAGGATTTGATTTTCATGTGGATTTGTAAGCTAGGGCTTTACATTCCTTTTTGATTTCTTATTCCTTATGGAATTAGGGTTATTGTTATTAGTATAAATAAGCTACATGAATGTAATTCAATATACATTATTATTATTCAATACAATTGGTGAGTTTATTCTCTTTTGGTTCTTTGAGAATTCCTGAATTGTTCATAGTTTTCAATGAGATTCATTATTGACTTATCATACAACAATACATAGTTGTGTGTGGCGTCTTCTACCCTACATCAATCATCGATTGTACTTTTGATTCTTGTCTCGATATAGTCATTGGGTCAAGGTTTCGTTAGTGTTCCATTCAACGCAACTTCCTTGCACGATCGATTGTATCAAGGATCTCGTCTCAATATAGACGTTGGGTTGAGGTGTCGTGAGCGTTTCACCTTACGACTTTGCTAGAAACGATCCGGGCGACGACCACCTCACCCAAGCGTGCCGTGGAGTCTATCAATCGAGGTGTGCAAGAACTGTGGGAAGGCTCATTTAGGAGTCTGTCTCAAGGGTAAGGCAGTTTGCTATAACTGTGGGTAGGAAGGACACATCTCACCCAACTGTCCGAGTCCGAAAAAGAACCAGGGATGTTTCGTATTTGGGTCAACTTACCACATGGCGAAGAACTGTCCGAAGAAGGGGTCGAATAGTAATAAGTGAGCTAATAGTGGTAAGTTAACTATTAGTGGTCCTGCACCGCTGAGTAGACCGATGGCCCGCACATTTAATATGATGGTCCAAAATGCAGTTGCATCAGGAGATGTAGTTGCAGGTATTATCCCAATCAACGATATAAATGCTTATCACTGTTCTAAAAATCCCCGCCTAAGTCCGCCTAGGCGCTAGGCCCCCTCTTGGCGCCCCGCCTAAGTGCTAGGCCCCCATTGGTGCCTCGCCTAAGCTCCAGGCCTCCCTGCTTGACGCCTCACCTAGGCCCAAAGCGGCAAAAAAATCCTTCCAAGAAATTAGGCGGGGTCTAGGTGGAGATGTTTTTTTTATTTTAATAACTATCCAAACCAGATCTTGATATATTTATTTTTTTAATTATTTATGATATTCATAATACAGGTTGTAGTATATCAAATCACAACAAAAAGTGAACAATATCAAGTCTAAATGGATAATTTTATTATAGTTGTAATTTTTTGAACTTGTACCAACTTCAAATTATATAAATGATGATACATTTGTAATATTTAATTTAATTCAATATAATTCTTAAATTTATGTTTAGTTTCTTACGTTTAATATTGAATTAAATTCTTGAAATTTTAAATTTTATTATTTAATAGCAATCTTGTTTATGAATAAAACTAATACGTTAAAAATATGTTTGAACTTTGATCAATTGCATGTTTGTGTTTAAACTTTGACAATAGCAATATGAATGTGTTTGAATTTTAAGCAAAGACCTTTATCTTTATTATAGATTGTTGTGCTTTATATTCTTGTTTTGTTTGGATAAATGTAAGATAAAATATTAAAATTGGCTTAAAATAAAAAATCGCCTTTAGGCCCGCCAGTGCCCTCTAGCGCTTAGGCCCCCGGCCGCTCCGCCTCCCCGCCCTCCCTTTAGCGCCTTTTAGAACATTGATGCTTATGTGTTGTTTGATTCGGGTGCTGCTTGTTCTTTTATAGCATGTGAATTTGCTAGACGGTTAGGGTTACTTCCTGAAAGATTGTTAATACCTTTGAACATTAAGGTAGCAAACGAAGAGACAATTCCTGTTGAACATATTCATAGTTGTTGCGTAGAAATAAGAGGTAACAAATTGTCGGTAGATTTAATACTGATAAAGTTGGGAGAATTCGATGTAATTATCGGGATGGATTGTTTGTTTAACCATGGGGTAATTATAGATTGTCAAAAGAAAAGTGTAAACTTTCGAACTTTGAAGCATCCCAATGTAGTATTTTACAGTAGGAAGTCGACGGGCGTTCTTGTTGTCGTACTACGACACAAGCTAGGAAATTGTTGCAAAAGAAATGTGTAGGTTATTTGTGTCATGTTGCTGATACCTAGCGAGTGGGAGCAACATTGGACCAGATACCTATAGTAAAAGAATTCACAGATGTATTTTTGGACGAATTATCATGTCTTCCACCGGATAGGGAGATCGTTGTACCAGGAACGGCACCAGTTTCCAGAGCACCGTATCGTATGGCGCCAGTAGAGATGAAGGAGTTGATGATTCAGTTACAAGAACCGTTGGACAAGAAGTACATTCAACCGAGTGTCTCTCCGTGGGGAGCACTGGTATTGTTTGTAAAGAAGAAGGACAAATTGTTGAGACTTTGTATCGACTATCGAGAGTTAAACAAACTAACGATAAAGAATAAATACGCATTGCCCAGGATCGATAATCTATTTGATCAGTTGAAATGGGAGAAGAATTTTTCTAAGATAGATTTGCTAACAGGGTATCAACAGTTGAAAGTAAAGAAGGAGAATGTACCTAAGACGGCGTTCAGAACTCGTTATGGTCATTATGAGTTTGAACAGGGTGTTCAAACAATATTTGGACAAGTTCGTTGTAGTGTTTATCGATAATATTCTAGTCTATTCAAAGACGCCAGAAGATCACGCTGAACATTTAAGATTAGTGTTGGAGACACTAAGGAATGAGAAGTATGTGAAATTCACCAAGTATGAATTTTGGCTTAAAAGAGTGCAGTTTTAGGGGCACGTTATTGACAAACACGAGATTTCAGTATATCCAGCGAAGGTGGAAGTAGTGATTAATTGGGAACAACCGAAGACACCGACGAAGGTGCGGAGTTTCCTAGGGTTAGCGGGATACTATCGAAGATTCATCCAGGATTTTTCTAAGATAGCTAGTCCGTTGACAAATTTGACAAGGAAAGTGAAGTACGTATGGACTGAGAAGTGTGAAGACAATTTTCAAGAACTGAAGAAAAAATTGAGTGAAGCACTTTTGTTATCTTTACCAGATAATACGAGGAATTTTGTAGTTTATAGCGATACTTCGCATAGAGGACTGGGTTGCGTGCTCATGCAGCATGACAAGGTCATTGCGTATGCATCACGGCAGTTAAAGGATTATGAGAAAGGTTATCCTACTCATAACCTAGAACTGGCAGCTGTGGTTTTTGCTCTGAAGATTTGGAGGCATTACCTATACGGGGAGAAATGTGAGATATACACGGACCATAAAAGTCTAAAATATATCTTCACACAGAAATATTTAAATATGAGATAAAGAAGATGGTTGAAGTTGATAAAGGATTACGATTGTGATATCTTTTATCATCCAGGGATGAAAAATGTATTGGCCGACGCTTTAAGTAGAAAGGTTCGGGAGAAGTTGTTTATTTTAACGACTCAGAATGAGTTAATAACAGAGTTGGTTAGAATGGAGTTAGAGGTGAGTTTACCGAGTGAGTCGGGGAAGAAATTGTTTACGATGGAGACTCGACCTACAATTGTGGAGAGAGTTAAAGAAGTACAACTCAGAGATGATGAGTGTGAGTAGATGAAGAAAAGAATAGAAGATAGAGAAGAGACAAGGTACAATCTTGATAACAAGGGGTTATTAAGATTTGAAGAAAGAATTTAGGTTCCGTGTGAAACGAAATTGAAGGAAAAGATATTACAATAGGCCCATAGTTCGAGGTACTCGATTCATCCTGGTAGTACTAAGATGTATCAAGACCTTCGACAAAACTTTTGGTGGTTGAACATGAAGAGAGAAATAGCATAATATGTGAGTAAGTGTTTAACTTGTAAAAAAATTAGGGCTGAACATCAACGACCAAATGGCTTGTTACAGTCATTGAAAATTCCGAAATGGAAGTGGGAGCATATCACGATGGACTTTGTGGTGGGACTTCCAACTACGCAGAAAGGGTACGACGCTATTTGAGTAATAGTGGATCGTTTGACGAAGTCGACTCACTTTTTGCCGATAAGAGTCAGGTTTAACCTGGAACAGTTAGCTAAACTTTATGTCAAGGAGATTGTTTCAAGACATGGAGCACCAGTTTCAATTGTGTCGGATCATGATCCACGATTCACATCGAATTTCTGGAGGAGTTTGCAAGAACAGATAGGAACGCAACTAAGGTTGAGTATGGCGTATCATCCACAGACGAATGAACAAAGTGAAAGAACAATTCAAACGCTAGAAGATATGTTAAGATCTTGCGTTATGGATTTCAAAGGGAGCTGGGATGGTCATCAACCATTAGTAGAGTTTGTTTATAACAATAGTTACCACGTAAGTATAGGCATGCCGCCTTACAAAACGTTGTACGAATGAAAGTGCAGAACTCCACTATGTTGGGATGAGATAGGTGAACGTCGGATGCTAGGACCTGAAATGGTGCAGCAAACGGCAGATATAGTTAAGTTGATACGAACACGACTTGTGGCAGCTCAAGACAGACAGAAAAAGTATGCAGAATCGCATCGAAAAAAGAGATAGTTTGAAGTTGGTTCGTATGCATTTCTGAAGGTGTCTCCTTGGAAAGGAAAGATATGCTTCAGAAAGAAGGGAAAGTTAAGTCCAAGGTTTATAGAATCTTTTGAGATATTGAAGAGAGTAGGAGAGGTAGCTTATGTGATAACATTACCTACAGAGTTGGAAAATATACACAATGTGTTTCATGTTTCTGTATTACGCCCTTATAAGCCAGATTATAAGCACGTAATAGAGTATGAACCTATTCAAGTTAAGAAAGACTTAACATATGAAGAAATTCCGATTCAAATTATTGATAGGAAGGAGTAAGTTTTAAGAAGTAAAGTAACACTATCGGTGAAGGTAGTATGGAAGAACCACAATGCCGAAGAAGAAACGTGAAAACTCGAAGAGAAAATGAAGAAGAATTATCCCCATCTATTTGATTAACTTGTATCGAGATTCTGGGGGCAAAATCCTTATAAGGGGGGAGAATGTAACGACCGAGAAAATCGAACTATAATATAAATTAATTTTATTTGATTATATTGAATAAAATGAGATTATATGTTTATTATACTGAGTAAGCAAGTTAAAGGTCGTTCTATGACCTAGAATGAATGGATGTGGTTAGGATTTTGGCTACGTGCTAGAAATAAAGTGTATAAATTTCCAAGACGAAAATAAAAATTTTCCGAGAAATTTTCCAAGAATGATACAACGAATAATACGAACATTATACGAAATATATCCGAAAAGAATACGAGAATTATACGGTAAGAATACGTAAAGTTAAAGGTTGGTCAAACAAAGTCAAGATTGACTATTTGACTATTGGACTTGAATTTTTCCAAGCCCAAATGAAATAATAGGAAGACCCAATGAAAATTTACATCAAGGCGCAATAAGAATTTAATTCAAGCCCAAGGTTAGGCCCGAATTGAATTAATCCTAAGCCCGAACCAAGAACCAAACCCGTGGGTCGAACCATTGATCGAACGAGTGGGTAAAGGGGTTGGGGCAACCCATGAGAGCCCCACCAACCCTATATGGCCGGCCAAAGGAGGTGGCCAAGCTTCTCTTGGAAGCTTGGTTGATAGTTTAAGCATTAAGGAGGTGGGAATAGTGAATTACGAGCCCAAATGACCATTTTGCCCTTGGTCTTGGATTTCTATAAAAGGAAAGCTTAACCTTCATTATTTGTTCACCAAATTTTCACCAACATATATTGAGAGAGAATTGCTAAGAAAGAAGAGAAAGAAGCTAGCTTAGTTGATCAAACAATCAAGAACGCAGAACACGAGAGGTAATAACCTTTAAACCCTAAATCTTCATCTCTTCAATTTGATTTTTGATAGAGAAGTGATTATTGGTGGAGTACGTATTGTCCGAAGCAATAAGGATGGATAATAGTGGACTAAACACACTAAGTCATTAACAAAAGCATAATAAGAGTAATCACAAACATTGATTAAGAACTTAATGAACAAAAGCATGAAAAACTTAGAGCATGTTGTTGATGAACAAGTTTAAAACCATCGTGTAAAGGATTAGATGCTATATGCTTGGTTAGGATGTTAGATGTTTGAATAATGGAATAATTCCATTTGGAACAGAGTAAAAATCTCGTATAACAAAGTTATGGCGAAATTTCTAATAATCGTTGAAATTGTAGTCAACTAAGATTTCTGAACGAAAATAGAATGTTAATAACGAACCTAGAAAGCTAGGGTTTTGTGAACATATTGAAGAACATGAAATTTATGAGTCATAGACTCAAGAACTAACGAATTCGGACATCGTATGGACGAATTATGGATGAACGAGCGAAGAACGCTCAAGAACGAAGAACGAATGAATAATGAAAATTTAATCAAGTGAAATCCTCGTTAACGGATTCAGAAAATTATTCTGTCTGGGGGAAATCGTAGTATAAAAAATAAGGAAGAAATTGGCTTTTGAACAAACCAATTCCGAGTTATAACGAACAAGTTATGAATTCAAGAAGGAAGTGATGTGAAATTTTCCCAACAAGGAAAATTTTTCAAAAAAAAAAGGCGTATGCAGTCACTGTTTAGCTTTGAGAAGTGGGCGCCATGATGCTTTCGGACGAAGTGGCGCCGACTCTCTGCTAATATCTTATTTTGCAATGAACAAATAACAAAAGGCACGCGGCGTTCATTGCAAATGTCGAGGCGAACAAAAGCTAGAGAAGAGCTTTTAAGAACATAAAAAGATCGGGAATGATTGGGGTTTAATAATGAACCTTAATTAACCTAAAGTAACATCCTAAAGAATGATTAAAATCTTAAATTTAACAATCAATTGTTGATTAAAGGTTAGGAAAATGTGAAAGTAAAGTATGAAATCGTATACGGGATCCTGTATTCGGGAATACGGGAAACTGTATTTAAGTTTAATGAACGTTTAAGGTTACATTAATCGTAATAACTTGAACATTGAATGATAATTGTAACTTATGATATTAAAATGTTATAAAGTCGTGATGAACGTTAAATAACATAACGAATGTTATTAATTTAACAATTTGGATAATTTATACCGAAAAGAAGAAGATAGGTTAATGACAATACGTATTGATTGTTATGTGACCTAATTTGGTATGTTATGTGATTATATCATGTAGAACCTATAAAGACTAAAGTAAGGTTGAACTAAAATCTAGAAGACGCTTGAAGCAAGTTTTCTAAACCCTTGTCTACACTCTGTGTTAGACAAGTTTTGTGATTCATGTATGATATGCATGAATTGTTTAAAGAAAGAGTCGATATCATTTGCTTCGGCTATACTAAACTTAAAATATTTTGTTGATTTCTTTACAATCTTTCAAAATATTACTGATGTTGTTATCCTATGCCAATTGCTTTAGTACGGATTCAAAAGTAAGCCCGAGTATGAATAAACAAAGGTTTTTAGTCATAAATCGACTAACATGAGTTTGCCAAAACTTAAAAGTAAACACATTTAATGGAGTAATGTTATACAACATAGAGTACTATAGGCTGATCACCTAGACGTGCTCGTAAGAAATATCGGACTGACGGACTTAGTTTCGGGTTGTCCTTTTTAAAGAAAGAAAGAATAGAATGTTCATGGTCTTTGACCAAACTCAGAATTTAACTGGTGTTTATCATCGTTAAATGTTTTAAAGGAAAGAAAAGTGCTATTTTGATTATTCATAGTACTTTGTAACGATTTGTTCAGTTATAGAAGATAAATCATATGATTATTGATTTTGTTGTTGCTACATAAATGTTAAACTTGTTGAGCGTGTTATGCTCTTGCTTGAATTATATGATTGCAACTAAGAATGAACGGATCGAAGGATCCAATAAGGACAAAGGAAAGGCCAAGGCGGATAAGTAGATATCATGTAATAGAATAGTATTACTTTTGTAATGATTTAGTACTATGACAAACGAATGAATGTAATGGTTAATAAAAAACCTGGAAAGGGATTTATTATTATGTAATATTTGGTAAACATATGCATATCAATGACTTCTTTCAATTGAATGTATGTGTAGTTAGTAGCACCGTGCAGCACCATCTATCAAGTTGGAAGATACCCGAATTTGGGGGCGTCACGTGGACTCTAATAAGATAACTACAAAGTAAAAAACTAATTAAAATAAAACTTCTAATTCATAGGCTTTCAAAGCCTTTTATATTGTTTTAACCAACTTTCAGGGCTCGTCCTACATCACGATACTTTTCGATACACAATACGATTCACAATTTGACAACTATACTTAAAAGTTACAAACACATGTAAATGCAAGTATATACATGAACACTCACCCATAACAACAGACTAATGAGTAAGCACCAAAACACAAAATTAACAACAATCAAATGGGTTCAAGCAAGTAAAAACATTAACACCCAGAACAACAATCAAATTGGGTAAGCAAGAAAACACAACATTAACAACTTATAATCATTTGGGTCCAAGCAAGTATATACATGAACACCCTGGGTAAGCACAAAACACAAAATTAACATCTTATAATCATTTGGGTCCAAGCAAGTATAAGTGAACACCACAACAACAAACAAATGGGTAAGCACAAAAACAAAAAATTAACAGCTTATAATAATTTGGGTCCAAATTACCGAAGCAATTCTGGTAAATATATTTTGGGTCGAAATTACCATAGAAAATCTGGTAAATTTAATTATTCTCATTGCTTTATAATTGAAAGGTGAATATGCATTTTTTGTTTTCTCATGTTACTCAAAATATTACTAAAATAATATCTAATAAATCAATTTAAAGTATTTTGGCTACTATTTAATTATAAAAATAATTTTAGTCTATAATAATATTTACTTGACTACTTTAATATATAGTCAAGCTAATATACTTGATTGTCCAATAAATTGTATGTTTTATATGTTTAAATATATATTATCACATTTGCTTTTGTTTCCGTAACGTACGATACAATTCACGAAACGATACATGAAACACCATATGATGGGGAAGGGGACGGTGATTTTGGGACAACGGATAAATTTCACACAGATAATCTCACACAATACTAAATCAATTCTAATTATTCAATGTATCAAAATAATGAAGTACATCACTATTTATAATACTCCTAGACAACTTTCATAACCTAAATTGGACTCTAATAAGATAACAACAAATTAAAGAAACTAATTAAAATAGAACTTCTAATTCATAGGCTTTCAAAACCTTTTATATTGTTCTAACCAACTTTCAGGGCTCGTCCTGCATCACGATACTTTTCGATACACAATACGATTCACGATTTGACAACTATGCTTAAAAGTTACAAAGACATGTAAATGCAAGTATATACATGAACTACCCATAACAACATACTAATGAGTAAGCACCAAAACACAAAATTAACAACAATCAAATGGGTCCAAGCAAGTAAAAACATTAACACCCAGAACAACAACAATCAAATTGAGCAAGCAAGAAAACACAACATTAACAACTTGTAATCATTTGGGTCCAAGCAAGTATATACATGAACACCCTGGGTACGCACAAAAACACAAAATTAACAGCTTATAATCATTTGTGTCCATGCAAGTATAAATGAACACCCAAAACAACAAACAAATGGGTAAGCACGAAAACACAAAATTAACAGCTTATAATAATTTGGGTCCAAATTACCTAAGCAATTCTGGTAAATATATTTTGGGTTGAAATTACCATAGCAATTCTGGTAAATTTAAATTATTCTCATTGCTTTATAGTTGAAAGGTGAATATGCATTTTTTGTTTTCTCTTATTACTCTAAAAATATTACTAAAATAATATCTAATAAATCAATTTAAAGTATTTTGGCTACTATTTAATTATAAAAATAATTTTATTCTATAATAATATTTACTTGACTACTTCAATATATAGTCAAGCTAATATACTTGATTGTCCAATAAAGTGTGTTTTATATGTTTAAATATATATTATTACATTTCCTTTTGTTTCTGTAATGTACGATACGGTTCACGATACGATACATGAAACACCATATGATGGAGATGGGGTTTTTGGGACAAAGGAAAAATTTCACACACATAATCTCACACAAAACTAAATCAATTCTAATTATTCAATGAATCAAAATAATGAAGTACATCACTATTTATAATACTCCTAGACAACTTTCCTAACCTAAATTGGACTCTAATAAGATAACTACAAATTAAAGAAACTAATTAAAATAAAACTTCTAATTCATAGGCTTCCAAAGCCTATTATATTGTTCTAACCAACTTTCAGGGCTCGTCCTACATCACGATACTTTTCGATACACAATACGATTCACGATTTGACAACTATGCTTAAAAGTTACAAAGACATGTAAATGCAAGTATATACATGAACACCAACCCATAACAACATACTAATGAGTAAGCACCAAAACACAAAATTAACAACAATCATATGGGTCCAAGCAAGTAAAAACAATAACACCCAGAACAACAACAATCAAATTGGGTAAGCAAGAAAACACAACATTAACAACTTATAATCATTTGGGTCCAAGCAAGTATATACATGAACACCCTGGGTAAGCACAAAAACACAATTAACAGCTTATAATCATTTGGGTCCAAGCAAGTATAAATGAACACCCAAAACAACAAACAAATGGGTAAGCACGAAAACACAAAATTAACAGCTTATAATAATTTGGGTCCAAATTACCGAAGCAATCCTGGTAAATATATTTTGGGTCAAAATTACCAAAGCAATTCTGGTAAATTTAAATGTATAGCAATATATGCACGAACACCCAGAACAAAAAATAAATAGGTAAGCACCAAAACACAAAATTAACAGCTTATAATTATTTGGGTCCAAAATACTAAATCAATTCTGATAAATTTTGATGTATAACAATATATAGAGAGAGAGAGGTAAAAAAGACCTTGAAATTCCGCTGGAAGCTATAACGGAGTTCAGGGTCAATTTCAGTTATGGAATCATCCTCATCTTCGGCGTATTTGGAGCCGGATGGAGATTTCTTGCGAGGGACGTGCATAGTTGGGGTAGAACCCGGCTGGCTGGTAACTTTCAGCTTTGCGTCTTTGAATTTCTCTGCCTTATTCAGTTCTTCACCTCTCCATGGCGCCGAAACAAGAAAGTCTTTCTTCGTCTTCGTCATTTTCAAAGGCCTCAAATTCAGTCGTAAGTACAGCTTCCACCCTCTCTTCTACTCCTTTACAAGAAGATAGAATCAGTACTCGCTAGCTACTGGCCTAACACATTCATGGTACGACGCCGTCTGTGGACATTGCACATACTAGGATGGTTTTGTCGACGGTTAATTGCATCTCATAGCCCCCAAGTGTACAATCTTTTACCATTCGTACATCAATGTTTTAACACTCATCCTGCTATCCAAATTGTCAAGTGGCTAGAATTGTCACGTGGTCCGGTAAAGGAAGTATAAATACTATTTGATCGTATTTTAATATATTTGACCGTATAAAATTAACTTTAAAATAATGTAATTTTTACCTTATACAAATAAAATACACACTTTGTAAGACCCTAATTTTCATAAATAAAGATTAATTTTTTCCGAAATATATTTTTGAATATTATGGTATGGATTTGATATAATGTTATAGTTATGGGTAATATTTATAAATTTTGCAAAGTATGCGAGTTGTTATAAAATATTCGATTAATTGAGGAATATTCGTTTTAATGAAAATATTAAATACGACATTTAACAATCATAAGTGGATCCCACAACGAAATTATTATCGATGTTAAAAATAGCGAAATATCTTTTATAAACATAACAAATGAAAATTTTACCGTTAGCTGTTGATATACCCATGATAAAAGTACGATGAATACGCTGGTTGCATAAGAAGACACGGTATTAATTATTGGTGCTTACGTGAGAAGTCACCCGGTTTTATTCAATTATTGCTACTGATAATTCTTTGATAAGTATCTCACATTATTGATTATATTATTGTAACAGTATCATCTGCACAATATTTTATATTATTAAATCAATAATTGAGATGACAAGTTATTCATATTATTATTTGCATAATTAACAATGTCTATAAAGTTCTGTCGAGGAAATGGGTTTGGTCACCTAATTGCGTGTCAATAGGGAGAAATCCTTATCGGAAAACCCCCTCTTTCCTAGTTTTGATCTGGTTGTTAATATTGTGAGTTATAGTAATGATGAATAAATGTTGTTAAAAATATTGAGGAGATTTTTATAAAGTATTTGTTATAAAATTTGGCGTATTATTTGGATCCCTATTTACTCATTTTTTAAAATAATCGGTACAAAGTTATTTAGTATATATAATAAGAGGTGGGGCCCACATGTGATGATGACATGGGTGGGGCCCATGTGTGATGAAAAATAAAAGGAAATGTCTTGGCGGACAGGTTTTATGGACAGGAATATTGGATCGGTTGAATTTTTTTTGTGTGTGACTCTCAAAAAATGTCTAGTATTTATTTCAATTGAAATTTTTACAGAATACAGTGTTTTTAGATGTAATTTGGATACATATACAATACAGTGTTGAATCTGTAAAAATTTCAATTGAAATAAATACTATACATTTTTTGAGAGTCACAAAAAAAAAATTCAACCGGTCCAATATTCCTGTCCCCAAAACCTGTCCTTGTAGAACTACTCAAAATAAAATGTCAGGGGATGGAAATGAAAGGTTCACGAGTTATATATATATATATATATATATATATATATATATATTTTATAATAAGTTTTGTTTTATATGAAAAATAGAATATATTATATTTTATTATGATATTGTTTTGCGTAGATGCTGCGATAGTGTTTGCGTAGTAAAATCGAAAAAAAATTCTTTTTCGATCGGTTGCGTCCATGATTGATTATGTTTTCTTGTCGTCAAGTGATTTCAAATTTCAAATAGTATCCTTCCATTCTCTTATAAATAGGATGCTTAGTTTAGAATTAAAAATCACACCAGAATAAAAAAATTTGTCTTCTATAATATTGAGCGTATTTCATTCGAGTTTTAGGAAGTTTTAAGTGTAGAAAACAGTGAAAGTTTTCTTCAAGAATATCCCTGCTATACCAGTTGGAATACTCTCCTTTTTAAGGTAAGGAATATTATTTTTGTTCAATATTCGTATTAAATAATATTTTCTTCCATACTCTGTAATATATAAGGAATATTATTTATTTCAGATTCAGAATTCTACACTCATTTTGTTAAGTTTTGGCTTCTATTGTGACGCCCCCAAAATAGGTATACATCACCCATTCTGAGTTATCGATACATAGTGCGAAAACAACTACAACTTTATTATTACAACAAGTAAAGCTGTGAGTTTAAATACAAATATTATCTTCAGACAATATCTATACTCAAATAAATCCTCATTACATTTATTGATACATTATTTTACAAAATGGTGAGGACTACTAAACAACTCTCTCTAGAACCTTCATTCCATACCCAGGACTGCACTTTCGCTTATATTCTCGCCTCCACGAGAAAAATGGAACAAAAAGGAAAAGGGTGAGCTCAACTAGCTCGATAAAGAATATTATGACTAAGATAATATACAACAAATTACCATTAGTCTTGACGAGGGGAAAAATCTAATAGAATCTGATAGACAACAAATTTTAAATCAATATTCGCAATGAAAATAATAATTCATTAGAAGAGTTAAGTAGAGAATGCAAACTACTATCTTCCATGTATGAATTTAAAAGTTCATCGTCTATCTTTTATCCTGTAACATCAATCGATATATATACGGAATCACATATTCATCTTTGCACTCTGAGCCAAAGATATTCATCGATTAAGTCGTGTTCATCTAAACACTGTTCATCTTTTTTCTACAGGCCAAAGATATTCTTGAAATCATTCATCTTTTGCACTATGAGGCCAAAGATATTCCACAATATCATCATTTAAGATGAAGATGATGAAAATATTTTTAAAGAAAGCGAATCCGGTGAAACAAAATGAGCGAGATTAAGGATTAAGGATTAGTACTTTGTTTTATTCACGTCCAAAAATACCTCAAAAATAATCAAAGTGGTGTAACTTTGAGAATGATCAAAACATGGATCTGATCAAAGCTAGTATCCGAATAGATATTTAGACGAAAAAGGAAAATTTTCATTTTTCGATGAATAGTGCGTGTTTCGTAAATAGTAGTCAGTATCGTGAATAGTGCAAGTATCGTGAATAGTAACTCAACACCAAAATTTCCAAATTTGATAAAAACTTTAGATCGATATTTGACATAATGATATTGAAGAAATAATATCATTACGAAAAAAAATAATATCCTTACCTCGAAAGATCAAGTCTTCAATTTGAAACAGGATATAAGCTATGACTTAAACTTGCACAAGTATAGCAATACTCAAACTATACTCAAAATACTCACAAGAATACTTTCGATAATATAGAGAGAAAACTTGATTTTACGGTGTGATTTTCAATTCTAACCTAAGCACCCTATTTATAGGAAATTGCTTAGAACACCAAAGCAGAAAATTTAATAAATTAATAATATAATTATATAAATTTCCTACACATGCCTAGAATCTGATTTCAGCCATCAAACACATGCCACATTCTAGAAAAAGTAAGAAAAAACGTTTTTCTAATTTAAAATAATTTAAACTTCCAAAAATCAATTATTTTGGAGGTTTGAACTTCAATAATTCATAATAAATATCCCTTTCATCAGAAAAATCGAATCTCATGAAGTTTTATAGGAAATTCAATTCTCTACAACTTTGCAGAAGAAAGTTTTCCAAATTCCAAATAAAAATTGACCGAAATCCATAAGCAGGCGATTTTACAAGTTATAATCAAATTTCGATCGATAAATGGGGTCCCATGAGCATGTTTAACATGTTTTAAACATTTATTGCAACAAAAATACTCTTCCTCCTCGTATACTCATATATCCCATATTCGTTGTAAAAATATCACCATTATTATATTATTAAAATATAATTATATATTTAAATAAATTATTTTATCGAGAAAAAGATAAAATTTCAATTTTCAACAATTGTCACATTAAAAATTTTCTCCATCTATATCCACATAAAATTAATATTTTCCTCATCATATGAATCAATAATTAATTATTCACAAATAATATTACAGACTCACAATATTAATGACAACCGGCGGGTTCAGGGAAGAGGGCTTTCAATAAGAATTTCTCTCTTCTTGGGCGCATGATTAGGTGACCAAACCTCTCCTTAGAGCGAACTTTCTAGACATTGCCAATAATGTTATCTAATAATATTATTCGGATAATATGAATTATTGCCGATAATGAAAAATATTGTGTAATGACAATTATTGAAACAACAATGACAATATAAAATATCAATATGACAATTATTAACTCGATAAAATATTGAGCAATAATTCTCGTAACCATTATTGAGTAGTGCCTTCTACGTAAGAATCAATAATTGGTGCAATCTGGTAATCTTCTTGTGTTTTAACCACCGAGGATTTTAATAATATTATACTTGGTAATAACTACTACCGTTATTTTTAAACAACTTATATTTGTCGTTTTCTTCATCCAATCGCTTTCAGTTATGGGGCCCACACACATGGGCTGCTTGCCGTAAATACGAATATTCCCGATAGATACGAATATTCCACGACCAAACGAATATTCCTCGACAATGATGAATATTTTATAACCACTTGCTTTATTTTGAAATATTTGCGTATTTTACCCCTAATTATCCACATTAATCAAATCAACCCTTACTATTTCAAAATAATAAATAGAGAAAATTAAATTTCATTAATAATAAGTTGGGGTCTTCTGATCTCCCTCCTTATGAAATTTCGTCCTCGAAAATTGACGTGACGTACACAGTGTGTTTGAAAAGGTGAGGATACCTCGCTTTCATTTCCGCTTTTCAATTCCCGGTCATTTCCTCTATAGCATGATTCCTCCACGAACTTTAACTTGTGGTATGACCTTTCTTGCGTGGGACATGCTCCTTCTATCCAAGATCTTAATGGTACCTCCTCATACGTTAAGTCTTCTATTTATTTCGTCAGGTTCTAACTCTATAACGTGGTTGGGTCTTTCACATATTTGAAATACTGAGATATGTGAAACACATTATGAACACGAGACATACTTGGAGGTAATGCAAGTCTATAGGCTACATTTCCTACTCGGTCGAGAATTTGAAATGGACCGATAAATCGTGGATTGAGCTTTCCTCTCTTCCCAAATCTTGTAACTCCCTTCCATGAGCAACTTCGCAACAATCATGATCCCCTACACTAAATTCCACGTCCTTTCGATGAAGATCCGCATAACTCTTTTGTCGATCTTGTGCCGTTTGTATCGTTGTCGAATCATTTGAATCTTTTCGGTGAGTAAATACGTCTTAACTTTCGGGTCCCAACAATGTTGCTTCACCCACCTCATCCCAACATATTGGAAGCGACATTTTCGTCCATATAATGCTTGAATGGAGCCACACCTATACTTGCACGATAATTTGTTGTTGTAGGAGAATTCCACCTGATGGTAAATACTTATCCCAACCGCCCTTGAAGTCTAGGACACGAGTCTTAATAGATCTTGAGAGTTTGAATAGTCCTCTCGATTGTCCGTCTGGTTTGGGGATGGTATCTGCGAAGCCCAATCGTAAATCCGTGCCCATAGCTTTTTGCAAGCTAACCCAAAATCTTGAAGTGAATCTTGGGTCACGATCCAAAACTATGGATCTTGGCATGCCATGCTGACCTCACAATCTCATTCACGTCACATACTAGTGAGGCGTTCGAGGAATAAGTCTCCGTATCGGCAAGAAATGAAGCGAGACTTGGTTAATCTATCAACAATAACCCAAATAGCATTGATGCCTTGAGAAGCCGTAGGAAGACCCGTGCTTGAAATCCATGGTAATGTGTTCCCACTTCCATTTTGGAATCTCAAGTGGTTGCAACGGACCCTTAGGTACCGGATGCTCCGCCTTTACACGTTGACAAGTTAAACACATTGAGATAAACTTTGCAATCTCTCTCTTCATATTATTCCACCAAAATGTATGTCGAAGATCACGATACATTTTAGTACTTCGAGGATGGATTGCAAATGGTGTATTGTGTGCCTCCATCATAATCTTGTACTTCAAATCGAGTCATTAGGAACACAAAGTCAGAGTGGACTCGAAGTATTCCTTCTTCATCAATTCTCACTTAGGAATAGCTCCTTCTTGTACTTTCTTCTTCATACGCATCACTTCAAGATTGGTGGCTTGAAAGCGACCTTAACTTTTCTATTAAAGTTGGCTCTATCGTATACTTGACATCATCGCACTCATTTCGCATATGATCTTTCTACTCACGCCGCGTCACTACCACGTTCGCTTTTCGGGATGGTATTGAATAGTGTGGTCGTAGTCTTTCAATAGCTCGAGCCAACGTCATTGCCGCGTGTTGAGTTCTTTTTGAGTGAAGAAATATTTAAGGCTTTTATGGTGCGAATATATCTCCACTTTCTCCCCATATAGATAGTGCCTCCATATTTTTAGCTTGAAACGCATTGCGCTAACTCTAGATCATGAGTAGGATAATTCCTCTCATACTCTTTAAGTTGTCACGAGGCATAAGGCTATGACTTTCCACGTTGCATGAGAACACATCCTAACCCTTTGCACGAAGCATCATTTGTAGATAACAAATCCATCCGAACCGGATGGTATTGTTAGAACAGTCTTAGAAATAAGTCTCCTCTTAAGCTCTTGAAAACTCTTCTCGCATTCTTCGCTCCAAGCGAATTTCGTATCCTTCGAGAGTTAATTTGAGTTAATGGAGTAGCGATTAGAAAACCCTTCCACGAATCTCCGATAATAACCCGATTAAGCCCAAAAGCTACGTGCTTGATCCGCGAGCTTGGTTGCTCAACTTTGTATTGCTTCAATCTTCACGGATCAGCGGATACTCCATGTTTCGACACCACGTGCCCAAGAAATGCTACTTCTTCTCAAGCCGAACTCGCATTTCTTCAATTTGGCATATAGTTTGTTTTCACGAAGCCTTTGGAGTACCGACTTCAAATGGTGCTCATGATCTTCACGACTTTTGGAATATATGAGGATGTCATCAATAAAAGACAACAACAAAGCCCGATCAAATATTCCTTAATACTCGGTTCATCATATCCATGAAAGCCGCGAGGAGCATTAGTCGATCAAAAGACATGACTAAGAATTCATAATGCCCATCTGGGAAGTTAGAAAGGCGGTCTTTGGAATATCCTCGATTCTAATCTTGGTGATGATATCCGAGCGAAGATCGATTTTGAAAAGAATTGTGCCTTGCCCATTTGGTCAAACAAGTCATCAATACGAGGTAGAGGATATCTATTCTTGATGGTGACATGGTCAATTTCGATAGTCAATACAAAGTCGCATACTCCGTCTTTCTTCTTTACTGAATAAAGCAGGAGCACCCCGAGGAGATGTACTAGGGCGAATGAAACCGATGTCCAACAATTCTGTAGTTGAACCTTTAACTCACGAAGTTCAATAGGAGCCATTCGATATGGGGTTTTAGAAATGGGCTTTGTACGGTTCAAGATCGATAAAGATTTCAACTTCACGTTACGGGGGTAGGCAGGGAAGTTCTTGAAATCGTCGGGAAAGTCGATAACAACGAGGAATATTATTCAAATTTGGCGTGTCTTTATTCAAATCCATAACATGGGCTAAGAAAGCTTGACATCCGTTTTTCAATAAGCGAATAGCTTTATGATTAGATATGACGGTGATTGATTTTAATGGTTTAGTTGCTTGAATTAAATACAACGGGTTGGTTAGGAATATGAAAACTAACAACCTTACGAAAACAATCAATTTTGGCATGATGAGTAGTTAACAATCAATCCTAAAATCACATCAAAAGCAAGTATCTTTAAAGAGATAAGGTTGACGGGTAAGGTGATGGTGCCAACTTGAATCAAACAAGATTTATAAGCGGTGGATGTGATGAAAGTTTCTCTAACGGAGTTTCCACAGATAGGTCAAAGTCTAATTTCTCGAGTCGAGTTTAAGCGTTGAGCACATGTAGGAGAGATAAATGAATGGGTATACCGGTATCAAGTAAGGTATAAACTTCACAAGAATTTATAAATAGCTTACCGTGATCACCTCGTTTGGGTTCCTCGCATTATGACCCGATCACAACAAACGCTTCTTCCGGAATCGTTGACTTTGACTTTTACGGGACGATCTTTTGAGTCACCGTCCCCATTGAACTAGGTTTTCGCTCTTATACAATCTCGGCGATATGTCCTTCCTTTCCACAATTAAAGCATACCTTGAAGCTATTGTGGGCGGTTTGGGTGATATGTCCCTCTTTTCCGCATTTGTAGCATATAATGGGTGGTCGTTCTCCTCCCTTAGAACCGATTCTTTTAAACCTTTATCGTCTTTACATGGTCGTTGTTAAATCTCTCTCTTTTAAAATCTCCTCGACTTGCTTCTTCTATTTTCATGGCCATGATTACCACGGAGTGGTTACCATTTTTGTCCGTCATTTCTTTCTCATTTGGTTATCATTATTATTACATTGTTGCTATCTACGAGTACGATCTGGTTGTGGTCCCTCGGTTGTGCATACTCGTTATCTCGCTCTAATAATTGAGCCCATTTACAACATCCGAATAGAGAGAAAATTTATGAGAAATGAGAGATCTTGGCGTATCTGGGGTTTGAACCTCTAAGAAACATCCGCGTCATCGTTCCTCATTCTCCACCAAATGAGGTCTGAACACTGGATAACTCTGCAAACTTTGCCTCGTCTTTGAGACACCGTCGTGTTGTTTTCTGCTCCGATCTAATAAACTCCACTTCCTTCATATAATGAACACTTTCGGAAAGTATTTGTCATTAAATAATTCTGAAAGCGTCTCCCAAGACATCTTTGAGTGTAATTTGGATGGAGTGCGCTTCCTTCAGACTCCCCACCGATGATGCGCCTCGCCCACGGAACATAAAGGTGGCGAATGGAACCTTCTGTTCCTCCGTGCATCCCAAGACATCGAATATCTTGGTAATTTGCTTGACCCGTGTTTCCGCCATGATCGGATCGGCTTTCCTTAAATTCTGGTGGTCCTGACTCTTTGAAGCTGCTTGCTTTGTGACAACCCGTGAATTGCTATCATTTCCTCCTCTATTTTGAACACGAGTCTCCCTAAATGCGATTTTGCATGAAGCTGCAAAAAGCTTCTAAACATCCCTCGTTCATCATACGCTTTCGGTGGTGTTGTTCGGGGAGGAACATTGCCGACTGTTGCACGTTCTCCTCGTTGGTGAGTCTGAGCGTCTCCACGGTCTCATTTCCATTGTTAATATTCTCGATCGACATTCTCAAATCTTGACATAAAACAAGGGTTAATTAAGGAAATCAATATATCACATAATATCCTTATATCTTGACCGACTAAAAAAATAAGCTTAGGTAGGACACACTTAGCGAAGGATTTACTCGTCTCTCCCTCTAGTTCTATTCCCGATCTCTTGGAGATCATATCCTAAGCTACGATACCAAGTTGTGGCGCCCCCAAAATAGGTATACATCACCCATTACGAGTTGTCGATACATACATGAGTGAAACAACTACAACTTTATTATTACAACAAGAAAGCGTGAGTTTAAATACAAATATTATCTTCTAGACAATATCTATACTCAAATAAATCCTCATTACATTTATTGATACATTATTTTACAAAATGGTGAGGACTACTAAACAACTCTCTCTAGAACCTTCATTCCATACCCAGGCTACGTACTCATTATATTCTAGCCTCACGAGAAAAATGGAACAAAAAGGAAAAGGGTGAGCTCAACTAGCTCGAGTAAAGAATATTATGACTAAGATAATATACAACAAATTATCGTTAGTCTTCAACGGTGAAAAATCTAATAGAATCTGATAGACAACAAATTTTAAATCAATATTCGCAGCGGAAATAATAATTCATTAGAAGAGTTAAGTAGAGAATGCAAACTACTATCTTCCATGTATGAATTTAAAAGTTCATCGTCTATCTTTTATCCTGTAACATCAATCGATATATATACGGAATCACATATTCATCTTTTTGCACTACTGGCCGAAGATATTCATCGATTAAGTCGTGTTCATCTAAACACACATTCATCTTTGCACCACTGGGCCAAAGATATTCTTGAAATCATTCATCTTTGCTACTACGGGCCAAAGATATTCCACAATATCATCATTTAAAATGAAGATGATGAAAAATATTTTAAAAAAGCGAATCCGGTGAAACAAAATGACAAAGATTAAGGATTAAGGATTAGTACTTTGTTTTATTCAGTCCAAAAATACCTCAAAAATAATCATAGTGGTGTAAAATTCAAGAATGATCAAAACATGGATACAATCAAAGCTAGTATCGAATAGATATTTTAGACGAAAAGGAAAATTTTTATTTTTTCGATGAATAGTCTTTAGTGATTCGTAAATAAGTGTAAGTATCGTGAATAGAATAGTGCAGTATCGTGAATAGTAACTCAGACACCAAAAGTTCCAAATTTGATAAAAACTTGAGATCGATATTTTGACATAATGATATTGAAGAAATAATATCATTCTGAAAAAAAAATAATATCCACTTACCTCGAAAGATCAGTCTTACAAATTTGAAACAGGATATAGGCTATGACTTGAACTTGCATCAGTATAGCAATACTCAAACTATACTCAAAATACTCACAAGAATCGCTCGATAATATAGAGAGAAAACTTGATTTACGGTGTGATTTTCAATTCTAACCTAAGCACCCTATTTATAGGAAATTGCTTAGAACACCAAAGCAGAAAATTTAATAAATTAATAATATAATTATATAAATTTCCTACACATGCCTAGAATTTGATTTCAGCCATCAAACACATGCCACATTCTAGAAAAAGTAAGAAAAAACGTTTTTCTAATTTAAAATAATTTAAACTTCCAAAAATCAATTATTTCGGAGCTTCGGAACTTCAATAATTCATAATAAATATCCCTTTCATCAGAAAATTTGAATCTCGTGAGTTTTTATAGGAAATTCAATTCTCTACAACTTTGCGGAAGAAAGTTTTCCAAATTCCAAATAGAAATTGGCCAAGAAATCCATAAGCAGGCGATTTTACAAGTTATAATCAAATTTCGATTCGATAAATGGGGTCCATGAGACATGTTTAACATGTTTTAAATATTTATTGCAAAAAAAATACTCTTCCTCCTCGTATACTCATATATCCCATATTCGTTGTAAAAATATCACCATTATTATATTATTAAAATATAATAATATATTTAAATGAATTATTTTATCGAGAAAAGATAAAATTTCAATTTTCAACAATTGTCACATTAAAATTTTCTCCATCTATATCCACATAAAATTAATATTTTCCTCATCATATGAATCAATAATTAATTATTCACAAATAATATTACAGACTCATGATAATATTGACAACGAGGCGGTTCCCAGGAAGAGGGCTTTCAATAAGAATTTCTCCTTCTTGGCATGCCTTGATTAGGTGACCAAACCTCTCCTTAGACAGAACTTTCTAGACATTGCCAATAATGTTATCTAATAATATTATTCGGATAATATGAATTATTGCTTCGATAATGAAAAATATTGTGTAATGACAATTATTGAAACAACAATAATATAAAATATCAATATGACAATTATTAACTCGATAAAATCTTTGAGCGAGTAATTCTTTGTAACCATTATTGAGTAGTGCCTTCTTACGTAAGAATCAATAATTGGTGCAATCTGGTGTCTTCTTGTGTGTTTTAACCCAGAGGATTTTAACGATGATTAGCAGTAACAACTACATTTATTATTTTTAAACAACTTATATTTGTCGTTTTCTTCATCCAATAAGCTTTTCAGTTATGGGGCCCACATGCATTTGGCTAGTAAATACGAATATTCCCTGACGATGCGAATATTCCACGACCAAACGAATATTCCTCGACAACAATGAATATTTTATAACCACTTGCTTATTTTGAAATATTTGCGTATTTTACCCCTAACTATCCACATTAATCAAATCAACCCTTACTATTTCAAAATAATAAATAGAGAAAATTAAATTTCATTAATAATAAGTTGGGGTCTTACATCTATACTCCATAAAATTAGTAGAATATCCTTGAAATTTACGCTTCATCCAGTATCTTTTCATGGAAATATTATTCTGAATATTCTTGATAAGTTTTAACTTTTTTATACCGTAGTACTATTCACAAGATACTATTCCCGAAGTACTATTCATAGGGTACTATTCACTCAGGTACTATTCACCTGGGATACTATTCATGACAAAAATTAATTTTTTTCGGTCCAAATCATTTTTGATACAATATTATTCTTGAATTTTACTCTACAAAGCAGTATCATGTTGAAAATTTGGACATTATTGAATCCTGGATAAATTAAATTATAAATATTTAAAAATATATCCTTACTCTATTTTAATTGAATTCTTATATCATTGTCATCATCCTCATGCTTATGATGTGGTAAAAGTCATCTTTGGCCCGTAGTGTATAGATGGACTGTTAATTGGTATGATTATGACCAGGGATCATTCGGTATAATCATGACCTGTAATGTTACAAATGATGTGGTAAAAGTCCTCATTGGCCCGTAGTGCATTGATGGACAGTTGTTGGCATGATCATGACCATTGATGATTACACGAATATCCTTGGACCGTAGTGCATGGATAATTCGTGGATGTGACACTAATGAATATCCTTGTTTCGTACTGTAGGGATAATTCGATGATGTGGTTTATTTATTAAGCTGAGTCTCAGCGATAAAATTGATGATAAACTTTTTAAATCATAGAAAATAATAGATATAATGTTCTATTTGACTCTTACAATAGATCGCTTGTTCATTGTGATTAAATTTAATGTTCATTGTATTTTATCGGTTTAACCTTTGTTGAAGGCTAACGATAATTTATTACGCATTATCTTAGTCATAATATTTCTTACTGGGCTAGTTGAGCTCACCCTTTTGCTTTCATTGTTCTCTTCAGGAAATGAGAATGTAGCCGGGACTAGTCGAGGAACAGAGTGATGGTCCGAGATGGTTGTTTTAGTAGTCCTCACTATTTAGTGTGATAATAAATGTAATGAGGATTGAATTTGAGTTTGGATATTGTCTAGAAGACAATATTCGTGTTAAAACTCAGCTATGTTTTGTTGTATTTTACACGACAGTTGTATTAATTAAGTGTGTATTTAAATTCTGTACCATGTATTTGGCGACTCAAGATGGGGGCGTCACAATTGGTGTCAAAGCTTAGGGATATAATCCTAGCTGAGATGTGAGACAAGAACTAGGAGGGGAGAGACGGGGAAATCTTTCGCTAGTATGACCTACCTAAGTTTATTTGTTATTTAATTGGTCGGTCAGAATATAGAGATAATATGTGGCATGTCAATTAACCTTTGTTTTGTGGCATTGTTTGAAAATGGCATCTGAAAATGTCGAGTTAAGCAATGGAGCACATGAGACCGTTGAGTCACCATTGATCAATACCCAAGATAACGTGCATTAGGAAGGCAATAATCCTCAGGTAAACAACAACACTGACCAAATGATGAACGATGGGATGTTCAGAGGCTTTATGCAATTCATGCAACATCAGGCGAGAGAGACTCCTATGCAAAATGCAGGTAGGAACACTGGCAACTAACGGATGGTCACTGCTAAGCAGTTCAAGGAGCTGGGACCACCGGAGTTTTTGGGAAAGCCAGAACCACTTAAGGCAGAGACGTGGATAAAGCAGCTCACCAAAATATTTGATTTCTTGGGATGCTCCGAGGAGAAAAAGGTTCCCTTTGCCACCTTCATATTGCGAGGAGAGGCAGATTACTGGTGGAAATCCGTAAAGCGTACCCAACCTTCCGCACTGAAGATATCTTGGGAGAAGTTCCAAGAACTGTTAATGACAAGTACTTTCCTGAAAGTATTCGTCATATGAAGGAGGTGAAGTTTATCAAGCTGGAACAAAATAATATGACCATGTCGCAGTACAAGGCTAAGTTTGCCGAGTTGTCCCGGTTTGCATCCCATTTGGTTGATAATGAGGAGAGAATGACGCGAATATTTCTGCGAGGTTTGAAACCCTAAATACGTCAATACCTCATTTCTCACAAACTATGTTTGTATTCAGATATTGTAAATAGGGCTCAGTTATTGGAGCGCGATAATGAGTCAACCCAACCAAGAGAGAGCAGCCGACAAAATGATAATACTAGTGGTAGCAGTCATCGAAGCGGTGACAACAAACGTGGAGGAAAACAACAAGCCAGAAATGGTAACCACTTCGGTGGTAATCATGGACAAGATAATAGAAGTGAAAATTTCAAGAAGAGGATATTCAATAATGATGGAAAGACGTTAGCACCAGCACCTGTTGTTAAGGAAGGAGAACGACCGCCAATCGTATGTTACAAATGCGGAAGGGAGGGACATATCAGTCCAAACTGTACGCAGCAATCCAAAGAATGTTATAATTACGGAAGAGAAGGTCACCTAACCAAATTTTGTCATGCAGTGAAGTCAAGTCCAGCTGGGATAGAGACATCGAAGGTCATCCCAGACAAGTCGAAGCTGGTAGTTTAAGGGAAAGCGTTTGTCGTGACCTCCCAAAAAGCGAGGAACCCGAACAAAGTCATCACGGGTAAGCTAATCATAAACTCTAATGAAGTCTATTCCTTATTTGATACCGGTTCTACCCATTCTTTTATTTCTCCTACTTGCGCTCAATGTTTAAATTTAACTCCGAAGAAATTAGACTTTGACTTATCTGTTGAAACTCCGCTGGGAGAAACCTTCATTACATCCACTGTTTATAAGTATTGTTTGATTCAAATTGGCACCCGCACATTACCTGTCAATCTCATATCTTTGAAAATACTTATATTTGATGTGATTTTAAGGATTGATTGGTTAACTATTCATCACGCTAAAATTGATTATTTTCGTAAGGTTGTTAGCTTTCATATTCCTAACCAACCTATTATATGAATTCAAGCAACCAAACCACTAAAGTTAATCACTGTCATATCAAGCCATAAAGCTATTCGTTTATTGAAAAACAGATGTCAAGCTTTCTTAGCCCATGTCACAGATTTAAACAAAAATACGTCAGATTTGAATGATATTTCTATTGTTAATAAATTTCCTGACGTATTCCCTGGAGAACTTCTTGGCCTACCCCCGTAGCGTGAAATCAAATTTTGTATCGACCTTGAACCTGGTACAAAACCCATTTCCAAAGCCCCATATGGAATGGCTCCTATTGAACTTCAGGAGTTAAAAACCCAACTGCAGGAATTGTTAGACATCGGTTTCATTCGTCCTAATACGTCTCCTTGGGGTGCTCCTATTCTATTCATAAAGAAGAAAGATGGAAGTATGCGACTTTATATTGATTATCGGGAGTTGAATCATGTCACCATCAAAAATAGGTACCCGTTGCCTCTTATTGATGACCTGTTTGACCAGTTGCAAGGCGCCAAATTCTTTTCAAAGATCGATCTTCGTTCCAGATATCATCAGTTAAAGATTAAAACTGATGACATTCTAAAGACTGCTTTCAGAACTCTGTACGGGCATAACGAATTCCTAGTCATGTCTTTTGCATTGACTAATACTCCTACTGCCTTCATGGATATGATGAACTGAGTATTCAAAGAATATTTAGATCACTTTGTGGTCGTCTTTATTGATGACATCCACATTTACTCCAAAAGCCGTGAAGACCATGAGCAACACTTGAGGCTGATACTACAAAAGCTTCATGAAAACAAGTTGTATGCCAAGTTAAAAAAATGCGAGTTCTTGCTTGAGGAAGTAACATTCCTTGGGCACGTGATATCAAATCTCGGAATATCTGTTAACCTATCAAAGATTGAAGTAATACAAAGCTAGGAGCAACCTAAGTCAGTGACCGAAGTACGTAGCTTTCTGGGCTTAGCTAGTTATTATCGGTGATTCGTGGAAGGATTTTCTCGAATCGCTACTCCATTAACTCAGCTGACTCAAAAAGATATAAAATTCGATTGGAGCGAGGAGTGTGAGAAGAGTTTTCAAGAACTCAAAAGGAGACTCATTTCAGCACCTTTTCTGACAATACCATCGGTTGAGAGGATTTGTCATCTCTGACGATGCTTCGTGCAAGAGGGTTAGGATGCGTTATCATAAAACATGGGAAAGTCATAGCCTATGCCTCACGATAACTCAAAGAATATGAGAAGAATTATCCTACTCACGATCTAGAGTTGGCAGCAGTCATTTTTGCACTAAAGATCTGGAGACATTACCTGTATGGGGAGAAGGTGGAGATCTATACGGATCATAAAAGCCTCAAAAATTTCTTCACCCAAAAGGAACTCAACATGCGGCAATGACGTTGGCTCGATCTGTTGAAAGATTATGATCATACCATTCAATACCATCCTGGAAAAGCGAACGTGGTAGCTGACGCATTGAGTAGACGATCATATGCGGGTACGAGTGCAATATTGTCAACGCAAAGACCCATTTGGTATGACTTACAAAGGATGGAGATAGAGATAAAGACCCTAGGGACCCATGTGATGATGTCAAATATACGAGTAGAACCGACTTTAATCGATAAAGTTAAAGTTGCTCAACTTACGAACTTGGAGTTGATGCGTATGAGGAATAAAGTACAAGAAGGTGCTATTCCGGAAGCAAGAATCGATGAAGAAGGAATACTTCGACTCAACTCCAGATTTTATGTTCCTAACGACCCTGATTTGAAGTATAAAATCATGATGGAGGCACACAACACACCGTTTGCAATCCATCCCGGAAGTACTAAAATGTATCGTGATCTTTGACATACATTTTGGTGGAGTAATATGAAGAGAGAGATAGCAGAGTTTATCTCAAGGTGTCTAACTTGTCAACGTGCCAAGGTAGAGCATCAAGTGCCAAAAGGTCCATTACAACCACTTGAAATTATAGAATGGAAGTGGGAGCACATTACCATGGATTTCGTTACTGGTCTTCCCAAGGTTTCTCAACGAATTGATGCAATTTAGGTTATTGTTGATAGATTAACCAAGTCTGCTCATTTCTTAGCTATAGGAGAAACTTATTCACTTGAACGTCTTGCTCATATTTACATAAATAAGATTATAAGACTGCATGGTATGCCAGTATCCATAGTTTCTGATTGAGAACCAAGATTCACTTCATGATTTTGGGTTAGTTTTCAAAAAGCTATGGGCATAGATTTACGATTTAGTTTGGCATAACATCCTCAAATGGACGGACAGTCGGAGAGGACAATTCAAACTCTTGAAAATCTATTAAGACTCTGTGTCCTTGACTTCAAAGAAAGTTGGGACAAGTTCTTGCCATTAGTGGAATTCTCCTACAACAACAGTTATCAAGCAAGTATTTGCATGGCTCCATTCGAGGCATTGTATGGACGCAAGTGTCGTTCTCCAGTATGCTGGGATGAGGTGGGTGAAGCAATGTTATTGGGACTGGAGTTGGTACGTATGACTACGAAAAAGATTCAAATGATCCGGCAACGTATAAAAACCTCACAAGATCAACAAAAGAGTTATGTTAATCTTCATCGAAGGGACGTAGAATTCAATGTTGGTGATCATGTGTTGTTACGTGTTGCTCTATGGATAGGAGTTACGAGATGTGGAAAGAGAGGAAAGCTCAATCCTCGATTCATTGGCCCATTCAAAATCCTCGATCGAGTAGGAACTGTGGCTTATAGACTTGCCTTACCGCCACATATATCTCGTGTTCATAACGTTTTTCACATATCCATGTTACGTAAATATGTGGAAGACCCGAACCACATTATTAAGCTAGAACCGGATGAGATAGCGGAAGATTTAACGTATGAAGAGGTACCTGTTAAAATCTTGGATAAGAAAGAATATATTCTACCCTCTAAGGTTATACCTCAAGTCAAAGTTTTATGGAGAAACCACGATGTTGAGGAAATGACCTGGGAGTTAGAATATAAAATGAAATAAAGTTATCCTCACCTATTCGTCATACCAGGTATGTACCCTAATTTCGAGGACAAAATTTCATAAGAAGGGGAGGTTGTAAGACCCCAACTTTCATAAATAAAGATTAATTTTTCTCGAAATATATTTTTGAATATTATGGTGTGGATTTGATATAATGTTATAGTTGTGGGTAATATTTATAAGTTTTGCAAAGTATGTAAGTTGCTATAAAATATTTGATTGGTCGGGGAATATTCATTTTAACAGAAAATATTCGTACGACGGCACAATCATTGGTGGACCCCACAATGGAATTATTGTCAGAGTTAGAAAATGATAAAAATATCCTTTTTATAAAAATAACGGCGAAAGTTTTACCGTTAAGCTGATTGATATACCCGTGATAAAAAAATGCGATGTCTGGCGTGGTTGCATAGTAGCACACGGTGTTGATTATTGGTGTTTACGTGAGAAGTCACTCAGTTTTATTCAATTATTGCTATAGTAATTGCTGCATAGTATCTCACATTATTGATTCTATTATTGTCACAGTATCATTTGCACAATATTTTATATTATTAAAACAATAATTGAGATGACAAGTTATTCATATTATTATTTGCATAATTAACAATGTCTAGAAAGTTCTGTCGAGGAAAGGGGATTAGTCACCTAATTGCGCACCAATAGGGAGAAATCCTTATCGGAAAACCCCCTCTTTCCTGGGAATGATCTGGTTGTTAATATTGTGAGTTATAATAATGATGAATAAATGTTGTTAAAAATATTGAGGGGATTTTTATAAAGTATTTGTTGTGAATTTTGGCATATTATTTGGACCCCCACTTACCCATTTTTCAAAATAATCGGTTGAAAGTTATTTAGTATATATAATAAGAGGTGGGGCCCACATGTGATGACCACATGGGTGGGGCCCATGTGTGATGAAAAATAAAATGTTAGGGGCTGTAACACCCCAAAATCCGGTCTATTTTTACACCCGGATTCCATACGTCACGATCCCATCTTCTTCCAAACATAAATTATTATATAGTTAAATATAACAACATACATTCTCAAATCTCAGGTTCTAATACCTTATAACCTTGTTCATTACAAATAATAATAATTACATTATTCTTTTCATCTTACACGAACCAAGGATACATAACAGTTTATTAAACTAATCTATAGTTCAATTAAACTATTCTACATTATAAGACTTGGCTTGATCTTCACGCACATTCATATAGTGAATGCCTTCTTCTCGATACCGGTCAACTTGATCTTTACGGGATCCTTAAGTTCTTTCTACCATTGTTCGTTGAAAATGTTTTTGTTTAAAGCAAGTGTGAACATTCAATTGCTCAGCAAGTCTTAGCAGTTGAACAAACAACTTCAAGAATTTAAACATTCTTTTAAGACTTCAATAACCGAACAAAGGTTATGAAGCAGCTTGAATAATAGGAATAATTTTTATTCCAATCATTTTAAAACATTAGTCACATTCACTTTGAAATAATTTCATTCTTCTATCTTATTCCATAAACATCATGTCTGGCTAGAATCGTTAGCACAAACTTAATAATAACGGTACATGTATAAACAAAACATTCTCTTATTGAACAGTTCATCGCATAGAAACACCGAAGTGTTAAAATTATGGCACAAGGCCCCATACATTCTAACACCTTGCACAAATATTGCACATTTTTACATTGACAAAACTTCTCAAGTTCAACATCTGAGAAGTTTAAGAAACTAACATTCATTTAAATTATGAATGAAGTTAGGAAACTTGCCTTACACATAGCTACAGGTTATAGTTTACGCTGAACTGCTTATTCGAAAACCCTATATAGCATATAAAGAAATAGCACATACACCAATTAGTCATATACTTGACTTTACGCATTGGTTTACTTAACTTTACTTTTTAGGGTTCGCGTTCTTGTAATCAAAGTTTACGCGACCAACTTTCCTTACTACCGGTTTACGGCTTCATGACATACAAAGATGTCTTAACTCATATGATCATCATCTTTGATGATTTACATTCTTATCTTCTTCTTATACTCTTTTAGGACTCAACACACATCGTGTCTCTACTAGTAGTCCATATGGTACTCAGAGTGGTTTCCCACAAACAACCAACAAACAAGTTCTCATCTCATCTACACTGTTTTCACAGTGAGTTAGATCGGTTGCCAGTTTCGTATATACCTCTGATCTCTGAAGGAATTGTTTAGCCCAGCTCCCATATGTCAACCATCAAAGATTACGATTGCACCACAACCTAACTTATCTTAACTTATCCGAACCATTAAAACTATAATGTTTGTTAAGTCAATTTCTTATTCCTTATGGCTTCCTGACAACTAAATGCCATACCTTAGGATTTATTCTTTATCGTCTAAGTCATACAGTCTTTTGTATACTCGGAAACACTTAAGTGTTAAAATTATGGCACAAGGCCTCATACATTCTAACACCTTGTACAAATATCGCACATTTTTACATAGATAAAACTTCTCAAGTTCAACATCTGTAAAGTTTAAGAAACTAACATTCATTTAGATTATGAATGAATTTATGAAACTTGCCTTACGCACAGCTACAACTTCTAGTTTACGCTGAACTGCTTATTCCAAATCCCTATATAGCATATAAGGAAATAGCACATACACCAATTAATCATATACTTGACTTTACGCATTGGTTTACTTAACTTTACTTCTTAGGGTTCGCGTTCTTGTAATCAAAGTTTACACGACCAACTTTCCTTACTATCGGTTTACGGCTTCATGACATACAGAGATGTCTTAACTCATATGATCATCATCTTTGATGATTTACATTCTTATCTTCTTCTTATACTCTTCTAGGACTCAGCACACATTGTGTCTCTGCTAGTAGTCCATATGGTACTCTGAGTGGTTTCCCACAAACCACCAACAAACAAGTTCCCGTCTCATCTATACTGTTTTCACAGTGAGTTAGATCGGTTGCCAGTTTCGTATATACCTCCGCTCTCTGAAGGAATTGTTTAGCCCAGCTTCCATATGTCAACCATCAAAGATTATGATTGCACCACAACCTAACTTATCTTAACTTATTCGAACCATTAAAACTATGATGTTCGTTAAGTAAATTTCTTATTCCTTATGGCTTCTTGGCAACTAAATACCATACCTCAGGAGTTATTCTTTATCGTCTAAGTTATACAGTCTTTTATATACTTGGAATGATTATTCAAAGTCAATACTATGCGTTCATAGCGTTAACCATTACTTTATTCATATCTTACAACGTCCGGTTCATTCGACTTAGAACGTCCTCTAAGTTATTATTACTAACTCGACTTCTTTACGTTAAACATCATTGTCTTTAATTCAGTTCTTCATCGTTCATAGGTTTAATCATTGGTCTTCATTACCCTACGGTTAAACCATACACGAAGTGTAGGTTGTGCTCGTTTAATAATCGCGTACACTCAACCCTTACGTCGATTAAAGTGTTTAATGCTTACATTTCATTCTAACATTCCCTATTCGACTCACATTCGGCTTTCATTAATCTTGATACCATTCATTACGGCTTTCTTAATAAATCATATCTTACTTACTACTTTCTTTATCCATTACATGAACCCCATGTTCATTACTCTTTCTTAATGTCGAAGCCATACGATTCGTTGTATGCTAAGACCGATCTTTCATCGCAACAGCGTTGTGTTCACAGCGTCTATACGCTTTACACTTATCTCTCATTATGACATCATCCTCATCACTCAACGTCTAAGGAATTACAATTATAGCAATCCCCCACTTCATTTTATCGCGACTACGGTCCCCGGATATAGGTTCCGTAATTTGCGTTTACATTCTTTATCTTTAATCTCATTCAATCTTTCCATTCAACCTTAACTAAAGGTTTAAAATAATTAATTAAGTGTTACATTATGCGAACTATATGTTCTTTATCTTCCCTTACACTTTCCCCAAGAGTTGAGCAGTTAAAAGCTCTTCTCTGGGCCTTGCCTACCTTGGCGTATTTGAACACCACCTTCCCTTTTCTTTCTCGTCTTTGTGGCGCCACTTAGCGATAGCTATGACTGACTGGTGCAGCCTTGTGGCGCCACCTCCCAAGGCATGGCTGGCGCTTCGGTGCCAAGCCTCAATCCTTGAAAATTTTTTCTAAGTCTTTTACATACTTGAGACGCTTATTTCACAATCTCATAACTTCTTCGTTATAACTCGGAACAAGGTTATTTCAAAGCTATTCTCTTCCTTATCTTACGTACTTCAACTTCTCTCAGATAGAAATTTATTCTGAATCCGTTAACATGCCATTCGATTGGCATAAATTTCATTACTCGTTCATTTTACGTTATTAACGTTCTTCGTTCGTTCGTCCGTAATTCGGTCATCCGAACTCGAAACTTATTCGTTCTTGAGTTCATGACTCACATTTTCTACGTTCTCTTACATTCTTATGAAACCCTACACGTTTGGGTTCACTTACATACTTTTTACTTCTTGTTCATCTTTTATGAAATTTTTGCCATAACTTCATTATAGCTAAGTTTTAATTCGATCTTCATGAAAGTTTCTATCTTTCCTAACCAAGCAATAAGAAACTAACTTATACGTGATGGTTTTAAACTTGTCCATCAACAACGTTCTTCGTGTTCTTCACGTGTTCTTCGCGTTCTTCATTTTTAATCGATATTTTGATTACGATTTCATTTTTTCTTGGAATTTGGTGTTATAAAACACCATTCCTTACTAATTTCACCAAATCGTTCATATGATTCATTCGTATCGTTCAAATTCATTACGAAACTTATACTTCCTTAAGAAATTTATAAACTAAATTTCTAATTCTTATTTCTTCATTTTCTCATGATTTCAATCATATGAAATCATTCTTAACATCTTTTATTTCTATTCTCATTAAGTTATGTTTTTAACATATAAAACTTAAAGAAAAATTATAAGAGACTAGGTTTTGGATTACCTTTCTCCTTTAATCTTCTTCCGTTGGACAAAGTTTGCTCTCGGGCTAGCTTTTCCTTTTCCTTTTTCCTCCCATCCGACTTCTCTCTCTCTCTCTCTCTCAAGTGTTGGTGATTTTTCAAAATCACCAATAAATGATTTAAGGTTTCCTTTTATAGAAAACCAAAGCTAGGGGTAAAATAGTCATTTTTCCCTAAAATCACTATTCCCACCTCCTTACTCCACCTCCTTACTATTCACGAAGCTTCTCCTGGAAGTTTTGTGCTTCCGTCTTGCGGAATTCGTCCGACAATTAGAAAACTGCGATTCTTAGAATCCAAATATTTTTGGTTATTTCGTCTTTCCTTTACCGATTAACTTTTATGTAATCTTCGGATCTCCAAAAAACTGAAAAACACTTTTTAACATTAAGCGTTTTCCATCACGTTTTCCCCCAACGTAGTTAAACGAATGAAAAATACATAACAGTACTTTTTGTCGTTTTTATTTCGTCCGATTTCTGCACGATTTTCGGGAAAAACTTTTATCGACTTACTTAACTTTTCACGATATATTATCGTCAAATCTTTCGACAGAATGTCATTTGGATATATCGAACTCTCGGAAAGACTTATATTTTTCAAACCCTAACCCTTAGGGTTTCATCGGGTGAATAGTGTCTATTTCGTCTTTTTTCTCATAAATATTTTTGCTCCCAGAAAATTTTTATTTTCGTCTTGAAATTTTTTACTCTTTCAGTCTAGCTCATAGCCAGAATCCTTCCGTATTATAATCATCTTAGGTTCTAGAACGATTAATAAACACATAGCACAAAATATTATTAATAAAAATTCATTTTATTAATAACTAATTCTTTAAACTTAAATTATGGACAATCCGGTTCTCCGAGTTGTCACACTTCACCTCTTATAAAAATTTCGTCCTCGGAATTTTCAAAACCACACCCATACCCGGGTGCTTTATTCCTACAACCTTTAGCAAAGGTTTAATCTTAATTCATCCTTTTCATAAGGATCATCTGTTGACATAATCGTCATTAGTTAAACCTCACGTCTAACTATATTTTCCATCTCTCGGGTCATCACATTCACTCCTTCACAAAATTTCATCCTCAAAATTTTAGCTTACTCTTCTTCTCAACTGCTCTTCAAAGAAGTTCTTATCTTTCAAACATTCCCTAACCTTCATAACTTATCAAGAATTATGAAGTAGAAGGAATAAATAGGAATATAAAGATTCCTTTAAAACATTTCATACTTTTGCTGAGGGGTCAAATCGACCATGAAATCTTACTAGGTTTAACAACATTTCACTGTAAACCCTTCTATCACGGTCAGTTTACAAACACCAAGAAAGCAAACTACCTCTTCCATACGTAGGCGATCAACCCATCGTATAACCCCATTTCGGGGTATGTTCACCTCAGACTTAATCATTAGATTTCGCACCAAAATAATTTGGTTCGGCATAACTCTTCAAAGAAAGCTCGATTTTCTTATGACATGACATACCATTTGTCTTAGCCAAATCAAATAACTTAGACCATACCAATAAATTGGACATCAACTTAAAACATTTGTCTAGTCAAATAAATTGACATCAACTACTTCTTTAAATTCTTTCACAACACATCAAAACATTTTATGACATCATGATACCGTACTTTTTACAGTACGTTGAGGACTTCGTCAGTTTATGACTTCATCATTATACATCATACCATAGCGGGTTGTTGATCATAAGATTACATCCAACACTACGTTCAATTGCATTAATAACTCCATCCTTTTACCATCCTTGCATCAAATGCACTGATGATATAAAATTCAGTTTGATATTTCAAATCAATTTCTGTCTAGCCAAAACAATTAGCATAGACATATAAAGAATAGTTCTTTTTAAAATCCATTGGTTACAAAAGTTGAACCAATTCTTTCATTTTCAAAATGCGCACATATAAGCACGATTTCAATAAACTTCGAAATCTAGCATAGCTAGATGACTTGGAATATCCTATTTCTCCATCTTCCTTCATTGTCTTACTTGGGACAATACTTAATCTTCTCTAGCACCTTCAATGCTAAGTCTACTGAAAATAACTCGTTTTCAGTCTAAACATTCCTATACCTTAGTATAGTCCATCAACTCACCACACTTTATGTGTTTAGGAACTTTCCATAACTATATGTGTTTAAGAACTTATCTTCGCAATATGTAATCCAAGAACAAATCAAGGACTATCCATATGCTTAGGGCTCAGAAACATAGCATATAACTATGAGTCACAACTTTTCATAAGTATGAGTTTCAAGAACTCACACCTATCTTATCATTCTCTACCTATCACACATATACATGAGAAAAGATTCACCTTCTCACCATATACATATTGATAGGGCGACCAAACATTTCAACGATTATCAATACCAGAAGTTAAGTTGTCATCAAACCAAACTCGGCCACTAATCAATATAAGAAGCTAAGCAGACAATTCCCCGCCCATACAAAGAATTGTTCGATTTAACCACTATATTGACCAGGAAGCTAAGTGGTTCTAAAACCCAAGTATAAATTCCCCCCCATACAAGGAATCATACAACTCAGCTGCTAACATGAGTCCTCGATTAAAATCTTACAACTTCTAACCTTCTCTTTACTTAATACAAATTTTCTTTAATTCGTATGCTATCTGAGTTCTTCTTCCCATACTACTTCGTAGTACCATTCATTTATAACATTAGCTATAAATCATCCATTGTTTAACAGAACATCTGTTATTATGATTCAATATGATCACGTGGTGATCTGTTTCCTTAATCGTTTATGTCAACGATCTTCTTATCCTTCTCTCTACGATTATAGCCTTAAGTACTCATACCTAAGGTTCATAACCTATCAGCTCTGGTACCACTTTGTAACACCCCAAAATCCAGTCTATTTTTACACTCAGATTCTGTACGTCACGATCCCATCTTCTTCCAAACATATATTATTATATAGTTAAATATAACAACATACATTCTCAAATCTTAGGTTCTAATACCTTATAACCTCGTTCATTACAAATAATAATAATTACATTATTCTTTTCATCTTACACGAACCAAGGATACATAACAGTTTATTAAACTAATCTATAGTTCAATTAAACTATTCTACATTACAAGACTTGGCTTGATCTTCACGCACATTCATATAGTGAATGCCTTCTTCTCGATACCGGTCAACTTGATCTTTACGGGATCCTTAAGTTCTTTCTACCATCGTTCGTTGAAAATGTTTTTGTTTAAAGCAAGTGTGAACATTCAATTGCTCAGCAAGTCTTAGCAGTTGAACAAACAACTTCAAGAATTTAAACATTCTTTTAAGACTTCAATAACCGAACAAAGGTTATGAAGCAGCTTGAATAATAGGAATAATTTTTATTCCAATCATTTTAAAACATTAGTCACATTCACTTTGAAATAATTTCATTCTTCTATCTTATTCCATAAACATCATGTCTGGCTAGAATCGTTAGCACAAACTTAATAATAACGGTACAAGTATAAACAAAACATTCTCTTATTGAACAGTTCATCGCATAGAAACACCGAAGTGTTAAAATTATGGCACAAGGCCCCATACATTCTAACACCTTGTACAAATATCGCACATTTGCACATAGACAAAACTTCTCAAGTTCAACATCTGAGAAGTTTAAGAAACTAACATTCATTTAAATTATGAATGAAGTTAGGAAACTTGCTTTACGCATAGCTACAGGTTATAGTTTACGCTGAACTGCTTATTCCAAAACCCTATATAGCATATAAAGAAATAACACATACACCAATTAGTCATATACTTAACTTTACACATTTGTTTACTTAACTTTACTTTTTAGGGTTCGCGTTCTTGTAATCAAAGTTTACGCGACCAACTTTCCTTACTACCGGTTTACGGCTTCATGACATACAAAGATGTCTTAACTCATATGATCATCATCTTTGATGATTTACATTCTTATCTTCTTCTTATACTCTTCTAGGACTCAACACACATCGTGTCTCTACTAGTAGTCCATATGGTACTCAGAGTGGTTTCCCACAAACAACCACCAAATAAGTTCTCGTCTCATCTACACTGTTTTCACAGTGAGTTAGATCGGTTGCCAGTTTCGTATATACCTCCGATCTCTGAAGGAATTGTTTAGCTCAGCTCCCATATGTCAACCATCAAAGATTACGATTGCACCACAACCTAACATATCTTAACTTATCCGAACCATTAAAACTATAATGTTTGTTAAGTCAATTTCTTATTCCTTATGGCTTCCTGACAACTAAATGCCATACCTTAGGATTTATTCTTTATCGTCTAAGTCTTCAAGTCTTTTGTATACTCAGAAACACTGAAGTGTTAAAATTGTGGCACAAGGCCTTATACATTCTAACACCTTGTACAAATATCGCACATTTTTACATAGATAAAACTTCTCAAGTTCAACAGCTGTGAAGTTTAAGAAACTAACATTCATTTAGATTATGAATGAAGTTATGAAACATGCCTTACGCACAGCTACAACTTCTAGTTTACGCTGAACTGCTTATTCCAAATCCCTATATAGCATATAAGGAAATATCACATATACCAATTAGTCATATACTTGACTTTACGCATTGGTTTACTTAACTTTACTTCTTAGGGTTCGCGTTCTTGTAATCAAAGTTTACACGACCAACTTTCCTTACTACCGGTTTACGGCTTCATGACATACGGAGATGTCTTAACTCATATAATCATCATCTTTGATGATTTACATTCTTATCTTCTTCTTATACTCTTCTAGGACTCAGCACACATTGTGTCTCTGCTAGTAGTCCATATGGTACTCTGAGTTGTTTCCCACAAACAACCAACAAACAAGTTCCCGTCTCATCTATACTGTTTTCACATTGAGTTAGATCGTTTGCCAGTTTCGTATATACCTTCGCTCTCTGAAGGAATTGTTTAGCCCAGCTTCCATATGTCAACCATCAAAGATTATGATTGCACCACAACCTAACTTATCTTAACTTATTCGAACCATTAAAACTATAATGTTCGTTAAGTTAATTTCTTATTCCTTATGGCTTCTTGGCAACTAAATACCATACCTCATGAGTTATTCTTTATCATCTAAGTTATACAGTCTTTTGTATACTTGGAACGATTATTCAAAGTCAATACTATGCGTTCATAGCGTTAACCATTACTTTATTCATATCTTACAACGTCCGGTTCATTCGACTCGGAACGTCCTCTAAGTTATTATTACTAACTCAACTTCTTTACGTTAAACGTCATTGTCTTTAATTTAGTTCTTCATCGTTCACAGGTTTAATCATTGGTCTTCATTACCCTACGGTTAAACCATACACGGAGTGTAGGTTGTGCTCATTTAATAATCGCGTACACTCAATCCTTACGTCGGTTAAAGTGTTTAATGCTTACATTTCATTCTAACATTCCCTATCCGACTCACATTCGGCTTTCATTAATCTTGATACCATTCATTATGGCTTTCTTAATAAATCATATCTTACTTACTACTTTCTTTATCCATTACATGAACCCCACGTTCATTACTCTTTCTTAATGTCGAAGCCATACGATTTGTTGTATTCTAAGACCGATCGTTCATCACAACAGCGTTGCGTTCACAGTGTCTATACGCTTTACACTTATCTCTCATTATGACATCATCATCGTCACTCAACGTCTAAGGAATCACAATTATAGAAATCCCCCACTTCGTTTTATCGCGACTACGGTCCCCGGATATCGGTTCCGTAATTTGCGTTTACATTCTTTATCTTTAATCCCGTTCAATCTTTCCGTTCAACCTTAACTAAAGGTTTAAAACACTTGATTAAGTGTTACATTATGCGAACTATATGTTCTTTATCTTCCCTTACACTTTCCCCAAGAGTTGAAAGCGGTTAAAAAGTTCTTCTACAGGCGCGCTACCTGACTTTGTTATTGTAGTATTTACGAGCGCTTCCAAATTCAGGTACTTGAAACCCGAATTCAGTGCTTCACGATACCATTTCTTTGAGCAGAATAATAATAATATTTTCATAAATATCAAACTTAATTTACATATCAGAGTTGTCTAAATCCCATGTATGCGACCTTAAAACATTTCATTACATGATAGATAATAAATATCATCATCTTATTTAAGTCTAGCTATTACATAAGATAACACAAAATTATTTTGACATCTTTTCTTTCCCTTTGTTCCTGACAGAGCCCTCTAGTTGATCATACTTAACTGAAAACATTTAAATTAAGCAAGAATGAGCATTTGAGTGCCCAGCAGGTAATTGTAAACAATAAACATTAGCTGAAAGGATTAAATATTTTCTTTGAGTGACACTTCTACAGCGAAGCAATAGTTGTGAAGTAACTGAAACAATTCTAATCAACATATAAATTCTATTTCAAAATTTTGAAACTACGTACTGACTATAAATGGAGATCAGTCGACAGACTATGAACATTATTTTCTATTTTCGAAAAGGTTTAACAGAACTTCATCATCAGAACATCATAACTTACTACAGACGCGGGGTGATCGCCTAGTTATGCCCTCTATTGATCAATATTACATACCAGAATGATATTCTCATTCATCATAACCGCCTTGGGCGTACAAAAGTTTCCCAGATTTGGGATGTTCATACTTAGCCTGAATCCGAACCAAAATAATTTGTTTGGATAACAATAATATTCTATCATGTTCAACGATATTCTTAAATCTGTATCTAGCCGAGTCAAATAGCTTAGATAATTTTTTAATTAAGGTATACATACTAGAAATCAACAAGTATGTATCAACATGTACAATAATTATCCAAGTGAGGACACTTGTATAACCATACTTAGAATTTAACGAACAGAATATATATCTGAATCTTATAGTAATACGATACTGATAAACAATGAACGAATAAAGTTTGGGAACTTGTATGAATATAAATGATTGGATACATAATCAATAACAATAGAGTTTAATAATCTGGCATAATGATAATATAATTCTGAAACTTTCTTACTCATGTCCATTGCATAAAGTAAATGCAAAGGTTAGGATTCTTGCTCAAGTAAAAGAGGAAGAATTTAGGAACTTGCACAATAAGAGTAGGGTTTGGATACTTGCTCAATATAAATTTGATTAAGGTTAGAGAACTTGCACAATCAAAGAGTGAAGTTCAAGAAAACTTGCATAAACATATATCTGTTTGCACAAAATAAAGGTAGTTCGTAAGGTTTAGATACTTGCCTCAAGCGTAGTTTACCAAAATATCGCTTATCAATACCCCTTTCGAATCCTAACATAATATAATATGCGTATAGGATATTCATTAGTTACATAAATTCAACATGTACACCTATTATCTTAATTTACTATCATACACAAGTGAAATTTATCAATGCTAACATATAGTGCTAATCTTCTAGTCGCATAATCTTATACGTATATCATCACATGAAAATTAGTTTATAACATACCATGTCATAGTTGAAATCACAATTTGACGTTTAAAGTGGCAATTACTTATTCAACCTAGGATCTTATCAACAACATGCTTATTCACACATGAGTACTACATTGGACATATATTACAGATTAGAGTAACAACTTAGGTACTTATGAAACCACAAAACAACTACACAAATCTGATCCTACTTTAAGGGGGCTCGGCCACACTTGGTTTGTAATAGGGAGTGGCGTGGGTGGCTTGCCGCACTGGTGAAAAAACTAAAGACGTATGGTCGCTCTCTGCAGAAAACTAGTGAACACACGTCTTGCACATAAACGAATAATCATACGAAACACACGTGTTAGTATGTGGATAACTAAGTTTGACCTTATATCTTAACATTGGAGTTTCCTTTCGCTGTTGGGTGATGGTGCCCCATTTCCTTGAATATTTGATTCGCAACCCGGCTGAACTGATGACCTGAATGCCGTTGATATCCTTGGAGGGTGCAACTCGCTTTTTTGCTGTCGAACTTTTGAACTTCAGTGTAGAGGCCTCAATTTATGAGGATTTGATGTAAATTAACACATTTATCGGTGTAGATTTCATTCGCCAGGCCTTTTGTCGTTCGCCTTGAGTTAAGAACTTCTTGAGAATTTTCCCCTTCTTTCGTAGGGGCACGCTAATGTCGCCATGATTTCTTTAAGGAGTTTTCCTTCTTTTGATGAGAGGCCCGATCATTTAAAATCTTTTGCTTTCTGGAATCGGAAAATGCCCCGATCCTTTCAGCATCATCGATGTCGGGGATTCAAATACGAAACCTGTCTTTGTTGATGAAGTCGTGAGTGAGTAATATCCAAATCGCTAATGGTGATGTGAGGAAGCTTTGATGATGATGGACCATGATGATGGTGTTGGCGGGGCATTTTCCTCTTTAGGATGGTTGATAAATGCCCTGGTGTTGAGTTATCATTTGTTTCGAGATTGCCTAAGTCTTGTTGTAGAGTCATGATATCGAGGTTATCGTCGATTTTGAAATTGCCTGACCTTGCTTGTTATGCAGGATAGTCGCTTTGTGAGATGGGGTGATAAGATGTTGAGATCGCGAGACTTTTTCCTCATGCGGATGGTGAACAAGTATAGGACACAGGTTTTGATGCCTTTAATCATTATTCACGACTTGTTATTATAATCGGTCTTGATTTTCTTTTGATTTGATGAAGACTCGTGATTAAGGGTGTCGAATCTTTGAAGGTCCTCGCTGCTGGTTGTCTTGGCATATCGCTGTTTCTTCCTTTCTGGGATTTGTGCCAGATTTAATGGAATGACATTGTAGTGTTATTGGGTCTTCTCCACATAGGTCGCTGACTTGGAGGGTCGTTCTTGAGATCGACGTTCGGATTGGACGTTTTTATTGAGGGTCAGACCGCACCACTTGTGGTTGCCTACGTACTCCTGAGTATCAGGGAGATCAGGTCGACGTAGTTCGCTTTGATAAGATAAACGGGTTAACAAGTGTTTGTTTGAGAAGTGTTGTTTTGAGAAGTGTTTGTTTTGAGAAGTGTTTGTTTGGGAAGTGTTTGGTTTGAGAAGTGTTTGGTTTGACCGCACCATAAATGGCTGCCTACGTACTCCCATTGATGAGGGGAGATCATGTCTTTCGCAGTTCAGGCTTTATGAGCTGAAACCTGAATGATTTGATTTTTGATTTTTTTTAATTTTTTTTTAATTTTTTTTCCTCTTTTTTTTTTCTATACATGCATGGAAAATAAAAAACATACTACAAAGGAAGTGATACCGTCCCAACATCTTCTGGAACTCGCAACTTTATCCCCTAGATCTACATCTTTTTGGCTAGTTGAGGCTGATAGTCCGGTTGTCGGAGGTTGTGTTGCCTTGAGGCTCATGACAGAGGTTACTTCTTGGTTTTGAATGTCTTCACTTATGGCCATAACTTGATTGCTTCTGGTTTGATTACATTCCTCAGGGATGCTTGAAATTTGGACCCATCGCAAAAAGGTATGAAATCTTGATTCTTTGATGGGTTGGTTTCCCCGACAACCTCACCACCTTTTCCTTCATCTGTTCCTTCATGCTTTTCCTAGGCTCGAGAGGATTTGACCATGAAATCTCCCTCGAACTGTTATCGCATTTCTTGCAAGAAACTTTCCTTTTTTGCGTTTTTCTCCTTGGAAAGGATCAGTATTTCCTCCGCATCATCGAAGGTTAGAAGATCTGGAATGTGGTTGTCATCTTTGGACCATAGGATGTCGGATGTCGGCGGAAGAATCTTATTTGTCATTTCCTGCATTAGGATCATTCCATCTTGGGTTCTGCCAGGATTATCGCTCATAGCCTTTACCTCATTTCCAATGCTTGTCTCGAGTGGACATCTTAAGCTTTTTATTGCCTTCTTGCCTTTTTTGGTCATGGGAAATTCTATCTCCAGCTCTCCACTTTCAATTAGATCTTGGATTTTATGTTGCAAAGACCAGCATTCCTTAGTCGTATGTCCAAGTGAGTTAGAATGGTAGAGACATATCTTGGTGGAATCATAACTCTTTATCTTGGGATTTATAGGAGGCAGCAACTTAGTAATCCTTCCTTCGCTTATCAGAGAGTATAACATTTCTTCATTGGATTTGTTTAGAGGGGTGAATTTTCGGGCTCTTGTGGAGGTTGTTTGATCTTTCTTCTTTGAGAATTCGCATTCCCCCGAGCAATTTTTCCTTTGGCGAGGTATGCTAGCAATTTTATCATCCCCTTTTTCTTGGCCTTCTGATAGTTGAGTGAAGAAATGCCTCGTATCCTAATGTTGGTGCACTATCAGCTTAGCTTGCAGATTTACTTGATTCTGGATCGTCTCTAATTTTTATATTACCATGATACCTTCCTTCGAGTTTTCCCATTTTAGGACATCTGCTCCGTGCCTTTGGGGGTAGTCTTCTATCCTTTGTATGCACTTACGAATTGGATATATTTGGTAGCTTCTTGACCTATCATGTTTACATCTTTAGATTATCATCTTTATGATGGAAGGTTGGTGTTGACATTTTGTTGATCAGTTGTTGGACCACAATCGCCACTTTCGATCGATTTTGAATTTTATGCTTTAAGGACCAACAATCTTAGTATCGTGTCCTGGAGACCATGAGTGGTAAGCACATCTTTGGCTTGGATTATATCTTTTGCTCCCTGGTTCTAGAGGTGGAGCCAGTTCGGTAATTTTCTTGTGATCCATTAATATCGCCAATACATGTTCAAGGGAATCGCCTAGTGGTGTGAACACCCGATTTTCCGTTCTTTCAAACTTTCATTTCCTATCTGGGTATTGGTTGAACGCAGCATGTTGTTGAGATAGCAGATTGTCTTGTATTTTTCGAATGGGGGGACTGTAGGTTGGTCTTTTAACTTGCCCCTGTACAACAAGGGATACGTCTTCATTTCCTTTATCAGGTACACCCTTGGGATCGCTCGCATACTTGCCAGTCTGTATATGCTTGGCGACTGCTTCCGAGGTAGTGAAGTCTTTAATCTTGCCTGCCTTCAGGCCCATCTCTGCCATTTTGCCGTGTTTGATCATTTCTGAGAATGACTTTCCTATGCCTGCTAGGATCCTCTCATAGTAAGGCGCCTCTTGAATGTCAATAAATGTCATTACCATTTCAGTTTCCGTCATTGATGGAGTGACTTGTGCTACGAGATGTCTCCACCTTTGGGCATATTCTCGGAAAGATTCAGTACTTTACTTTTTGACTTTAGTCACTTGGTATCGATCGGTGCCATTTTATTGGCTAGAAATCTTGACTTAGAAAAGGCGTGGGCAATTCTTCCGGTTGTGGATTTTGGCATTGTCAAGTCGGGCATACCATGCCTTAGCATCTCCAATGAGTCTCTTTTGAAAAAGCTGCATTCTGAGGCTTTCATCTTGAGATAAGATCCCGGTTCGTGATGTACACTTTCGAGTGCGTATAGGGATCGCCTTCCCATCATGTACTTTTCAAAACTGGGACTTTGAATTTGGTAGGATATTGAGCCCACAGGAATATGCGAGAATCTGAATAAGTGACACTCCCATAATTTCCAGTCCCTTTGATTGACCAGATGGTCTCCTCCATTTGTTGGACTTTCTTTCTTAGATCCCCAGTTTCTCGATCATCCCTGAGATTTGTGATTTTTTTATTAAAATGAGGTTTAGATATCTGGGTTTCCATCTTTTTGCCAATACCTTAACTGCCTCCTGGTGTGGATGACTCTGGTTGAGTAGGCATTGTTTGGCGCTGGATTCCTCAATGTGTAGAGGATTCTGTGTGGATGGGTATTTGTGGACCCTGAATAGATTAGTGTAGTTCTTTGAGCATAACAACCAACTCTGTCATTTGATAGCTCAATTTTTCAAACTTTTCGCGAGAGACAGAAGTTGGATCAGGTTGGGCACTTTTATCCATGTCTGATTGTGGGCTTAATGCCCTTTTGGACTTTGAACGGGAAATGGGATCAATTGCTTCCCTACAAAAAGACTTACGTAGTTTAGTCTTAGGGAATGTATAAATGTTACATGCTATGTGATGTATCTGTTTTAGGAATTTTATCCTGTAAAACGGATGCAAGCGGTTTATAGCATGTCAGGTTTTAATATGCATGTACACATATTTCTTCATATTTTCCATTACATTGAGATTGAAAAGTAATTGAAATTACAAGTAATTTAAATGGGAAAGTATGAAGAGACTTCCCTTTGCGTTTGGTTTATCAGAGGCTGACCTATCTTAGGTTTACTCTCGCGGCTTTTTGGCATGAAGGTTCCTAGATCATCGCAATCTACTTGACGGGAAGTTAATGCAGTAGATTCATTTGGAGGCGAATCGAGTGGTGCCTTTCCCGAGCCCAGGGAATTATTCTTCCCACGAGTCCGAGAATCAAAACAGCAGGATAGCCTCTGGTGGAGGGACCACACAACATACATTCACATACAACGTGTCTCACCGTTTATGCAAAATGATGACATGTGCGAAGCACTAATATCACAGATAGATATTTAGCAGTGCAGTAATTAAGATGCATTCGTACACATTCATCATAAATGTAAATGCAACATTCACACACAAGCATATAACAATTTTGAAAAGCTTGTAATAGCGGCTTAAGCCCTCTTACTGGAGTCCCCAGCAGAGTTGCCACCTGTCGACGTCGAGATTTTTGAGTGTCCCTCTTCATTACTTGTTCTTTACTGTTCTCATGTTAATGTGAGATTTGTTTGAAAAAACAAGTGAAAAAGGTCCGACATGTATAATGTCGATGATTTGACTTTAAGAGTCGCCAGTTGGTGTATTTAATTGGTTGCACCAACACAACCAAAAAGGTTTGCACATTGACCCAGTGATTTGACACTGCTAGACGGGTCTATGAAACCGAGATTCATTTTGGGTCCGGGGGTTTGATTATGCGGATGGAAGGTGTTAGGCACCCCCCAACATCTGTGTTACCACGGTGACCACCACTTTTCAAAGAAATTGTTATATGAATGTGTGTGTGTATGTGTGTGTGTGGATCAATGTGCAATTATTTGAAAGTAGTGCGAGGCCTCGTTCGCACCTATATACACAAGGTTTGAATTTTATAGAAAAATTCAGTTTTAGCCAAGATATAGAATTGAAGTTTTTTAAAAGAGGTTTTTCAAACCCTGTGTTCAATAGGAATTGAGACCTTTTCATACTTCCATTTTATTATTAAATGTTCGGCTTGTTTGCTTTTATTTTCGAGATGCGAAGCATTCTCGAGAAAATAATATACAACGAAGGTAGAACTCTCTTCATCAAACATAATGACCATCAAGGAAATTGACACCTTTGTAAAATAATGTACTTGCACTACAATTTGAAAAATGTCCATCATTGGGAAGCAGAATCTAGATTGATGAGATGAATCTATGATCACATGATTCCAAGACTCACATGATACTGCAATTTGTATGGAAAGCAGTAAGCAGTTATATATATAAAAACTGTAAATATATATATACAGACATGATCAACCACCATGAAGATACTCCATGGGGGATCAGAAATATAAATATATAAAAGCGATAAATATATATATATATATATATGGACATGATCAACCACCACAAAGAAACTGCATGGGGGATCAGAAAAGTAAATATAGCAGTAAATGCAATCAACTGCCACGAAGTAAACTCCAGGCAGGACGAAATGTAAATAAAGCTATAAAAGAGATCAACCGCCACGAAGTAAACTCCAGGCGGGACAAAATATAAATAAAGCGGTAAAAGGCCACGAAGTGAACTCCGAGCATGATAGAAATGTAAATATATATATATATATATATATATATATATATATATATATATAAAAAGTAAGATGCATAGGATGTAAATCCGGGCTCATCGGATATGTCAAACAACAATTATATATATATATATATATAAAAGCAATTAAATGCTCGCATCAAGTTCAGGATCATCGAATGAGTCGACAGCAGTTAATATTATATATATATATATATATATATATATATATATATATATATAAGCCAATAAACGCTCGCATGTAAGTTCAGGCTCAATCGAGGCATAACTTCGATAATGTTAGTCCGTATAAAAATATATACATATATATATATATATATAGTATATATATATCTGACATGAAATGAAAACCACGGATAGAAGTCCAGGGAAAACACACTCACACGACTCTCAGCGTGTCTGACGGTGTATGATAATATGAGAAGAAAGCTTTATAGAATGTAAGAAAGGCTACGTTGAAATGCGCCAAAGTAGACTTCTATGACTCTATGTGGACAAACACTCAGCTCTCGCGGGTAAATATATAACTGTATGTGGGCTAACAGGTGTTTAAAAAGAGCAAACACTCAATATGGGGGTGTACAAAGCCAATTGGACAGGGTTCCCTCACTATTTCTCTTGCAAATATGGCTGGCCCAAGCCCCATATATATAGAAATGATAGTCGCAGGTGTACCTGCGACAGCCTCTAATACACTTGCGGCTGGTCGTGGTGCATCCGGGCCTCGCGGGTCCCGTCATCTCGAAGTACGTGCACTCGTGCAATGTAATGTCCGTTAGAACTTGCAGAACTTTAATCTGAGCATCCGAATGAGGTGTACAAGACCATCTTCGGACTGCTTTTGTCGAGAGTTATGCAATGACATGGGATTTGCCCTTTTTTGATTCCAGGAAGATGGGTTCATGACCGAAATAGCATTCCCGGGTTTCCGTCAGGCAATCCGGTGAGCTGTTTCGTGTAGTTTTTACTCCGAAGTTAAGATATCAGTCTTGTTGGACCAAATTTGAATCAATTTGAGTTGACATGAGTGTATTTGATTTGAAGTGAAGTTGAGATGGAAAAATGACCATTTTGCCCCTCCCAGGGTTATCTCCGGTTTTCGCACAGTTGTATCGGGTTTTTCCCAGTGTTATCTCTGAGATGGTCATGCTGTTGACTCTGAATGTACTCAGGGTTATCTCTGAGGTTGGCTTGACCTCTCGGGGTTAACTCCGGGGTCAGAAAATGATGTTGTAGTCCTCCAGGGTTACCTCTGGAGTGTGAAAAAGACGCTTTTGCCCTCCTGCATAATTAGTAACAGGAAAAGAAAATTTCGAGTGTCTACACCTACCACAACCAATAAAAATTAATATTAACTAATGGTTCACTTAATAATTCCTTCATTGATAAATATCAACATAACTTAATTTTATCCATGGGTTTATAAAGACCTCACATATCACATAAGTGTTCCATTTTATTTTTAAAATAGAAAATAAATTTTCTCAGTGATCATTGGCAAGCAATTGCGCTTGATTTTATCTTCATTGGAGGCGAAAGCTGCGTCGTGACCTCGATAGTGCAAGACTGGTTTAACTTCAAGCCAGTGTCAACCTCCATTGCTATACTCATTTTTCACGACATGAATTAACGTCCACATGAGTGATATTGCAAATCTAAGAGTGTATTCATTACTTATCTTAATAATCCTAATAATTATATCGTATATACCATAATCATAATTTTATGGAAAATAAATAATAAATACTTTCATTACAAAATAAATTTATTATAAAAATATAATCTATAATGATCAATAATTCTTAAAAGAATTTATTTACAATTATTCATGTAATAAATAATTTTTTTATCACATATATACATATACTTTACTTTGTACATATTCCCACCTTTATATATATTTATATATAAAAAAATTTATTCGCAAAATTTCTTATTGAAAATATTGGGTTATTACATCTCCACCTTGCCTCTTTTTTTCTCATGACTGTTATTCACCACTCGTGATAGTTAGCTTGAAATTTGCGCTATTTGACCGCTTTACCTTCGAGCATGGTGGTATTTATGCCTCAACCTCAATCCTTGAAATTTTTTTCTAAGTCTTTTATATACTTGAAACGCTTATTTCACAATCTAATAACTTCTTCGTTATAACTCGGAACAAGGTCGTTCCATAGCCATTCTCTTCCTTATCTTACGTACTTCAACTTCCCTCGGATAGAAATTTATTCTGAATCCGTTAACATGCCATTCGATTGGCTTAAATTTCATTACTTGTTAGTTTTACGTTATTAACGTTCTTCGTTCGTTCGTCCGTAATTCGGTCATCCGAACTCGGAAGTTGTTCGTTTTTGAGTCCACGACTCACGTTTTCTACATTCTCTTACATTATTATGAAACCTTATACATTCGGGTTCACTTACATACTTTCTATTTCTCATTCGTCTTTTATGAAATTTTTGCCATAACTTCGTTATAGCTAAGTTTTACTCCGTTCTTCATGAATGTTTCTATCGTTCCTAACCAAGCAATAAGCAACTAACTTATACGCGATGGTTTTAAACTTGTCCATCAACAACAAATTATAGTACGATGGTTTTAAATTTGTCCATCAACAACATTCTTCGTGTTCTTCGCGTTCTTCGTTTGTTCTTTGTTTTTAATCGATATTTTGATTACGATTTCACCTTTTTTTTGAAATTTGGTGTTATAAAACACCATTCCTTACTAATTTCACCAAATCGTTCATATGATTCATTCAGATTGTTCAAATTCATTACGAAACTAATACTTCCTTAAGAAATTTATAAACTAAATTTATAATTCTTATTTCTTCGTTTTCTCATGATTTCAACCATATGAAATCATTCTTAACATCTCTTATTTTTATTCTCATTAAGTTATGTTTTTAACATATAAAACTTAAAAGAAAAATTATAAGAGTCTAGGTTTTGGATTACCTTTCTCCATTAATCTTCTTCCGTTGGACAAAGTTTGCTCTCGGGCTAGCTTTTCCTCTTCCTTTTTCCTTAACATAAAGTTTAGCTAACTGATCTAAGTTATACTTGACCCTAATCGGCAAAAAGTGAGCCGACTTCGTCAATCGGTCCACTATTACCCAAATAACGTCATACGGTAACGCCCCCAAATTCAGGTACTTAAAACCCGAACTTAGTGCTTTACGATACCATTTCTATGAGCGGAAATAATAATAATATTGTCATAAATATCAAACTTAATTTACATATCAGAGTTGTCTAAATCCTAGGTACGCGACCTTAAAACATTTCATTACATGATAGATAATAAATATAATCATCTTATCTAAGTCTAGCTATTACATAAGATAATACAAACTTATTCTGATAGCTTTCCTTTCCCTTTGTTTTTGGCAGAGCCCTCTGGCTGATCATACTTAACTGAAAATATTTAAATTAAGAAAGGATGAGCATTTGAGTGCCTAGAAAGTAATAGTAAACAATAAACATTAGCTGGAAGGATTAAATGTTTTCTTTGAATGACACTTCTACAACGAAACAATAGTTGTGAAGTAAACTGAAGCAACACTAAACAACATAACAATTTTATTTCAAATTTTTGAAACTACGTACTGACTATAAATGAAGATCAGTTGACAGACTATGAACATTATTTTTCATTTTCGCTAAGGTTGAGCAGAACTTCATCCGCAAACCGTCATAACTTACGGGCACGAGGGTGATCTTCCCAATGTTCCCTGTATTGATCAATACTACATACAAGAACGATATTTTCGTTCAACACATCCGCCTTAGGCGAATAAAATTTTCCCATATTCGGGATGTTCATACTTAGATAGGAATCCGAACCAAAACAATTCGGTTGGATACAATAAAGTTCTATCAAGTTCAACGATATTTCTAAATCTATGTCTAGCCGAGTCAAATAGCTTAGACGACCTTTAATTAATATATACATACTGGAAATCAATAGGTATGTATTAACATGTGATTAAATACAATGATTATCCAAGTGGGGACATTTATATAACCATATTTAGAGATTAACGAACAGAATAAATATCTGGATTATACAATAATACTGTATTGATAAACAATGAACGAATAAAGTTCGAGAACTTGCATGAATATGAATGATTGGATACATAATCTGTAAGACCCCAAATTATTAATAAATGAAATTTAATTTTCTCTATTTATTATTTTGAAATAGTAAGGGTTGATTTGATTAATGTGGATAGTTAGGGGTAAAATACGCAAATATTTCAAAATAAGCAAGTGGTTATAAAATATTCATTGTTGTCGGGGAATATTCGTTTGGTCGTGGAATATTAAATCTTTGTCGGGGAATATTAAATGCGACGGTAGTGATCTTTTGTTGGCCCCATGTGAAAGCGATTGGATGAAGAAAAAAGCGACAAATATAAGTTGTTTAAAAATACTTGGTACGTAGTTATTACAGATTATCTTGTTAAAATACTAAATTGGTTAAAACACAAGTAGCACGGTATTGCACCAATTATTGATTCTTACGTAAGAAGGCACTACTCAATAATGGTTACGGTAATTCTTATTCGATTATTTTATTAATAATTCTTTGCGTTGATATTTTATATTCATTGTTTGATAATTGTCACATTACACAATATTTTTCATTATCGAAGCAATAATTCATATTATCCGAATAATATTATTAGATAACATTATTGGCAATGTTTAGAAAGTTACATCTCTAAGGAGAGGTTTGGTCACATAATTGCGCGCGATGAAGGAGAAATTCTTATTGGAAAGCCCTCTTTCCTGAGAAGCTATGCAGTTTGTCGATATTGTGATTCTGTAATATTATTTGTGAATAATTAATTATTGATTCATATGATGAGGAAAATATTGATTTTATGTGGATATAGATGGAGAAAATTTTAATGTGCCAATTGTTGAAAATTGAAATTTTATCTTTTTACGATAAAATAATTCATTTAAATATATTATTATATTTTAATAATATAATAATGGTGATATTTTTACAACGAATGTGGGATATATGAGTATCTGAGGAGGAAGAGTATTTTTGTTGCAATAAATGTTTAAAACATGTTAAACATGTCGGTGGACCCCATTTATTGATTGAAATTTGATTATAGCTTTATAAAATCGCTTGGTTTGTGGATTTGGTCAATTTCATTTGGAATTCGGAAAAACTTTCTACGTAAAGTTGTAGAGAATTGAATTTCCTATAAAAAACGCGAGTTTTGAATTTTACGACAAAGGGCTATTTATTGTGAATTATTGAAGTTAGAAGCTCAAATAATTGATTTTGGAAGTTTAAAATATTTTAAATAACAAAACGTTTTTTTGTTTGTTTTGTGGGCTACAACATGTGCATAATGAGCTGAGATCAGATCTAAGAAGGTTGGCGTAGAAATTTTAATATATATATTAATATTTTATTAAATTTTACGCTTTGGTGTTCTAAGCATTTTCTATAAATAGGGTGCTTAGGTTAGAATTGAAAATCACACGAAGCTGAAGTTTTTTCTCTCTATATTATCGGCGTATTCTTGTGAGTATTTTGAGTATACTTTGAGTATTGCTATCTGGTGCAAGTCCAAGTCATAGCCTATATCCGGTGTTTTCGCTAGAAGTCTTGATTTTTCGAGGTAAGGGATATTATTTTTTTCAGTAATGATATTATTTCTTCAATATCATTATCTTTGAAATATTGATCTGAAGTTTTATTAAATTTAGAACTTTTGATGTTTGAGTTACTTATTCACGATATCTGACTAAGACTATTCACGATATCTGAGTCTTATTCACGAATCTGGCAATATTCATCGAAAAATGAAAATTTTCCTTTTAGTCCAAAATATCTATTGTGGATACTAGCTTTGATTGTATCCATGTTTTGATCATTCTTGAATTTTACACCACCGTGATTATTTTGAGGTATTTTTGGACGTGGATAAAACAAAGTACGAATCCTTAATCCTTAATCCTTGTCATTTTGTTTCCTTTGGATTCGTTTCTTTAAAAATATTTTCATCATCTTGGTCTTAAATGATGATATTATGGAATATCTTTGGTTGTGTAGTCAAAGATGAATGATTTCTGAAGAATATCTTTGCGCATGGTCAAAGATGAAGCAGTGTTTAGATGAACATGACCGGTGATGAATATCTTTGGCTCAGAGTGCAAAGATGAATATTTGATTCAGATATATATTGATTGATGTTACGAGGATAAAAGATAGAGCGATGAACTTTTAAATTCATACATAGAAGATAGTAGTTTGCATTCTCTACTTAACTCTTCTAATGAATTATTATTTCATTGCGAATATTGATTTAAAATTTGTTGTCTATTGTATTCTATTAGATTTTTCCTGTTGAAGACTAACGATAATTTGTTGTATATTATCTTAGTCATAATATTCTTTTCTTGGGCTAGTTGAGCTCACCCTTTTTATTTTTGTTCCATTTTTTTCTTCTCGTGAGGCGAGAATATAGCGAGTCTGAGTGGGGTATGGAATGAAGGTTCTAGAGAGAATTGTTTAGTAGTCCTCACCATTTTGTAAAATAATGTATCAATAAATGTGATGAGGATTTATTTGAGTATAGATATTATCAGAAGATAATATTTGTATTCAAACTCACAGATTTCTTGTTGTAATAATAAAGTTGTAGTTGTTTACATACCATGTATTGACAACTCGAGAATGGGTGATGTATACCTATTTTGGGGGCGTCTGCGGTTGGTATCGAGCTTAGGGATATGATCTCTGGCGGAGATCGGGGAATAGAACTAGGAGGGAGAGGCGAGTAAATCCTTCGCTAGTGTGTCCTACCTAAGCTTATTTGTTAGTTAGTCAATATATAGGGATATTATGTGATATATTGATTTCCTTAATTAACCCTTGTTTTATGATGATGATTTGAGAATGTCGAATTGAGAATATTAACAATGGAAATGAGACCGTGGAGGCCTTTGTACTCACCAACGAGGAGAGCGTGCAACAGTGGCAATGTTCCTCCCGTGAACAACACCACCGAAAGCGAGATGATGAGCGAGGGATGTTTAGAAGCTTTTTGCGGTTCATGCAAAATCGAGACGAGGAGACTTCGTGTTCAAAATCTGAGGAGGAAATGATAGCAATTCACGGGTTGTCACATTAAGCGATTCAAAGAGTTGGGACCACGAATTTAAGGGAAAGCCGGATCCGATCATGGCGGAAACATGGGTCAAGAAAATTACCAAGATATTCGATGTCTTGGGATGCACGGGAGAACGAAGGTTCCATTCGCCACCTTTATGTTCCGTGGTGAGGCGAGACTCTTTGGTGGAAATCTCGTGAAGCGTACCCATCCGGCCGCTTTTCGGCATGTCTTGGGAGACATTTGAAACTATTTAATGACAAATACTTTCACGAAAGTGTTCGTCATATGAAGGAAGTGGAGTTTATTAGGATCGAGCGAGAACAACATGGCGGTGTCTCGAAGACAAGGCAAAGTTTGCAGAGTTATCGAGTTTGCACCTCATTTGGTGGAGAATGAGGCGTATGACGCGGATGTTTCTTAGAGGTTTGAAACCCAGATACGTCAATATCTCATTTCTCATAAATTTCTCTCTATTCGGATGTTGTAAAATGAGGCTCAATTATTAGAGCGAGATAACGAGTACTGATCAACCGAGGACCATAACCGAGGATCGTACGGAGATAGCGATCAGCAGAATAATGATAACCGGCGGAGAAAAAGCAGACGGATAAAAATGGTAACCACTCTGGTGGAAATCATGGCCATGAAAATAGAAGAAGCGAGTCGGGAGGAGATTTTAAAAGAGGAGATTTAACAACGATCATATGAAGACGGCGGTCTTAAGTTGAAAGAATGGTTCTAAGGGAGGAGAACGACCACCGGTCGTATATGCTACAAATGCGGAAAAGAGGGACATATCGGTCCAAAGCGCCCCTAGCAGATTCAAGGTATGCTATAATTGTGGAAAGGAAGGACATATCGCTCGAGATTATGCAGAGAGCGAAACCTAGTTCAATGAGGATGGTGACTCAAAAGATCGTCTCGAGAAAAAGTCAAAGTCAAGCGGTTTCGAAAAGCGTTTGTTTGTTGATTTGGTCAAAATCGAGGAACCCAAACGAGGTGATCACGGGTAAGCTATTTATAAATTCTTGCGAAGTTTATACCTTACTTGATCCGGGGTGCTACTCATTCATTTATCTCTCTCTGCTTGTGCTCAACGTTTAAACTTGACTACGGAGAAATTAGACTTTGACCTATCTGTGAAAACTCAGTTAGGAGAAACTTTCATCACATCCTTTGTTTATAAATCTTGTTTGATTCAAGTTGGCACCATCACCTTACTCGTTGACCTTATCTCTTTAAAGATACTTGCTTTTGATGTGATTTTAGGGATTGATTGGTTAACTACACATCATGCCAAAATTGATTGTTTTCGTAAGGTTGTTAGCTTTCATATTCCTAAACAAACTTTGTTATTTAATTCAAGCAACTAAACCATTAAAATCAATCATTGTCATATCTAATCATAAAGCTATTAGTTTATTTAAAAGCGGATGTCAAGCTTTCTTAGCCCATGTTATGGATTTGAATAAAGACACGTCAAATTTGAATAATATTCTGTTGTTATTGACTTTTCCGACGTATTTCTGAAGAACTTCCGGTCTACCCCGAGCGTGAAGTTGAATTCTTTATTGATCTTGAACACGATACAAAGCCCATTTCTAAAACCCCATATTGAATGGCTCCTATTGAACTTCAGGAGTTAAAGGTCCAACTACTGAGGAATTGTTGGACATCGGTTTCATTCGTCCCAAGTACATCTCCTTGGGGTGCTCTGTTTTTATTCGTAAAGAAGAAAGATAGGAGTATGCGACTTTTGTATTGACTATATCGGAATTGAACCATGTCACCATCAAGAATAGGTATCCTCTACCTCGTATTGATGACTTGTTTGACCGATTCTGAGGGCACAATTCTTTTCAAAAATCGATCTTCGATTACGGATATCATCGGTGAAGATTAGAGGCGAGGATATTCCAAAGGCGCTTTTTAGAACTTCGATGCGGGCATTATGAATTCTTAGTCATGTCTTTCGGATGACTAATGCTCCTATGACTTTCATGGATATGATGAACCGAGTATTCAAGGAATATTTGGATCGTTTGTTGTTGTCTTTATTGATGACATCCTCATATATTCCAAAAGTCGTGAAGATCATGAGCACCATTTGAAATTTGGTACTCCAAAGGCTTCGTGAAAACAAACTATATGCCAAATTGAAGAAATGCGAGTTACGGCTTGAGGAAGTAGCATTCCTTGGGCATGTGGTGTAAAAAACATGGAGTATCTGTTGATCCGCGAAGATTGAAGCAATACAAAGTTAGGAGCAACCAAAGTCGGTGGCCAAAATCACGTAGCTTTTTGGGCTTATTTGGTTATTATCGAAGATTCGTGGAAGGATTTTCTCGAATCGCTACTCCATTAACTTTCGGTGACTCGAAAAGATACAAAATTCGTTTGGAGCGAAGAATGCGAGAAGAGTTTCAAGAGCTTAAGAGGAGACTTATTTCGGACTGTTCTAACAATACCATCCGGTTCGGATGGATTTGTTATCTCTGATGATGCTTGAGCAAAGGGTTAGGATGTGTTCTCATGCAGCGTGGGAAAGTCATAGCCTATGCCTCGCGACAACTTAAAGAGTATGAGAGGAATTATCCTACTCGCATGATCTAGAGTTAGCGGCCCAGTCATTTTCATGTTAAAGATATGGAGGCACTATCTATATGGGGAGAAAGTGGAGATATATTCGGACCATAAAAGCCTTAAATATTTCTTCACTCAAAAAAGAACTCAACATGCGGCAATGACGTTGGCTCGAGCTATTGAAAGACTACGACCACACTATTGATACCATCCCGGAAAAGCGAGCGTGGTGGTGACGCGTTGAGTAGAAGATCATATGCGAACGGAGCGAGTGCGATGATGTCAAGTATACGTATAGAGCCAACTTTAATAGAAAAAGTTAAGGTTGCTCGAGCCACCAGGCCGGAGAATGATGCGTATGAAGAAGAAAGTACAAGAAGGAGCTATTAGGGGCGAGAATTGATGAAGAAGGAATACTTGAGTCCACTCTAGACTTTTGTGTTCTAACGACTCGATTTGAAGTACAAGATTATGATAGAGGCACACAATACACCATTTGCAATCCATCCCGGAAGTACTAAAATGTATCGTGATCTTGACATATATTTTGGTGGAACAATATGAAGAGAGAGATTGCAAAGTTTATCTCGATGTGTTTAACTTGCTAGCGTGTAAAGGCAGAGCATCTAGTACCTAAGGGTCCCAGTTGCAACCACTTGAGATTAGAAATGGAAGTGGGAAAACATTACCATGGATTTCGTTACGGGTCTTCCTACGGTTTCTCAAGGCATCAATGCTATTTGGGTTATTATCGATAGATTAACCAAGTCGCTCATTTCTTGCCAATCACGGAGACTTATTCCTTGAGCGTCTTGCTAGTATGTACGTGAATGAGATTGTGAGGTTGCATGGCATGCCGGTATCCATAGTTTTCGGATCGTGACCCAAGATTCACTTCAAGATTTTGGGTTAGCTTGCAAAAAGCTATGAGCGCGGATTTGCGATTTAGTTGACATACCATCGCCAAAGCAGACGGACAATCGAGAGAGGACTATTCAAACTCTTGAAGATCTATTAAGACTACGTGTCCTAGACTTCAAGGGTAGTTGGGATAAGTATTTACCATTGGTGGAATTCTCCTACAACAACAGTTATCAGGCAAGTATAGGTGTGGCTCCATTCGAAACATTATATGGACGAAAATGTCGTTCTCCAATATGTTGGGATGAGGTGGGTGAAGCAACATTGTTGGGACCCGAGGAGTTAGTATGCGATATGACTCTTGAAAAGATCCAAATGATTCGACAACGTATACAAATGGCACAAGATCGACAAAAGAGTTATGCGGATCTTCATCGAAAGAACGTGGAATTTAGTATAGGAGATCATGTATTGTTGCGAGTTGCTCCATGGAAGGGAGTTACAAGATTTGGGAAGAGAGGAAAGCTCAATCCACGATTTATTGGTCCATTTCAAATTCTTGACCGAGTAGGAAGTGTAGCCTATAGACTTGCGTTACCTCCGAGTATGTCTCGTGTTCATAATGTGTTTAACATATCTGTACTTCGTAAATATGTGAAAGACCCGAACCACGTTATAGAGTTAGAGCAGGATGAAATATAGAAGACTTAACGTATGAGGAGATACTGTTAAGATCTTGGATAGGAAGGAGCATGTCCTACAGCATGCAAAGGTCATATCACAAGTTAAAGTTTTGTGGAGGAATCATGCTATAGAGGAAATGACACAGGAATTGGAAGCGGAAATGAAAGCGAGGTATCCTCACCTTTTGAAACACAGTCGTCACGTCAATTTCGAGGACGAAATTTCATAAGGAGGGAGGTTGTAAGACCCCAAATTATTAATAAATGAAATTTAATTTTTCTATTTATTATTTTGAAATAGTAAGGGTTGATTTGATTAATGTGGATAGTTAGGGGTAAAATACGCAAATATTTCAAAATAAGCAAGTGGTTATAAAATATTCATTGTTGTCGGGGAATATTCGTTTGGTCGTGAAATATTAAATCTTTGTCGGGGAATATTAAATGCGACCAGGCGTAGTCTTTTGTGGGCCCCATGAAAAGCGATTGGATGAAGAAAGCGACAAATATAAGTTATTTAAAAATAACAAATAGTAGTTTTTACAGATTAATCTTTGTTAAAATACTTGGTGGTTAAAAACAAGATGATTACTGCGGTATTGCACCAATTATTGATTCTTACGTAAGAAGGCACTACTCAATAATGGTTACAATAATTCTTTATTCGGTATTTTATTAATAATTCTTTGCGTTGATATTTTATATTGCTGTTGTTTCAATAATTGTCATTACACAGTATTTTTCATTATCGAAGCAATAATTCATATTATCTGAATAATATTATTAGATAACATTATTGGCAATGTCTAGAAAGTTCTGTCTAAGGAGAGGTTTGGTCACCTAATTGCGCGCCAGTAAGGAGAAATTCTTATTGGAAAGCCTCCTCTTTGAAAGCTATGCGGTTTGTCGATATTGTGATTACGTAATATTATTTGTGAATAATTAATTATTAATTCATATGATGAGGAAAATATTGATTTTATGTGGATATAGATGGAGAAAATTTTTAATGTGACAATTGTTGAAAATTGAAATTTTATCTTTTTCTGATAAAATAATTCATTTAAATATATTATTATATTTTAATAATATAATAATGGTGATATTTTTACAATGAATGTGGGATATATGAGTATACGAGGAGGAAGAGTATTTTGTTGCAATAAATGTTTAAAACATGTTAAACATGTCGGTGGACCCCATTTATTGGTGAAATTTGATTATAACTATAAAATCGCTTGGTTTATGGATTTGGTCAATTTACATTCGGAATTCGGAAAAACTTTCTTACGTAAAGTTGTAGAGAATTGAATTTTCTATAAAAACTCATGAGTTTTGAATTTTACGACAAAAGGGCTATTTATTGTGAATTATTAAAGTTCCAAAGCTCAAAAATAATTGATTTTGGAAGTTTAAAATATTTTAAATAACAAAAACGTTTTTTGTTTGTTTTGTAGGCTACAACATGTGCATAATGAGCTGAGATCAGATCTAAGAAGGTTGGCGTAGAAATTTTAATATATATATTAATATTTTATTAAATTTTACGCTTTGGTGTTCTAAGCATTTCTATAAATAGGGTGCTTAGGTTAGAATTGAAAATCACAATTAAAGCTGAAGTTTTCTCTCTATATTATCGAGCGTATTCTTGTGAGTATTTTGAGTATACTTTGAGTATTGCTATACTCTGGTGCAAGTCCAAGTCATAGCTTTATATCCGGTGTTTCGCTAGAGGTCTTGATCTTTCGAGGTAAGGATATTATTTTTTTCAGTAATGATATTATTTCTTCAATATCATTATCTTTGAAATATTGATCTGAAGTTTTTATTAAATTTGGAACTTTTGATGTAGAGTTACTATTCACGATATATCTGACTTTATTCACGATATCTGGTCTTATTCACGAATCTGGTAATATTCATCGAAAAATAAAAATTTTTCTTTTCGGGTCAAAATATCTATTGTGGATACTAGCTTTGATTGTATCCATGTTTTGATCATTCTTGAATTTTACACCACTTTGTGATTATTTTGAGGTATTTTGGGACGTGGATAAAACAAAAGTACGAATCCTTAATCCTTAATCCTTGTCATTTTGTTTCTTTGGATTCGTTTCTTTAAAAATATTTTCATCATCTTCAGGTCTTAAATGATGATATTATGGAATATCTTTGGCCCGTAGTGCAAAGATGAATGATTTCTGAAGAATATCTTTGCCCATGATGATGCAAAGATGAGCAGTGTTTAGATGAACATGACTAAGTGATGAATATCTTTGGCTGTAGTGCAAAGATGAATATTTGATTCGAGATATATATTGATTGATGTTACGGGGATAAAAGATAGAGCGATGAACTTTTAAATTCATACATAGAAGATAGTAGTTTGCATTCTCTACTTAACTCTTCTAATGAATTATTATTTCATTGCGAATATTGATTTAAAATTTGTTGTCTATTGTATTCTATTAGATTTTTCCTGTTGAAGACTAACGATAATTTGTTGTATATTATCTTAGTCATAATATTCTTTCTTGGGCTAGTTGAGCTCACCCTTTTTATTTTTGTTCCATTTTTCTTCTCGGGAGGTGAGAATATAAGCGAGTACTTAGTCGGGGTATGGAATGAAGGTTCTAGAGAGAATTGTTTAGTAGTCCTCACCATTTTGTAAAATAATGTATCAATAAATGTGATGAGGATTTATTTGAGTATAGATATTGTCTAGAAGATAATATTTGTATTCAAACTCACGATTTCTTGTTGTAATAATAAAGTTGTAGTTGTTTACGTACCATGTATTGACAACTCAGAATGGGTGATGTATACCTATTTTGGGGGCGTCGCGGTTGGTATCGAGCTTAGGGATATGATCTCTGGCGGAGATCGGGAATAGAACTAGGAGGGAGAGAGAGAGTAAATCCTTCGCTAGTGTGTCCTACCTAAGCTTATTTGTTAGTTGGTCGAGTATATAGGGATATTATGTGATATATTGATTTCCTTAATTAACCCTTATTTTATGGCAATGATTTGAGAATGTCGATGAGAATATTAACAATGGAAATGAGACCGTGGAGAGCCTTTATACTCACCAACGAGGAGAACATGGAGCAGTGGCAATGTTCCTCCTGTGAACAACACCAATTGAAAGCGAGATGATGAGCGAGGGATGTTTAGAAGCTTTTTGCGATTCATGCAAAATCGAGACGAGGAGACTCGTGTTCAAAATACGAGGAGGAAATGATAGCAATTCACCGGGTTGTCACTGACTAAGTAGTTTAAAGAGTTGGGACCACACGAATTTAAGGAAAGCTAGATCCGATCATGGCGGAAACATGGGTCAAGAAAATTACCAAGATATTCGATGTCTTGGGATGCACGGAGGAACAGAAGGTTCCATTCGCCACCTTTATGTTAAAAGTGGCGAGGCGGACTCTTTGGTGGGAGTCGTGAAAGCGTACTCCATCGAGCCGCACTCATCGTGTCTTGGGAGACATTTCAGAAACTATTTAATGACAAAAACTTTCACGAAAGTGTTCGTCATATGAAGGAAGTGGAGTTTATTAGGCGGAGCGAGAACAACGCGGTGTCTCAAAGACAAGGCAAAGTTTGCGAGAGTTATCCGAGTTTGCACCTCATTTGGTGGAGAATGAGGAGGCGTATGACGGATGTTTCTTAGAGGTTTGAAACCCAAGATACGTCAATTATCTCATTTCTCATAAATTTTCTCTCTATTCAGGATGTTGTAAGCAGGTGGCTCAATTATTAGAAAGCGAGATAACGAGTACTACGGTCGGCTGAGGACCATAACGTGGGATCGTACTAGAGATAGCGATCAGCAGAATAATGATAACCGGCGGAGAAAGAAAGAGACGGACAAAAATGGAAACCACTCTGGTGGAAATCATGGCCATGAAAATAGAAGAAGCGAGTCGGGAGGAGATTTTAAAAGAGGAGATTTAACAACGATCATGTGAAGACGACACAGTCTTGGTAAGACAAGAATCGGTTCTAAGGGAGGAGAAACGACCACCGGTTATATGCTACAAATACGGAAAAAGAGGACATATCGGTCCAAACCGCCACAACAGTTCAAGGTATGCTATAATTATGGAAAGGAAGGACATATCGCTCGAGATTAGACGGTAGCGAAACCTAGTTCAATGGGGATGGTGACTCAAAAGATCGTCCCGGAAAAGTCAAAGTCAGCGGTTCTGGAAGAGCGTTTGTTGTATTTGGTCAAAATGCGAGGAACCCAAACGAGGTGATCACGGGTAAGCTATTTATAAATTCTTCTTGAAGTTTATACCTTACTTGATCTGGGGTGCTACTCATTCATTTATCTCTCTCAGCTTGTGCTCAACGTTTAAACTTGACTCCGGAGAAATTAGACTTTGACCTATCTGTGGAAACTCCGTTAGGAGAAACTTTCATCACATCCACTGTTTATAAATCTTGTTTGATTCAAGTTGGCACCATCACCTTACCTGTTGACCTTATCTCTTTAAAGATACTTGTTCTTTATCTTTTCGTTTAATTAATAATTGTGCATACATGATGATCCGGGTATATGGTTTGTAAAAATTTTAAGACTCTGATTTTCCACGTTTCAGCTTAATTGTGCAATTTGATTGCATTCATGAATATTACAAACCTAACACCATAATCATAAGTTATGGCCGATCAACGGTTTTGTTGACCTTATATCGTGAAATCTGTTCATGGTAACTGTGTTATAGACATCGGGATATGAAGAGAAACTAACATAGAACATGTGTTGAACAATAGTCAAGTCTAAACATCCTTAACTAGAAATATCTAAGCCTCAGAAAATCGTGTCAGAGGCTGCTCTGGGTTTTTTGGGTAACCTAGAAACCCAGGCAGTTCGAGTGCCTACTTTCTAGCTCATTTTAACATATGATCTGGTAATTATCTGGTCGATCTCATGATTCTAACATATAGTACACATGTAAAACAACACATACACATCAATATATTAGTCCAAACACATCTTATCCTCCAGATCTAGCCTGGTCAAACGCTGTCAGAAGGCGTGTTCTTCTCGTTTCTGGAATTTCCAGAAACTATACTTCGTGATCGTATGGTCTGGTTTAACCATCTACTATACTCAATCTATTGACTGTTTATGGGATCTAAAACCATAGATATAAAGGCCATATAATAGACTATAATCTAGATATAACAAAATCATCAAACAACATAACACCTGACAGATCTCAGGCTAACAAAATCCTGTTAGGCACTGAAAACGAGTTTCTGGGTTGCCCAGAAACTCTTGGTCATGCTCGGTCAATGGGTTTTGACCAAGAATAACATGAAACTTAGACATGTAATGGCTGTTATGACACTTACAGATCACAGACCACATATCAAACTATGTACATATCTAAAACATAAAACAACAAAAAACATAATCAAGAAAGAATCTAGAGCCACTGACATTCGTTGTCAGACCTCAGTTTTAAACTTTTTCTAGATTTTGAAAACTTCAAATTTTGAATACTTAGATGTTATGGATCTACAAGATACCAACCCAGATCACTTATTTATATACACTACATACTACACATTTAAACATAAAATCACTACATTTCACATATCAATCAAGATCAGAATATAGTTAGGGTTTATACCTTATGAATGCTAAATTTTTTGAATCTAATCCTTGATGTTTGATCTTGGAAAGCTAACACATGATCTTGGCTTAAGTTATTACTCACTCTCACTCTAAAATTTTGGATGGGAGAGAGAGAGAAGGTTTGGCTAGGTTGAGAAGTAAAGTAAGTGAATTTCCTTACTTGTATGCTTTCAATCTATGGTGCAATGTATATAATCTAGCAAGTTGGATGATTAAAGTTGTTTACTAGACCATGTGGCTAGCTAGAGTTGGTCACCAACTCCTTACTAGGGCTAAATCTACACTCCACCTTATTAAAATAATCAAAAGGGCAATTTGGTCATTTGACTTATAAAGTGAATGACAACTTGGTAACTTTTCACAACCATTAGGTTTTAACCCGTAGGGTTTAACCCTAAGGTTTTATAAGCTTAATTTCTAGGATTATGTAATTAGGGCTAAAATGGGAATCTTAGTTTCTAAAAATGTGAATTAGGGTTCCCTAATTACACTAAGTTTCCTAATCACCTAGGATTTGTAAATTAGCCTTTATAATATTTTAATTACCATTAACCTTGCTAAATTAATAATTAGGGTTTATAACTTAGTAATTAGGGTTTTTAGATATTAATTAGGGTTTACCTAATTAACATTAAACATAATAATGGTCATTAATTACATAACACACAACTTAACAAATCTTACAGACATAACTGACTTATGTACTATAGTTTATCAGTAATGCTAGGGTTTGTACTGTTTTACTATAACTGATCTACAAATTAACATTACACACATACCATACATGTTTATCATTGAAATATAAATAATATTATATTATTATTCTTATTCTTTATTCAAAATCTAGACTTAGGATTTTGAATTCATATTTGACATATCCTTCATACATACTATCATTAATTAAGTTAAAATAATAAACTTAACTAATATAATAAAATACATATCATTATAATCCTAATAATCATATCATATATGCAATAATCATATTTTCATGGAAAATAAATAATAAAATATTTTATTACAAAATTTATTTATTATAAGAATATAATCTATAATAATGATTCTAGAAAGAAATTATTTACATCTAAGAAATTATTTATATCTAATATATATATATATATATATATATATATATATATATATATATATATATATACTTTACTTTGCATATATTCCCACCTTTATATATATAAAAATTATTCGCAAAATTTCTTATTAAAAATATTGGGTTATTACAATAATCATCCTAGGTTCTAGAGCGATTAATAAATACATACCACATAATATTATTAATAAAAATTCCTTTTATTAATAACTAATTCTTTAAACTTTAATTACGGACAATCAGGTTCTCGGGTTGTACATCGTTAACTGAAGTAGTGCGGGGATGATTCGATGATGTGGTTTATTTATTGTCGAGTCTCAAATGATAAAATTGATGATAAACTTTTTAAATCATAGAAGATAGTAGATATCATGTTCTACTTGACTCTTCTAATGGATTGCTTGTTCCGCTGCAATTAAACTTGATATTTATTATATTTTATCAGTTTAACACTATTGAAAGCTAACGATAATTGATTCAGCATTATCTTAGTCATAATATTTCTTACTGGGCTAGTTGAGCTCACCCTTTTGCTTTCATTGTTCTCTTCAGGAAATGAGAACGTAGCTGGGACTAATCGGGGAATGGAGTGATGGTTCGATGTCGACGTCAGGATTTTTATTTGTCCCTTTTCATTTCCTATTTTTTGGTGTTCTCATGTTATGTGAGATTTGTTTGAAAAAACATGTGAAAAAGGTTCGACATGTGTAATGTCGATGATTTGACTGTAAGAGTCACCATTTGGTGTTTTTAATTGGTTGCACCAACGCAACCGAGAAAAAGTTTGCACATTGACCCAGTGATGTGACACTACTAACCGGGTCTGTGAAACCGAGATTCATTTAGGTTTGGGGGTTTGATTATGCGGAGGAAAGGTGTTAGGCACTCCCCGACATCCGTGTTGCCACGGTGACCGCCACTTTTTAAGAAACTGTTATATGAATGTGTATGGGTGTATGTGTGGATCAATGTGCAATTTATTTGGAAGTAGTGCGAGGCCTCGTTCACACTTATATACAAAGAGTTTGAATTTATATGAAAATTCAGTTTTAAATATGATATAGCAGTGAAGTTTTGTAAAATGAGGTTTTTCAAACCCTGTGCTCAATAGTAATTGAGACCTTTTCATACTTCCATTTTATTATTAAATGTTCGGCTTGTTTGCTTTTATTTTCGAGATGCGAAGCATCTTCGAGAAAATAATATACAACGATGCCAAAATTCTCATGGGTATGACAGCCATCTACGGAAATTCAGACACCGTAAATAATGTAGAAGCTGCTTACAGCTGAAAATGTCAATCACGGGAACCGAATCTAGATTTAGTAGACTGAATCTGTGATCACATGATTCCTAGGCTCACATGATGCCGCAATTTATATGAAAAGCAATAAGCAGTTATATATATAAAAGTTGTAAATATATATATATATATATATATATATATATATATATATATATACAAACATGATTAACCACCACGAAGCACCTCCGTGGGGGATCGAAAATGTAAATATATAAAAGCGGTAAATATATATATGGACATGATCAACCACCACGAAGCACCTCCATGGGGGATCAAAAAAGTAAATAAAGCTGTAAAAGACGATCAACTGCCACGAAGTAAACTCCAGGCGGGACTAAATGTAAAGAAAGCAGTAAAGATGATCAACCGCCACGAAGTAAACTCCAAGCGGGACTAAATGTAAATAAAGCAGTAAAAGGCCTCGAAGTAAACTTCAATTTTGGCGAAATGTAAATATATATATATATATATATATATATATATATATATATATATATATATATATATAAAAGCTGAAACGCATACATGATGTTTCTCAATCCCATTTCGATTTATCATTCAAATGATTTGTCATATATATATATATATATATATATATATATATATATATATATATATATATATATATATAAAAGCAAGAACGCTCTGGACATAAGTCTAGGCTCAATCGAGGCATAACTCAATTAATTTAGTCTATATGTAAATATATACATATATAAGTATATATATATAGACAGAAATGAAAACCATGGACCGAAGTCCAGGCATACACACATAACACGACTCTCAATGTGAAGAATAGTGTGTGCAAAGATGAAGAGAAAGACTTTTAAATGGCCTAATTAAATAGAGGGTTGATATTTCCTCTCTTCAGCAACTCTTGCTTTTAAAATAACGCCCTCTTGAACCTTCTTCTTCGTATTCATCAGCTCTGGGTCTATAGCCTTAGCAGCTTTAACATTATTGACTAAAGTCGGTTCTAATCATATATTCGTTATCTTCACGTAGGTTCGTATATTCACACTTGTAAACGCATATGATCTTCCACTCAATGCGTCAGCTACCACGTTCGCTCTTCCACAATGATATTGAATGGTATGATAGTAATCTTCAACAGCTCGAGCCAACGTCTTTGGTGCATTATACGTTCGTTTTGGTTGAAGAAATATTTAAGGGTTTTAGAAATGGGTTTTGTACTAGGGTTAATACAAAATTCGATTTCACGTTCTAGGGGTAGGTTAAGAAGTCTTTAAGAATACGTCAGGAAATTTATTAACAATAGAAATATCATTCAAAATTGTGACTCTCATCCAAGACTTGGATAGCACATGAAATGAAGGTTTCTCCTAATGGAGTTTCAACCGATAAGTTAAAGTCTAATTTCTCCAGAGTCAAATTTAAACGTTGAACGCAAGCAAGAGAGATAAAAGAATGGGTAGAACCGGTATCTAATAAGGTATAAACTTCGCAAAAATTTATAATTAACTAACTTGCGTAACTAACCGTTCGGGTTACTCACTTTTTGAGAAGTCACGAAAAAACGCTCTTCCTGAAACCACCGACTTTGTTTTGTCCGTATCCGCCTTTGGTGCCACCATCCCAGATGGACTTGATTTCGCTACATGACAAAATCGACCTATGTGACCATCTTTTCCACAACTTAAAAATGCTTTGGATTGCTGTTGGTTGATTTCGCAATCAAAGCAAACGTGCAAGTATACACGATCAACAAGTAATATAGTGATAAAATAGAGTGTCGATCCCTCAGAGAATTCCAATTAATAAACTCCAACTACTAGTACTATATCAATTCAATTTTATTTAAACAACCAATAATCGTGATTTTTAAAACTTAGAAAACAAATTTTAATAAAGCAAGAAATTATTCTAAAAGAAAACAAAGAACAAACTAAGAATTGTTTGAATGCAGATAAATGACAATTAAGACTCCAATTTCCCCAATTATGATTATAAAATCAATTATCCAAATATCCCAATTATTATGTCTACTGAATTATTAACAGGAATTCTCAAATGTCAAAAGCCCTCTCTCGAGTGATCAATTGCCTTCTATTTAACCCAGATTAATTCTGCTATATCTCTATGCAAAACAATTGAATTAAACTCGTTACAATCCCAATTCCTTATGTGTTACACGCGGCAAATAGATATTCTCATTCTATTCACAAACCTAATTATTCACTATGCAAATAACTAAGTCACATGTCACCCTGCCTAGTTCTAACCCTAGAATTCCTCTCTCGATTCCTTCTAGAATAACAAGGTAATTATTGGCCAGATAATTAATCAATAAGTGCAAGGCATGATGAACAATTCACTTCAACATAAATAATTGGAATAAATTAAATAATCAATTCATAACCATAAAAGGTTCCATTGGAATCTTAATAAAAGGAATTAGTTCATGACGGAATTAAAAACCACAAATAATTGATAAATCATCCCTAATGAATTACACAATTTAAAAGAATAAAGAAGAAGAACTCCAAGTTCCAGCCTTCAAGATCTGCTCTTGCTCCTTGATTACTCTCGATTACAGTAGAATTGGTGTCCCAATTCAATGCAAACAATCCAATTTATATTCACTTGCCCAACTCTAACAGTACCAATCCAATTAGGCTTCAAATAAGCTCCAAACACGAAGTCAAACAAAAAGTCAAAGCAAATCCATTTCGATCGATCGCAGCCGTCTCCGGTCAAGACTGTCAAAGACCAAAGGTTCTCAGCGGCTTTGGAAGATGATTCCACAGACATGCCCCTTTTAAGCTCAATTAATCCCAAACATTCATCCAGCCCCCATACCTGCAATAACATAACTTAAACAAGTAAAATAACTCTAAATTGCTTCGATTATACAACAAATTAAGGTCAAACATATCCAATTCATAAGTATATTACCCAATCATCAAATACCCCCAAACTTAAATCGTTGCATGTCCTCAAGCAACAAAACACAACCAACACGAATAACTAAACATCATGCAAATGCAAACTAACTAAATGACCTTAATTCCAGCGATTCAATAGTTAACGAATATCCATAGGCCTCAGAAAAATCACAAAAACATGCTAATACATCATGTTAAAATAGATCAATAATATCCCAACAGTCAATCAATCCAAATATATTATTACTGATATTGTGAGTGTGTGTTCAACAACCATGCTAACCAATGAAAAGCAAAAATTTGAAAGATAATAAAGTTCATAATAAGCTTCATACAGTTCAACTCAAGAACTCATCAAATAAACTAGATTCAACTGAAATTAAACAATCACCAAAATTCAGGGGTCAACATGAAATACTTATGCTTATATATATATATATATATTTTTAGATGGGGGCATTTTGCACTTTTCCCCCTTTATTTTTTTTTATTATTATTTTTTTCATGACTATGCATTGCCTTATTCCCTTAGGCTTTTCAATGCTACCTTAACGAGCTTTCGACCAACGACTCCCAAGCCATTAAGACCTTAGGGCGCTAGGTGTAGAGACAATCCCCTCGGGCTTACTTACTCAAGTAAAAAAGGCCACAAAACTAGACAAGCACGCCACGGTGTTTTTTTTATTTATATATTCCATATATTTTCCCCCCAAACTTGAGTTCATATCTAAATTCAGTCTTCACTAACTATTTAACTTGCTCTTTCATTTCATTAGCATTCATCCTTCAGAACTCTATTATCTATCCATTTAAACTATCATATCTAACATGGTCATTTTTCAAATTGTGCTATCCTTGAAATATCAGTGTCAAACAAATAGGGATTCAAATCATATCAAGAAAATCATATCACTTACTCAACAATCCTTATTAGACTTGTTCATGAAATTTTAAGTTCATAATTGGCCTTCAAATATACTCACTATCATAAGCTGGAATTAACATGCAATCCTAAATGCAACATTATAAAAATTAAAACATCCACAATCTAATAATAAACACAGTTTACTCATGCGAATAAAAATAAAACTAAACAATTACCCCCAAACTTATCTAGAGCAATGTCCTCATGCGAAAGATAAAACAAAATAAAACAGAGGACTTCCCTGATGAGCTTAAGCCTCGGGTGGAGCATCATCATCCTCGCTCATCTCTAAATCAGAGGGGGGAAAAACTGGCAGGATCTGAGGCGGTGGGAGGCGACCGAGACTAACACACCGGGAACAATTTGGGCATTTATAGCATTCTGAAACATAACCGGTCAACCAAATATTTATAGATAACATCTTGGCATTCAGACAGGCGGACATTTTGGGCTTCAATATTATAGAACCGTCCATTAACTTCTCATTGGACTGCTTCGGGAACCACACCGCGATAAGCTGAAGACGAGGGACCATAAGTAGGTGGAGCCTGAGGTGGTGGAGCTTGAGAAGGTTCAGCTTGGGGAATTATGAAACCCAATCCCCTAGGGTGGTTTGCTCCACCAGTCCACACTTTGTATCTGCTTATCAACTTGTGGTCCAACACTGACATAGGCATTTGGATCATCTCGTATGACTTCCATTTGACTCTGAACTTAGCACATAATACGTAGATGAGAGATGGATGTGGTAACCCTCCAGTGGTTCCTCCGCGAGATGCTCGGAGGACAGATTGCAGAATGAGATGGCCTACATCAATTTTAAATCCTTTGATTATGGAGTATAAAAGCACTGCTCGTTCCCTTGTCACATGACTCACATGGGTGCATGGCATGAGTTTTATGCAAATAAACGCATACCATGCCTTCCCATATAAGCTGAGATTCACAAGTGGGAAGGTCATGCTTCCGCGTTTATGTACTGTCCATGTGGTGCCTGGCTGACAAAGTTAACAAATTATCTGCTCATAACCCGGCCCATTACTCATAAACCGTGCGTATTCGTCGTTCAATCCCTCTAGTGGCAGTTGATAGCACCCGTTGAAGTCCTCTTCGCCAATTTCCACTGTTTTGCCCCTTACAAAAATCCCATAATGATCATGCTCGGGCACGTTGGCGTAGAATTCTTTTACAACTGTAATCACTGTTGGATCGGGCTGCTCAGTGAGTGTGAACCAGTTCCTCTCGGCTATCATGACTGCCATGTCGCCATCCTTTGATTGATCCGGTCTTAACCCACATTCCAGAACTAATGATCGAGTAGCCATGTAGTTGTATCGTTCCTGATCCGCAAGACTGACAAAACGGCAATTGTCAAATTTTGGCGGTGGAGTCGAAGCGGTTCCTGAACCTTCACCACGCTGACGTTTGGAAGCCATGACTAAAATTCTGCAATTATAAACATATATATGTATTAGCATTGAACATAATTTGAGTATGGATAATCTTATGTATGACTTTACCCCCAAACTTTGAAATATATGTGGGAATTGAGTACATTGTTGGGGGTGATGCTTGACACAAAATCGCAAGCGCATGCACAATTGTACCGATTGGAGTCATGGACTCTTCAGTTTTTAGAATTAGCAAAAGCAACACAAAAGATGCCCAAAAGAGTTATTATGGAGTGCAATAAAAGACATGCATGTATCAATATAGTGTAATTCTCCCCACTATAATTTACTATGTGCAATTATAGCCATGAATATGTGCTACAGTAGATTGAAACCATTGTGGTGGCAAGATGGTCCAGAATGATAGTGATTGGACATGGTGATATGTGTGCATGTGGACAAGATCAATGACTCAGGAAAATTCTCAAACACCTTGTGGGTGTACAATGTATCCTTAGTATTCAATCATTTATAATAACATACTCTCCCAATCCAAGAATAATCACATATGTGCCGTATAAGATAGTCAAGATCAGAAGAATGACATGCTTCAATGTTGGTGTAAAAAGATATGAATTCAGTAGATTATGTACATACCAACCACATCATTAGATAGCTTTGTGCCCCATGGTTCAAATATAATTCACGACATACCTTGTTAGATCTTGTTGAAATTGAACGAGAAAGATGAAATTTATGGAACACGGAGGAGAACAAAGGATCGTGTGAAAATCATTTTGAATTGTGAAAATATTATTAGCACTTTTCAGTTACCATATGAAGGTAATGGAGACGTGTGGTATGTAATTAGAGGAGAAAAGAGTTTCAAATAGAATAGTGTAACCGTCCGGCCATTTGAGTTCATATTGGAATCTGGAATGCATCCTTGGCCACGGGAATTTGAGGTTCGCTTACAACGATTTATTTGGTACGCCGCCTTGACTCGGCATCGAGCCATTATTTGGGCGTTATGTAATGGTTTATCAGGAGCGCCGGGGCGTTGTGATGCAGTAGGTGTGCCCCTCCCTAGCGCCGGGGCGCTGGGGTCTAGTTCAAACGGAGCGCCGGGCGCTGAGTCACGATAGCTAGTATGAAGGGATAGCGGCCAAGGTATTTGTGGTCTTAAGGTAATCGAGGCGTCGGGCTATTTGGGTTGCCGTGACTTCAAGAATTAAGCACATGTCCTCCAAACTACAAATTGAGACTAAGTAAATAAGGCCATGCAACCATGATACAACTCAAGACTCAATCACCCACAATGTTGACTAGCTCTACTACCGAACACTAAAATAGGGAAATGATATGCACTAAAAAAAATAAAAAAAAAATAAAAAAAACTAAAAATACAAATAAAATAAAATATAAAATGATTGGGTTGCCTCCCAATAAGTGCTTGGTTTACTGTCATCGGCCCGACTTTGCTGGGATGCTCAATTATCCACTGGGTCGGCGAGGTTCATGACCGTAGTTTGACGTTCAATTGGTCCACTCCAGGAATGTTTGAGTCTTTGACTGTTAACCTTGAATGTGCAATTTGAATTTGGTTTCTCGATCTCGATATTACCATGTGGTGTAATAGACACAACTGTAAACGGACCTGACCAACGAGATTTCAGTTTTCCAGGGAATAAACGCAATCTCGAGTTGAAAAGCAAGACTTGTTGGCCCGGTTCAAATGTTTTATCGAGAATTTTCTTATCATGCCAAGCTTTGACTTTCTCCTCGTAAAGTTTTGCGTTTTTATAAGCGTTGAATTGGAGTTCATCCATCTCGTTCAACTGCAGTAACCTTTTCTCACCCGCTGCTTGTACATCAAAATTGAGCTTTCAAATGGCCCAGTGTGCACTATGTTCTAGCTCGACTGGGAGGTGGCATGCCTTTCCGTAAACCATGCGATAAGGTGACATGCCGATCGGATTCTTGTATGTTGTATGATACGCCCATAGATCATCGTCAAGACGTAAAGACCAATCTTTTCATAACAGATTGACCACCTTTTCCAGAATTCGCTTGACCTCCCTGTTCGAGACCTCAGCTTGGCCATTGGTTTGGGGATGATACGCAGCTGCGATTTTATGACGAACCCCATACTTCACCAATAATTTTGTGAACTGCTTATTATAGAAATGCATTCCCTCATCACTTATTATTGCTCGCAGAGTCCCAAATCTTGTGAAGATATTTTTCTTTAAGAATCGAAGGACGACGTTGGCATCATTTGTGGGCAAAGCTGCGGCTTCTACCCATTTGGAAACATAATCAACCACCAACATAATATACTGATTATTAAAAGATGAGGGGAACGGTCCCATGAAATCGATTCTCCAAACGTCGAACAGTTCTACCTCCAATATAGAGTTGAGTGGCATTTCATTTCGCTTAGAGATATTACCTACGCGTTGGCATTGATCACACTTTAGAACATAGAGATATACATCCTTGAATAACGAAGGCCAGTAAAATCCTGATTGTAACACCTTGGCCGTAGTTCGATCACCAGAATAATGGCCTCTATAATCTGATGAGTGGCAATGACCCAATATGCTATCCATCTCTTCATATGGCACACACCGTCTAATCATTTGATCCACGCACGCCTTAAACAAGAATGGTTCATCCCAATAGTACTGCTTCACGTCGTGGAGGAATTTCTTTCGTTGTTGTGAGTTCAAATCCGGTTGTAATACCTTAGCAACCATGTAGTTCACATAATTAGCATACCAAGGCAGTGTTGTGGTTACTTGGAGAAGTTGTTCGTCCAGAAATTTCTCGTTAATCAGTGCATTGTCTTGGCTCTGTACCTCTGCATTTTCCAACCGCGAAAGATGATCCCCCACTTGGTTTTCTGTACCCTTTCTATCCCGGATCTCCAAATCAAATTCTTGCAGCAGTAACACCCATCGTATTAACCTCGGTTTGGCATCCTTCTTCTCGATCAAATATTTTATTGCAGAATGATTCGTGTAGATAATGACCTTGGTCCCAATGAGATATGCTCTGAATTTATCGAAGGCAAACACAACTACAAGTAGTTCTTTTTCGGTGGTTGTGTAGTTCAACTGAGCATCTGTCAACGTCTTGTTGGAGTAGTAGATTGTGTGAAAGATCTTGTCGTGACGTTGTCCCAATACTGCTCCCACTGTATAGTCGCTGGCGTCGCACATCAATTCGAATGGTAAAGACCAATCGGGCGCCACAATGATCGGAGCAGATACCAACTTCTTCTTTAAAACCTCGAATGCCTCGATACATGACTGATCAATTTTGAAAGGGACATCTTTCTCCAACAGGGAACATAAAGGTTTTGAAATTTGTGAAAAATCTTTAATGAAGCGTCTATAGAAACCTGCATGCCCCAAGAAGCTCCGGATTCCCTTCACAGATAATGGAGGAGGTAATTTATCAATAGTCTCTATCTTCGCCTTATCCACCTCTAACCCTGCTGCAGAAACCTTATGCCCTAGAATAATCCCTTCTTTCACCATAAAGTGACATTTTTCCCAATTGAGAACCAGATTAGTTTCCACGTAACGTTTCAACACTAAAATCAGATTTTTCAGGCAAAGATCAAAGCTATCATCGAACACAGAAAAATCGTCCATAAATACCTCCAAATTTTTCTCGACCATATCAGAGAAGATCGCCATCATGGACCGTTGAAAGGTTGCCGGTGCATTGCATAAGCCAAAGGACACACGTCGAAATACAAACGTACTGTATGGGCATGTGAATGTCATTTTCTCTTGATCCTCCAGTGCTATGGCAATTTGATTATACCCAGAATAACCATCCAAGAGACAATAGAACTGATGTCCCGCTAGCCTATCCAACATCTGATCAATGAATGGCAAGGCGAAGTGATCCTTGCGTGTGGCTTTATTTAGCTTGCGGTAGTCCATGCATACTCTCCATCCTGTAACTGTTCGAGTAAGGATGAGCTCGTTAGCTTCATTCTTCACCACTGTCATACTGCCTTTCTTTGGTACGCATTGTACAGGACTCACCCACGAACTATCTGAGATCGAGTAAATAATGCCAGCATCCAACCACTTTATAATCTCCTTTTTCACCACCTCCTTCATGATGGGGTTTAGCCTTCTTTGCATCTCGATGGTTGGTTTTGCCCCTTCTTCCATTAAGATTTTATGCATACAGAATGATGGGTTAATACCTCGAATGTCCGCTATAGTCAACCCAATTACTGTTTTGAATTCTCGCAAGACCCGTAGTAGTTTCTCCTTTTGCGTGTCAGTTAAATCTGTCAAAATAATAACTGGTAGGGTATCGCCTTTTCCCAAATAAGCATACTGTAGATGGGGTAGTAATGGCTTTAAGTCCAGCACCGGTGGCTCTTCTATTGAGGGTTTGAACTTTTTACCTTCCGCTTCGGGCCTCTCTATGGTGTCGAAAGATTGAGTGCTCTTCCGAAAGACTGATGGTGTGTCTAGCCATTTGACATATTCGATATCCTCTTCAATACCATATTCGTCTGTCCCGAGCAAAATAGATTCAAGTGGGTCCTCCGAATAATTTGTGCTGAATTTATGATTCACCAATTCCTCCATGATATGAACCCGCATACATTCACCTTTTTCTTTTGGGTAAGACATTGACTTGAAAATGTTAAAGGTGACCTGTTGATCTTCAACTCGCATTGTCAATTCACCTTTTTGAACATCAATCAATGTTCTGCCTGTTGCCAAAAATGGTCGCCCAAGAATGATTGGAATTTCACTGTCCACTTCACAATCCAAGATAAAGAAATCCGTGGGGAAGATGAATTTATCCACTTTTACTAACACGTCTTCAACTATACCTCGTGGATATGTAACCGATCTATCCGCTAACTGTAAACTGATATTCGTTGGGCGTGGAGCCTGAAGTCCGAACTGGCTGTAGACGGATAATGGCATTAGATTTATACTGGCCCCCAAATCACATAATGCTCGACCCGAAAACTGATTTCCAATCTCACATGGTATATTAAAGCTACCTGGATCCTTGAGCTTCGGCGGTAACTTATTCTGAATGATAGCACTGCATTCTTCCGTCAATGCTACTGTTTCAAATTCACCCAATTTCCTCTTCTTCGACAAAACCTCCTTTATAAACTTCGCGTAACTCGGCATCTGTTCCAAGGCTTCGGTAAAGGGGATGTTGATATGCAACTTCTTGAAGATGTCCAAAAATCATGAGAACTGCTTATCTAACTTGGATTTCTGAAATCTCTGCGGATACGGTATGGGAGGCATTGTACTGGCTGGTTCCAAATTTTTCTGCTGTGAGGTCTCATCTTGACGCTTTTCGGTCTCCACCACTTCCTCTGTTTCAATTGATGCCTTGTCCTCCTTTTCCCTATCCGTGACTGACTCTTGTAGTTCTTTTCCACTTCGTAGAGTTACCGCCTTACAATGCTCATCTCTGCCCAGGTTTTTCTCGGTGTCGCTCAGAAGTGTTCCAAGTAGTCGGTTATTCAATGCATGTGCTATTTGTCCCATTTGATTTTCCAGATTTTTGATCGATGCATTCTGACTTTGCATATTCAGCTCTATTTGATTAAATCTCTTATCACTCTCCTCACTCCTTTTCTCAGTTGCTTTAACAAATATTTCCAAGGCTTCTTCCCAACTTGCTTTTCGCACAGGTTGTTGTGTCTGGTTTTGAAATCCAAAATTGTTTTGTTGTCTCGGCGCTTGTTCTGCAGCTTGGTTATTACTCCATGAAAACCCAAGATGATTTCTCCAGCCCGGATTATATGTATTTTGATTCGGATAAGGCTGAGTAGACCGACTATAACTCCCCACATACTGTACTGATTTAGCATTTATGGCACATTGATCCGTAGTATGACCCCCATCACATATTTCACAAACCATCTCTACGTGCTGTGTGGATTGTGGACACAATAATTCTATCTGCTTAGCCATTGCGGCCATTTGCACTTGTAATGATGTTATCGCATCCACATCATACTTTCCCGCTGTTTTTCGGAGGATTAGTCCTTGTCATGGGCCACTGATAGTTGTTGGTGTCCATCGTCTATAACAACTGGTATGCCTCGTCAAAATTTTTAGACATAATCGCTCCTCCTGCTGCTACATCAATACTTGCCCTCGTGGATGCTTGTAAACCATCACAAAATATCCCCAATTGCATCCACTGTGGAATTCCATGGTGTGGGCACTTGCGGAGCATATCCTTAAACCTTTCCCACGCCTCATATAATGATTCTGAATCATACTGTGCGAAGGTATGAATATCATTCCGTAGTTTTGTTGACTTCGCTGGTGGGAAAAACTTAGCTAGAAATTTTTGAGCTAAGTCGTCCCAAGTGAGGATTGAGTCCGGAGGCTGAGAGTGTAACCAACTTCGTGCTTTATCTTTCAAGGTAAATGGGAACATTCTCAACCTTGTAGCATCTTTCGACACGTTAAATTTGAAGGTGTCGCGAACTTCCAAGAAACTTAAGATGTGCTCATTCGGATCATTTAACAAACTACCCCCAAACTGACATTGATATTGAAGCATTTGAATGGTTGCTGGTTTGATCTCAAAAGTGTTAGCATTGATTGCCGGCCTCCTAATTCTCGACTGTATATCCGTGACATTCGGCATGGCATAGTCCCGAAGTGATTTCTGATCGTTCCCTGCTATGTTCACTGGAATTTCTTGTTCTGCCAGTTTTTCTTCCTTGGGTGATACCTCACTAGTCGATTGCCCTTTCTAGAACTTCCTTTCAGTCTCGTCTATATAAGGAAAAAGTTCCTTTCTCGCCCTTGATCTAGTGTGCATACACTCGCAAAGAATTCCTGTAAAGACAAGAAGAGAAATAAATAACGTTTAAATTAAGACCGAATTGATTATAACTAATATGGAATTAATATTAACAAAGAATTCCCCGGCAACGGCGCCAAAAACTTGTTGGTTGATTTCGCAATTAAAGCAAACGTGCAAGTATACACGATTAACAAGTAATATAGTGATAAAATAGAGTGTCGATCCCTCAGAGAATTCCAATTAATAAACTCCAACTACTAGTACTATATCAATTCAATTTTATTTAAACAACCAATAATCGTGATTTTTAAAACTAAGAAAACAAATTTTAATAAAGCAAGAAATTATTCTAAAAGAAAACAAAGAACAAACTAAGAATTGTTTGAATGCAGATAAATGACAATTAAGACTCCAATTTCCCCAATTATGATTATAAAATCAATTATCCAAATATCCCAATTATTATGTCTACTGAATTGTTAACAGGAATTCTCAAATGTCAAAAGCCCTCTCTCGAGTGATCAATTTCCTTCTATTTAACCCAGATTAATTATGCTATATCTCTATGCAAAACAATTGAATTAAACTCGTTACACTCCCAATTCCTTATGTGTTACATGCGGCAAATAGATATTCTCATTCTATTCACAAACCTAATTATTCACTGCGCAAATAACTAAGTCACATGTCACCCTGCCCAGTTCTAACCCTAGAATTCTTCTCTCGATTCCTTCTAGAGTAACAAGGTAATTATTGGCTAGATAATTAATCAATAAGTGCAAGGCATGATGAACAATTCACTTCAAAATAAATAATTGGAATAAATTAAATAATCAGTTCATAACCATAAAATGTTCCATTGGAATCTTAATAAAAGGAATTAGTTCATGACGGAATTAAAAACCACAAATAATTGATAAATCATCCCTAATGAATTACACAATTTAAAAGAATAAAGAAGAAGAACTCCAAGTTCCAGCCTTCAAGATCTGCTCTTGCTCCTTGATTACTCTCCAATTCTATAGAATTGACTGTCCCAATTCAATGTAAACAATCCAATTTATATTCACTTGCCCAACTCTAACAGTACCAATCCAATTAGGCTTCAAATAAGCTCCAAACACGAAGTCAAACAAAAAGTCAAAGCAAATCCTTGCTTTGATCTACGGCAGCGTCTGGTGTCAACACTGCTTAGAAAGACCGGTACCTTTGCCATTGGTAAATGAACTAAGGGATGAAGGTATTTTGGAAGACAGATTCGACAGACATGCCCCTTTTAAGCTCAATTAATCCCACACATTCATCAAGCCCCCATACCTGCAATAACATAACTTAAACAAGTAAAATAACTCTAAAATGCTTCGATCATACAACAAATTAAGGTCAAACATATCCAATTCATGAGTATATTACCCAATCATCAATTGCTGTGTACAGTTTGGACGGATGTGTCCCTCCCGTCCGCATTTGAAACATACGACCGGTGGTCGTTCTTCTTCCTTTGAAATGGGTGCTAATGCTGCTGTCTTTCCATCATTATTGAACCTTCTCTTCTTGAAATTTCCACTTCTATTATCTTGGCCATGGTTACCACCGAAGTGGTTACCATTCTTGGCATGATAATTTCCCCCACGATGGTTATCATTGTTCCGATGGCCGTTGCCACCGGTACGATTATTATCGTGTTGTTGGTCGTTGCCTTTTGGTTGTGCTGACTCATTATCGCGCTCCAATAACTGAGCCCTATTCACAACATCTGAATATAAACAAAATTTGTGAGAAATGAGGTATTGACGTATATCAGGTTTCAAACCTCTTAGAAACATCCGCGTCATTCGCTCCTCATTATCAACCAAGTGGGATGCAAACCGAGACAACTCGGCAAACTTAACACTGTCACAAAACAAGGGTTAATTGACATATCACATATTATCCCTATACTTTGACCGACCAATTAAATACCAAATAAACTTAGGTAGGTCATACTAGCGAAGGAATTCCCCATCTCTCCCCTCCTAGTTCTTGTCTCACATCTCAGCCATGGATCATATCCCTAAGCTTTGATACCAACTGTGACGCCCCCAAAATAGGTATACCTCACCCATCTTGAGTCGCCAGATACATGATACAAAATTCAAATACAATCTTAATTATACAACAGTCATGTAAAATACGACGACATATATACTGTGAGTTTTAATACAAATATTATAACGTATATAATACGACAATATTCATACTCAAATTAATACATGTGACGCCCCCAAAATTAGGTATACATCACCCATCTTGGGTCACCACTTACATGGTACAGAATTTAAATACAACTTATTAACATAACTGTCGTGTACAATAAGACATAAACTGTGAGTTTAAATACAAATATCGCTCACTAGATATTATACAAACTCAAAAAAAAGTCCTCATTACAATTATTATCACACTATTTCACGAGAATAGTGAGGACTACTAATGCTATCTTGGGACCATCACTGCGTTTTCCCGACTCGTCCCGGCTATATTCTCATTTCACAAGAGAATAAAGTGAAAGAAAGGGTGAGCTCAACTAGCCCAAGAAGAAATATTATGACTAAGATAATAATGAGAATAAATTATCAATAGTCTTCAACAATGTTAAACCGATAAAATACAATAGACAACCGGTTTAAGCTGCAATGAATAAGCAATCTATTAAAATAGTCAAGTAGAAAATAAAGTCTACTATCTTTTAGGTTTTAAAGGTTTTTCATCCTTGCGTTATAGCCGAGAGACTAGAAACTTTAATAAATATTCCACATCATCGAATCACCCCGCACACTACTGGCCGAGGATATTCTTTAGTATCACGACCACAATTATTCATGCACTTTCACGGGCCAAGAATATTTGTGTATTCATTAATGGTCATGATCATGCCAACAATCGCCCACCAATGCACTACTGACCATCGAGGATTTTTATCACATCATTTGTAACATTACGGTAATGATTACATAAGAATAGTCTCTAGTCATAATCATACCAAGTCCATCTATTCACTCTGAATGCGAGATGACTTTCAACATAATATAAACATGAGGATGATGACAATGATATAAGAATTCAATAAAACAAGTTCAAGAATTATTTTATCCGGGAATTATTAACGCCCAAATTATCAACATGATCTTGTTTTGTAGAGTAAAATTCAAGAATGATCGGAAGAATATTTCCATGAAAAGATTTGGATGAAACGCAAATATCAAGGATATTCCACTAATTTCATGGAAGTATAGAAGTCAAAGTTTTAACCAATTTGGGTATAATAAAGAATAGAATAACAAAAGAAATCACCATGCATGCGATAGACCGCTTGAAGCGAGTTATTCCAATGAGAATAATAAATAACGGAACCGGTCCGGCGTAAAACGCATGCATGGATGTTCCAACGAGAATAATAAAGAATGGAACCAGTCCCACGTAAAACACATGCAGATGGATGTTCCAATGTAATAATAATAAAGCGGAACCCGGTCAGAATTGTAAAACACCTGCATGAGGATGTTCCAATGTAATAATAATAAAGAGCGGAACCGGTCGATGTAAAACACATGAGCAGTGATGTTCCAATGTAATAATAATAAAAAGCGGAACCAGTCCGGTGTAAAACACATGACGAGGATGTTCCAAAGAATAATAGAAGAATGTCACCAAGTATAGGGTAAACCACGTATCAAAAGTTATTCCAATGAATAATAAGCAATGGAATAACAACAGTTCTCTTCATGAATAAGAAAGAATAACACCCCTTACTTTTGGTAGGAGATTGAATATCTGCAAAGTTGTAGTAATAAAATACTCTTCTTCTTTCTCTCTTATTCTCTCTATACTTTTCTCTCTATAGCTTGAATGAATTCGTGAAAATAATGAAGCCCTAGGCCTCTATTTATAGAAGATTTCTAGCTTAGCACCGCCAGTGTGAAAAGGCAAGTGGCTTGATGACTAATGATGTGAAAAGAAAAGTGGTTTGCGGCCTTTTGTAATGTGAAGCGACAAGTGGTTCGGCGCCTATAATGTGAAACGACAAGTGGTTCGGACGTCGGTAAAGGTAATTACTATTAACGAAGGTAAATACTATTGATGAAGGTAAATACTATTCACAAGGGTAATTACTTATTGACGAAGGTAATTACTATTGATTTGACGGTAAATACTATTCACAAGGGTAATTACTATTGACGAAGGTAATTACTATCGACGAAGGTAAATACTATCGATTGAAGAGACTCTTAGATGATGACATATGAGCCCCCATAAAATAATCAAACTTACCACAAATCATTTTATTTTCATCAACACATATTTAATCTTTCAACAATTATTAATCATTTATAACTTGTCGTCTCAATTATTGATTTAATACTATAACATATTATATGATGATGATCTTGTGACAATAATTGAATCAATAATATAATAGATATGATGCAAAGAATCTATGTGTAATAATTGAGCATAGTGAGTGACTTCTCACGTAAGCATCAATAATCAATACCGTGTGCTACTATGCAACCACAGCATATTCATCGTACTTTTACCACCAAGGCGGTTCAGCTTTTTTAACGGTAACACCTCCGCCGTTATTTTTATAAAATATTTTGTCGTTTTCTCAATCAAACAATAATTACATTATGAGGTCCACCAATGATTGGTAGTTGTACGAATATTCCCTAACAAAAGAATATTCCCAGACCAAACGAATATTTTATAACAACTTGCATACTTTGCAAAATTTATAAATATTACCCACAACTATAACATTATATCAAATTTATTCCATAATATTCAAAAATAATATTTATAGAAAAATTCATCTTTATTTATAAAAGCTGGGGTCTTACAATACATGCCATAAAAAGTACAGCATCGAATATTTTAAGTCTCCAAAGGGACACGAGAAGATTTCTATTCTCTTCATTTTACTGTGGTGCACTTTTGACGCTTTCAGGGTCGGGTTCTCATCACCCTATTATTGTTCACCAAAATCAATTATTAAGTGACGTATAAAATACGACACCCACATCTTAGGTCCTCAATACAATTATATATTGCATGTCATGCCATAGTAAGGACTACTAATGCTATCATCTGGACCGTTACTCCATTCCCCGACTAGTCCCAGCTATATTCTCATTTCCTGAAGGGAACAATAAAAGAAAGGGTGAGCTCAACTATCCCAGTAAGAAATATTATGACTAATATAATGTAGAATAAATTATCATTAGTCTTTAACAATGTTAAACTGATAAAATACAATAGACATCAAGTTTAACTGCAGCGGAACAAACAATCCATTAGAAGAGTCAAGTAGAGCATAAAATCTACTATCTTTTATGATTTAAAAAGATTTTCATAAACTTTATCGCTGAGACTCAGCTTAATAAATAAATTACATCATCCCTGCACCACGACCAAGGATATTCATGTAATCATCAATGGTCATGATTATACCGAATAATCCCTGGTCATAATCATACCAACAACTATCCACCAATGAACTACAGGCCAATGAGGACTTTTACCACATCATTCGTTACATTATGGTCATAATTATACTGAATAATCCCTGGTCATAATCATACCAAGTCCATCTCTGCACGTAAGCCAAAGATGACTTTCATCACAATATAAGCATGAGGATGATGACAATAATATAAGCATTAATCAAACGAAAACAAGGATAAATATTAAAAACTTTAAATTTATCCAAATATTATCCATCACTTAAATAACTCATAATCTAATATTGTTAATATTATAACAATATTTTAATCACTTCTTAAACTTATAAACAATTTAATTTAATTGTTTAAACTTTACCAAATAATACATTTAATCATTCAAAAATGCCATACTCATAAGATTTCATCACCAATGATTAAATCACTCATCAAAAATCTGCATATACCTTATATAGGATTTTTAAGCCCCAAAATCCTATTTACCAATTCTTCAACTTCATATAACATATTTAACTCATATGTTTAAAACTAAACCATTTTCATGAAAAATAACCAAATCAACTTATTATTTTTCTATCCTTTGTCCAAACATATATACATATATTTTATACCCCACAAGAATTATTTTATAATTTTTCAACTCTCTTAAGTATTTTTCAAAAATCAATTTCTAATTAATTCCTTAAGAAATTAGTTACCTCAAGTTTAATTCTAGAAATTCCCAAATCTTGGCAGGATCTTACACATGTTAACGTGAGCTTCCAGTTTAAATTTCATGGTCATCGGAGTTATAGAACTCCGGTTATAGCATTTTTTTTGTCAAAAAAACCTAAATATTGAAATAGTCATAACTTGCTCATTTTAAGTCGGATTGAGCTCATTTTTGGACAGGAGGCACTTTATACTATGTATTTTCATGTCCCAAAAGGCCGAAATTTTTCTCACAAACTAAGTGGCCGAAAATGCCCTTTTAAATTTTTGGACAGTAGCCTTTTTGGTACTTTGCAGTTTTTGACTCCTTTGCTAAAATCAGTCCACACGAAAATCTACAACGCCTTTTTCAGTGATTCCACTTGGATAAGTTTGAAAACTTATAGATCTAACTCTAGAACTTGACCACACTCAAAAATTTGAAATATAATAGGAGATATGGTCAATTGAATTTTATATTTTATTTTCACCAAAATCTGATTTTCAACCTTTTGTGATTTCTAAGAAACTTTCATGTTTTCACATAATAACCAACATAACTCATCATGAAAATGACATAATAATTCAATAAAACAAGTTCAAGATTAAATTTTAGAGATTTATAAGTTAATTTATCATGAACTCAATAATGTCCAAATTGTCAACATGATACTGCTTTGTGGAGAAAAATTCAAGAATGCTCAGAAGAATATTTCCACGAAAAGATACTTGATGAAGCGCAAATATCCAGGATATTCCACTAATTTCAAGGAATATAGAAGCCAAAGCTTTAACCAACTGTGTATAATAGAATATATGAAAGCGCAAATGGATTTTTTCGCTACGCCCGTGCGGTAATCCACGTAGCTGAGATCATTTCCATAATTTAATAAAAATGAATACAAAGGATCATTCACCATGCATGTGGTAATCCACACACACAGGTTATTCCAACAGAATAATAAAGAATGAAATAATAGAAGGATTCACCATGCATGCGATAGATCGCACATATAGGTTATTCCCAACAGAATAATAAATAATGGAACCGGTCATGCGTAAGCTTACGTATATGATATTTCGGCGAGAATAATAAAGAAACGGAACTGTGTCGTGGCAAATTCGCATGCCAAGCGGGATATTTCAATGAGAATAATAAAGAATGGAATAACAATGAAATCACCATGCATGCGATAGACCGCATGCAGAAAAAGTTATTCCAAAGAAAATAATAAATAATGGAACCGGTCGTGCGTAAGCATACGTACGGCGATATTCCAACAAAATATAAAGAATGGAATAATGAAGAATTTCACCATGAATGCGGTGCTTGACAGACGAGTTATTCAACATAATAATAAAGAATGGAATAAATGAAGAATTTCACCATATATGCGATTGCCCATATCTGAGTTATTCAACAGAATAATAAGGAATGGAATAATGAAGTTCTCTTCATGAATCTGAAAGAAATAATACCCTTACCTTATAAAGAAGAGTACTTTCCCGACGGGGTAGGCGGGATATACTTGAAGAAAACTTGCACTACGCTCAAAGCTTCTTAAAACTCTAAAGAAATACGCCAAGATTATAGAAGAGAATTCTCTCAATTTACGGTGTGATTTCAATTCTAACTAAGCATCCTATTTATAGGAAAATAGAAAGGATACTATGCAATATAATATATATTATTTAAAATCTAATAAAACAATTAACGTTATAAAAGTATTACATTTTATATAAAAGCTTTTACATTTTATTACATTAATAATACTAATAAAATAATTTATATATATATATATATATATATATATATATAAACTTCGTGACTTCATAAAAGACACCTCAATATATTTAACAACATTTATCATCATTATTATAATTCAAAATATTAATCGACTGGTCGTTCCCAAGAAAGAGGGCTTTCAATAAGGATTTCTCCTATATTGGCGCGATTAGGTGACCAAACCTCTCCTTGGCGAACTTACAGACATCGTTAATATTGCAAATAATAATATTAATAACTTTGTCTTACAATTATTAATTTAATAATATATAAAATATCGAAAATAATTGAATCAAATAACGTGAGATACTATGCAACAATTATCAGAGCAATAATTGAACAAAACCGGTGACTTCTCACGTAAGCATCAATAATCAATATCGTCGTGTCGCTATGCAACCACGCGTATTCATCGCATACTTTTACTACTAGGAAAGTAGTTCAAGCGGTTTTAACGGTAAAACTTCCACCGTAATTTTCATAAAATATTTTTGTCGTTTTCTCAATCCAAAGCAATAATTCCGTTAATAGGGTCCACCAATGAATGTACCGTATAAATGCGGATATTCCCGATAAAAAGAATATTCCTCGACCAATCGAATATTATATAACAGCTTGCATACTTTGCAAAATTTATAAATACTACCCGCAACTATAACATTATCTCAAATCTACACCATAATATTCAAAAAAATATTTCGAGAAAATTAAATCTTTATTCGTAAAATTTGGGGTTTTACACCTGCGACAGTCGCAGATGCACTTGCGGCTGCCCAGGGTGCCCCGGACTTTGTGGTTCCCGCTGTCTTGAAGTACGTGTACTCGTGCACTGTGATGTCCGCTCAAACTTGTTAAAATTCAATCCGAGCATCCGAACGAGGTGTACAAGACCTTCTTCGGACCTCTTTTGTCGAGAGTTACGCAATGACATGAGATTAGAGGTTGTATGAAGTCAGGAAGAGGGGACCATGCACATGGTCTTCAAGCTTCAAATTCTATCCGGTGTGATGCCACGCGTAATAGTCACTCGGAATTGGAACTCCTTGGCCCTTGTGGGACATTGTTGTGTAGAAATGTATGTATGAAATGCTGAGACGGTGCGCAGGGGTTGAGGTGGAAAAATGACGATTTGACTCTTCATCGAGGTTATCTCCGGTTTGGGCTGATAGCAAACGTTGCTCAGGGTTACATCTGAGATTGGACTGCTACAAGTATTTGAATTCCGCAAGGTCATCTATAAGTGTGCCTGTCTTCCCGGTGTTATCTCCAGGTTTTGTAATGTGTGCCTTGGAAGGAGGTCTGAGATTGAAGCTGATCGCATGCATTTGAATCAAGCATTTCCGGAGTTATAGCCAGAACTACAACAGCATTCCTTGGGGTTATTTCCAAGGATGAAACTCGGGGTTATCTCCGAGGTTGGAATTGATACTCCCGGTGTGTGTTTTGGGGTTGAGACTGAACTTCCGGTAGTATCCGGAATGGATGTGAGCTGTCTTCCAGGGTTATCTCCGAAAGACGAATCTGCCTTTCTGCAATGTTAGTAACAGGTGTGCAGAAAATTTTAAGTGTCTACAAATGCACCTCTTTATCATATTCATGCAATGCAAGGCATGGATAGGATAAAGAATCCTAGACACTTGAAATGCAACAAGATAAACATGATGCTAAGTGCAGCAACATGATGCAAATGTTTGATGTATGAATGAATGATTGCCGGTTCCCTGTTAATCCTGCCGGGGATGACAATTAGTAATATCTTGCACATGCGATCCAAGTCTTCAAGGATGTTGACATTGGGGCTATCACCAAAATCTTGGATCCTTGATACAGACCTTTACTCCATAGAGGTTCCTCTCGTGTACAAGAGATCTATGGGGATAAAGCTTTGTCTGTTTGAGGATGTGTATAACATATTCCACCATTGGTCCTCTCTGATGCGGATGGTCTTCTCTGGTTTGTGTCACCAATATATACCATGATCCTGTTAGAGTTATCGCATAGCAGTATGTATTGTCGAAAGTGCTGACCTTGACCGATGTGTGTATCACCGGATAGGACCCTGTTGGGAAAACTATCAAGGCTGCTTGATGTGTGTATCAATGATTGCATTGCGTTGTGACCCTTGCTAGGAAGTATGTCAAGGCTGCTTGACCTTTATTGACACGTATATCAATGGTTGAATTGTGTTATGACCCCCGCCGGGGATACTTTATCAATGTTTGACTTCGGCATTGTGACCCCCACCAGGGATACTTTATCAATGTTTGACTTCGGCGTTGTGACCCCCGCCGGGGATACTTTTTTTTAGGGTTACGACCCTGTGTTTGGCGGCATCGGACCTGTGTGAGGTATTGTCGAGCATGATTTACAAAAGCTGAGCTCATCGGTATAGTGTATCTTGTATTCAGGCGAATACCAATGAGTGATATGCAGAGACAGAGTTTGGCCCGTGAAAACCAGGATTCCAGGCTATTTCACTCAATCGCGTAGCGTTTTTATTCCTGATTTGGCCTTTTTAGCTTGTGAGACCTCCTTTGCAACTCAAACTGGACCGAGCCGGAGGTGTGGACCTCATGTATGGGTGTCAGAGGTACAACTGCGGCAGTTGCAGGTGGACTTGTGGCCAACCATAACTATGTAAAGGTTGTATGTTTCTTTCATAAGTCACTTTCAAGTAGCGCCACGAAGGAAATCTGAGAGCTCTTCTTTAGACCTACTGAGTTTGGGCGACTTTCTGCACATTCTGCCACCATACAAGTGTTCTTCACTGTCCTGGTAACATATGCATGTATTCTTTTTCCAGTTTCTATCGTTAAAAAATGACTTATCACATGAAATGCACTTAGACACATAGTAGTGAATATGCATGCTGATATGACTTTATAAAAAATATTCAACACAGTAAATGTTAGTTTTAAACCATGTTGAACATAATGATGTGAAAAAAATTTAACTTTTGAAACAGTCAAATTAGCACCTTTTACGGTAATTTCTTATCCTATTTGAGGACAACTGAGTAAAGGTAGAAAAGCAAAATAATCCTGGTAATTAGACTACACTTATCGATTTTTTACTGTGATGTATTAATGTATGTAGGATGTATATGATTGTGGGTAGGTGTGCTACTGAATGGCCACCTAGTCACGCTTATGTGCATGTGGGTAGTCCCATTTATAAAGGGGACTATGGCAAAATTTTTCCAAAAACATAGGCATTGGGTAGTCATGCATTTTTAACTTTACTGTAGACGTATGTTAAAATAATGCATGCATGCATGTAGTTATAAAAATGCATTCTGACAAGCTCCAGGTTAAACATTACCACACCCTTTCTAAGGTGATTTGTAGACTTGTTGTCCAGATATTATGGATCCGGATCAGCCGAGTAGTTCCCGCAGGACCACTTCTGGTGTACAGAGGAGGGCTTCTGAAGTGCCTCGACCCCGTTCTATCAGACAACCTTGTTGTTTGGTGGAGGCAGTGATACGTTCTATCCGGGTTGAAGTGTCGGACGTAGAGGACGAGGAGGAGGATGTATTAGGTGAGGTTCCTGCTTCTACTACACGTGTTCCCTGTAGGGATTTGCCAGGTATTCAAGTGGAGAACCCAGAGCTTCTAGGCGACTTGAGTCGATATCCTTCAGTCTACTTGGACGCAAACAAGGTATAAAGTTAGATCTTAATCATCCTTGTTTCCTATTGATGAGGAGTAAAGGATTGTGATGTTGATCTGCATTTGATATAGGTTCCCAGCTTTACACAGCCTTGAGGGAATTAGTTCAGCGTCTACTCTATGTATCAAGCTTTGCATGATGACTATAGAGCGATTGTACATAATTGGGGATTCGGGATGTTCTTTTCCATTTTTCCCTGTCGTTGTCCCTAGGGTTACCTCAGGGCATTGTTTGAGCACTGGTTTCACCAGACTCAGTCACTCCATTTGCTGGACTATGAGGTGATGATGATGCCGATGGATTAGCGGTTTATCACAGGTATGGAGTTTGGAGGGGATCCAGTGCCTTGTACGACGTATATTACCCCTACTACCGTTAAATCCTTGTTGGGAGTTCCAGATAGAGCGCTCAAGGGTAGGACTGTATGTACAGGTCCTTTGAGCGTAGATTCTATGAGCGAGCTGTTGAGTGAGCCCATACCCTATGATGTGAGATTCAGGGATCGTATTCTTTGACGATTGTTCCTGGTGATCATTAGGGACTGCTTCATAGCAGATAACTCTTCTACGGTGTCCTTCACTTTGATCAGCGCTACTCGACACGTGGACCGTATAGGAGATTATGATTAAGGTTCCTACACCTTCGCCTACTTGCTCAGGGGAATGCACATACGATCGCAGGGCTTTACCGAGGCATGGTTAGGATTCTACCCGTTTTTGCTGGTGAGTATTTCTCTTGTCATTTCACATGTATAGGTTAAGAGTGTTGACTGACAACAGATGTTTGCCTTTGTGTTAGCAGTTTTGGGCCTATGAGAGGCTTCCATGTTTGCGTCCTATGAGCGTGTTAGGTTTAGACACCTATCCACGAGGATGGAGATGGCATCATTCCATACTGGCGGAGGTCCTTGTTGCCGATGGTTTCACTCATTGCCGCTTACAGCTGGAGTTGTTGACATCGGATGTCATCACGTGGGTTCCCTACTCTAGGGAGCATTTGAGCATTGGATTTGAGGATGGGTACCCAACTGGTGTCGAGCACATGATTTCCACCCGTAGGATTCCTCTCTTCACAGATGGAGGATGAGAACTCTATTTAGGAGAGCGTGTTATCAGGAGCACTACAGGAGAGATTCGCATGCCAATCTTGCCTCCTGCCAGGCGTTATTGGTCTGTTTTGCAGTCACCCGTCATTGATATCCCATTGTTGGGGATTAGCGGTTTCACCTTTGTCGAGAGGTCCTCAGACTCAAGAGATATTCCAGCATTGGTGGTTCCCTCGTACCATTGGAGCCCAGACCCGCGCCACTCAGTTCATGGGGGATATGGTTCTAGGATCTGTGATGATGATGGATTGGCTAGCCTGTGTCAGAGATCCAACTCATGTGACACAAATTAACAGTTTGACCCGGCAGTTGGACCGAGCACATTTCTTTATCTAGCACTTGGGTAGAGATCCTTCAGAGGCAGATACTATTGAACCTTCTTGCTCTGGCGCTGGCCCCTCAGGTGACCCATATGGTTTTTCCGGTGCAGATCCTCCCATATATAGGCCTGATATCCCTGTAGATAGAGATCTAGTGACTCAGGAGGAGTTAAATCAGGTGGACAGGATTGAAGATGTAGACATTGACACCATTGACTTCTTTTGATGTATATTCTCGTTATCTCTTTTGATAGGCCTCTGTTTAGACATTGGGTAGCTTTGCCCCATTCTCGCTATATCTTTTGATAAGCCTCTGTTAGATGTAGGGCAGTTTTGCCCCATTTCCCTATATTTTAGCTGTACAAAAATGTATTAGATGATGATATACTTAGGAATGTATGTACAGTTTTCCATTCCCTATATCATATTTCCATCTATTGTATCATGCATGTCATGTTATGCATATGTATATATGTCTAGAGATATTCAGCATTGATCCCTGGATGGTCTTATGACATGGCCCGTACATATGTCTTCTTTGACAGTTAGCCGTATTGATCATACCCCACCATTTTTGGTGGCATCTAGTATGCGATCGTGGTATGATAGCATGTCACCATCAGATAGGGTGACTGTTGATGTTTCAAGTTCCCACATGATTCATGGAGGGCATGCTGGAGCACTGGGTATCAGAGAGGCATATTTTCTAATTTGGGACCCAGGAGTTGACTCTTACTTTGGAGGAGTATGCCCGTTTAACGATGCTGCCACTGGACAGACCTTATGTGCATACGATGATTGGAGACATGAGTAGGCAGTTCATGACCCTCACTGGATTGAGGCGTAGAGTGGTACAAGATGAGATCACATCTGGCCATGTTATATCCCAGCATTTTTTGTTTAACAGATTTGGCTCTGAGGATAGTTATGCATGACATTTTGGGGATTTCACCACACTGGAGGATCATTGGCGTCTGGCCAGAGTGGATGTACTACTATTGTGCGTACTGTCGTATGTCTACATGCCACAATACATGGATGAGTTGGACAATGGCGTCATTATGGCAGTGAGAGATCTCAGGGAGGGTCACACCATCATACCGATGATCATCGCAGAGACTCTGAGGTCAACTACATACTGCTGCACTTATCTGGCAGGAGTGTTTACAGGCAGCTTGGTCTTGCTGTACATGTGGTTTATGTCATACTTGAGACCGATTGGCACTTTCAGACGGCATGGGTACTATTTCACCCACGATATAGCCATGTCATACTCCTTTCAGCCTGCGGAGTGTACAAATGCTGTATCTTGGTCAGCTTTCTTGGCAGGGATTGGAGATCTGTTCGCTATATTACCGTGTACATGGCTTAGTTCACCCTACAGCTTCATTACTCATGCTTCGGGCATGGAGTATCTTTCTCTGGCTGGTTTGAGAGGCATGATTACTTACCACCCGCTGGCCGTGATGTGTCTGTTTGACCAGTTTTAGGATTTTTATCCTTTTGAGGGAGCATCGAGTAAACTCTTTGCTTCTCGGCACTTATCAGTAGAGGATAGATCCAGGTTGTATGCCTGTTGGGATCAGCGAGAGCTAGCATCATTTTCTGTCAGCCATCCGGGTTGTTTTGCAGAGTATTCCGCATCGATGGAGACAGAGACTATATCGGCTGCAATAGTATCCACAATGCAGATGATTGATTCCGACGATGAGGAGCCTATGGAGGAGGCTGATATTCCCATCGAGGAGGATTTGACTGCTGGGTTGCCAGCATTTATGATGGATTCTCCCACTACGAGTGCTACTGTCATTCAGCATTCAGCACAATATCTGGAGCAGAGTCTACATCTGATGACCTTTGAGAGAGATCAGGCTAGGGCCTTGATGTTGACAACTCTTGATGGGAGAGACGCAACTCTATTAGAGAGAGACGAGGCTAGATCAACCAGAGATGCATTGATTGTAGAGCGGGATGCTGCCCTATCTGCCCGAGATGTGGCCGTCACAGACAGTACTTCAATGAGATCCCTTATGACTGACATCCTTGCTGATATGAGTGTATATATTGATGAGCATCATTCTACCATGCAGTTAGCCTCCGATCTGCTAGCTCGTGTAGATACCATTGGGCAGGAGCTTGCAGTGTTACCTCTTTCTTCAGAGAGGGATGCAATGTTAGATCTGATAGTCCGTATACATACAGATCCGTAGATAGCTTTGTATTTTCCTGCACAGACTAGCTTAGCCATTTTGTCATGTACAACACATATGTATATATCAAACAATATATATATGACAGAGAAATATATTTTGATTCACTTCCCTTTCAGTTGTGCCTTGATACTAGCTTGATATTTGCCTGTTTCTTCAGGACTTGTGATCTTGATGCGTTCTGGCCTCATCCTTGATGTATGGACATTGAGACGTCGCATGATCTTTTAGAAAAGATCATTGCTCTGTGTATATCCCTACCATCTTCGGTGTCTTGGGACTGGTTTCTGTATGTAGATGTGGAGAGGAGTGTGGCTGTTCCTCTCTGAGATTGACCACACCATAGATGGTCGCCAGTACTTCTATTTGTGAGAAGCCTAGTTAATTCCATCTCTTATGGATTGGTGTTGCTCTTTGAGGCACAACTGCAGCTTAGATGGTCGTCGAATCTACTATTTGTGAGGAGAGGTTAGGTAATTCCATCCCTTTGGTCTGAAGCCGATGAAATGTGGTGTATTGAAGTTTGATCCCAGTACCATGTGACAAGTATTTTTGTTCTGGTAGGGGGTTAGACCGAACCATAAATGGCTTCCTACATACTCCTATTGAAGAGGAGATCAGGTCTGCGTAGTTCAAACCTGGTGTAAGAGGTTCAACGTTGAATGTGAAAGGCAAATGGGTGTAGAAGCTTTATTGATGAAGAAGGGTGTAGATTTTTTTTTTGTTTTTGTTTTTATATAGAAAGGGCAGAAATGTTTTTGTTATTTTTTGTTTATTGCGACCGGGCCATATAGAATATGGTTGCCTACGTACTCCCGGGTATCAGGGAGATCAGGTCAACGTAGTTCGCCCCTCAGGACGAATTGCAGCCAAAGAGAAGTATGAATCCCATGTGCAGGCTATACTGCGGGGAAAAGAAAGTTTGATCTCATGATTGGGACAAACTGCAGGTGTGGAAAAAGTTTAATCCCGTCTTCAGGACAAACTGCAAGCGTAGAAAAGTGTAATCCCATCTTCAGGATAAACTGCAGGTGTGAAAGGTTCAATCCCTGGGGGGATAACCAAAATTGTGTGAAAGGTTTGAAATGAGCTAAAACCAGGCTGCTGGTTTGAAGTTTATGTTTCCCTGAGGGGCAGAAGAGCATGTAACACGGGTTAGTAAACCGGAATGACTGGTGATCTGATGATCCAAAGCCAGGATGCTTGCTTGATGGTAACCTCAGACATAGTGCCATTCCACGGTGTCCGAGTTAATAAGCTGTGGAAATTCATCGCCGTCCATTTCCTGTAGTCTGAGAGTGCCTCCTGTCAATACTTCCTTGACAACAAACGGGCCTTCCTAGTTAGGAGTGAATTTTCCCTTAGATTGATCTTAGTTGTCAATGATCTTCTTCAAAACCAAGTCGTGCAATTTAAACTGCCGTAGCTAGACTTTCCTGTTGTAGGATCTAGCGATCCTTTGTTGATATATCTGACCATAGAAGATAGCCGCGGTTCTCCTTTCGTTTATTAGAGACAATTGGTGATACCTGTCTTGTACCCATTGGTCTTCATCTAGCTGAGTATCCATCAACACTCTGAGGGATTCCATTTCCACCTCTATGGGGAACACGGCTTCCATCCCATAGGCTAATGAGTAGGGGGTTGCCCCAGTGGAAGTACGCATTGAAGTTTTGTAGGCTAATTAAGTCAGAGGCAAGAGGTCAGGCCATCCTTTGTGATTGGCGGACATTTTCTGTATGATCTTCTTGATGTTTTTATTATCCTCTTCAACAACACCATTCATCTTTGGACGGTAGATGACGAAGTTAAGGTGTTTGATGTAGAATTTACTGCATAACTCCTCTATCATTTTGTTGTTGAGGTTTTTAGCATTGTCTGACACAATGACCTCTAGTTGTCCATATAGACAGACGATATTATTTCTGATGAAAACAATGATGACTTTTTTGGTAACCCTGGGGAAGGAGGCTGCTTCTACCCATTTGGTGAAGTAGTCAATCATGGTGAATATGAATCGATGTCCATTACTGGCTTTGGGCTCGATGGGCCCGATCACGTCCATTCCCCACATTGAGAAGGGCCATGACGAACTCATATTGTGGAGTTCCCTTGGAGGGGCATGGATAGCATTCCCATGAATTTGGCATTGATAGGACCTCTTGACGTGATCATCACAGTCAGCTTTGAGCGTAAGCCAATAATGCCCTGTTCTGAGGATCTTTTTAACAAATAAGGGTCCGCTTATGTGGGGGCCACATACTCCACCATGGACCTCATCCATGAGCCTCTGAGCTTGGTCTTTGTCCAGACATCTGAGGAGACCTAATCATGCATCTCTTTTGTAGAGTGCATCTCCACTCAGGTAGAATTTCATAGCAAGTCGACAGATCTGCCTCTTCTCAGTTAGGCTCGCCTCAGTGCGTGTAGATCCATCTCGCAGATACTCCTTGATATGCTGATACCAAGGGTTGTGGATGGGAGGTAACTCATCTGATACTTCTCCAACATAGTTCCTATAGGCTGGGGCCTTTTGCAGAGCAAATATGATGCTTGGCATGTTTTCCTTATTAGGTATTTGAATCAAGGAGGCCATCGTTGCTAGTGCAATCACAAAATCATTCCTATTACGAGGAATGTGTGAAAAGGAGATTTCTACGAACTCCAAAGCCATCTGTAATACTTGCTGATGGTAAGGCAGCAAATGTAGTTCTTTGGTTTGATAGATTCCTGTGGATTGTTTTATTACCAATTCAGAATCTCCAAAGATAGTTAACCGCCTGATGCCCATTGAATGGGCAAGTTTTAGCCACATGATACAGCCTTCATACTCAGCTGTGTTGTTTGTGACAACCCGAGAATTTAGACAATTTATTAAAATCATAATTGATTGATTTAAGGTTCAATATTAGAACCTAGACAGAAAATAAGTGTATGGATTTGACATTTCTGGAAAGAAATTTTATGGATTTAAAATTTTTTGTTGTAAATTATTCAGGATTAAGAATATAAGTGTATATGTTCTGTGTGTATGGTCATTTATGTGTTCAGAATGTGGTTAAGGGTCAAGGGTTGACCAGATAAATTTTATCAGTGTCAAACCCTAATATTATTGTCGAATATCGACGTTCAGTTAGAAAACCCTAACGACTGATAAGAAACCCTAGAAACCGGTTATGGAAACCCTAATTTCAGTTTCGGGAATCCGAAACCCTAATTCAGAAGTTGGAAACCCTAAATTGGGAACTTAATGACTTAAGTGTATTCATTATAAACTTAATTATGGTAAAACCTAACAAAATAGTTAGAAAACCCTAATTTGTAGAATTAGAAACCCTAATTACAAAATTAGGAACCCTAATTGCTAATTAAGAAAGTTTTATGTTAATTAGGAAACATTAATCCTAATGTTCAAGTCTAAGTAATTAGGAAACCCTAATCTAATTAGGAAATCCTAATTATAATTAAGAAATATTAATTTTTTATTTTGAAAACCAAAATTTGGAAATCTTAGAAATTTAATTGCAAAAATCTTAGGGTTAAACCCTAAATCCTAAGGGTTAGGGCAAATGACTAGTATGCCTTTAAAAAATGTGAGCAAATTGTCCATATTACCCTTTTTGGCATTCTTTAATAAATGGAGTGTAAATCTAGCCATAATATTGAGTTGGTAACCTAATATATTGACCTTGTGCTCTTTATCTATTTTATATCAACAATCCTTGTAAAACCCCAACTTTTATGAATAAAGATTAATTTCTCTCAAAATATATTTTTGAATATTATGGTGTGGATATAATATAATGTTATAGTTGTGGGTAATATTTATAATTTTTGCAAAGTAAGCAAGTGGTTATATAATATTCGATTGGTCGGGGAATATTCGTTTTAACAGGGAATATTCTTACGACGACACAATCATTGGTGGACCCCACAACGGAAGTATTGTTGTAATGAGAAAATGACAGAATTATATTTTTATAAAAATAACAGCGGAAGTGTTACCGTTAAAACTGTTAAACTACCCGGTAGTAAAAGTACAGTAATACGCGTGGTTGCATAGTAGCACACGATATTGGTTATTGATGCTTACGTGAGAAGTCACTCAGTTATACTCAATTATTGCTATAGTAATTGCTGCATCATATCTCTCATATTATTGATTCAATTATTGTCACAGTATCATCTGCATAATATGTTATATTATTAAATCAAGAATTGAGACGACAAAGTTATTTATATTATTAAATTACAATATTTACAATGTCTAGAAGTTCTATCAAGGAGAGGTTTGGTCATCTAATTGCGCGCCAATAAGGAGAAATCCTTATCGGAAAGCCCCCTCTTTCCTGGGAACGACCTGGTTGTTAAATATTGTGAGTTATAATATTAATGATGAATAAGTTCGTGTTGAATAAAGATGAATTTGATAGTTCCATTGTGTTGGGATTATTAGTGTTAGTGGAAATCGACATCTATTCCGATGATAGTTGATGTCTGGGGGTTATATTGATAAATCGGGTAATTAATCGGATAAATGAGCAATTAATTGATACTAATTCACATGCTTATATAACTATTTGTTCACATGTGTGTACTATTGAATCACATTCATGTACTATTAGGGGAGTTGGTGCAAGATTGATAATACTTGCATGACTAAGTTAAAAATGGAGGTATAAATGGAGGTACTATACTATAATTCGTATTTTCACATGATTATAACTATGGATTCACATGATTGAACTATTGATTCACATTATTTACTATTAAGGGAGGTGGTGCAAGTTTGATAATACTTGCAGGACTAAATTAAAAATGAAAGAAATGTTGGAGGTATTGTACTGTAATATTTTGAGCCCCAAAACGTGTAATTATTGAAACTATATTTTCCTATAAATAGAAGCTCATTCTTCCTTCATTTCTCACCAATTCATTAAAGCTATAGAGAGAAATTATAGAGAGAAAGAAGAAGAGAAGTCTGCTACCTCTTTACATTCCAAAGATATCCGATTTTTTCTAAGGTAAGGGGTATTATTTCTTTTTATTCATGAAGAGAGCTCACATTATTCATTATTTTATTATTATATGCAAAGTACCCATACATGGTGAAATTCTTACATTATTCCATTCTTTATTATTTACATTGGAATATCCTCCGCATCATGTGTAATTACGCTAGACATTGGTTCCATTTCTTATTATTCATTTGAATAACTCATCATGCGATCTATCACATGCATGGTGAATTCTTTGTTATTCCATTCTTTATTATTCTATTGAAATATTCATGTTCTGCATGCGAATTACGCTTGAACTGGTTCCATTCTTTATTATTTTGTTGGAATAACCCGTCATGCATGCGATTATCGCATGTATGGTGAATTCTTTGTTATTCCATTTTTTATTATTCATTGGAATATCCTCGTGCATGCGGATTACGCTAGAACTGGTTCCATTTTTTATTATTCGTTGGAATAACTCCGTCATGCGGTCTATCGCATGCATGGTGAATTCTTTATTATTACATTGGAATAATCATGAATGCAGTGATTACACGATTCGGTTCCATTCTTTATTATTCTTGGAATAACCTTTCTATGTGGATTATCACATGCATGGTGAATGATCCTTCGTATTCATTCCTTATTAAATTATGGAAATGATATGTTCATACATGGATTACCGCATGGCGGTGTGAAAATCCATTTGCGACTTCATATATTCTATGATACTCATTTAGTTAAAGTTTGGCTTCTATACTCCATGAAATTAGTAGAATATCCTCGGATATTTGCGCTTCATCCAAGGTATCTTTTCATGAAAATATTCTTCCGAGCATTCTTGAATTTTACTCCACAAAGTCAGATCATGTAGACAATTTGACGTAATTGATTTCAAGATAAATTAACTTATAAATCTTTAAAATTTATTCTTGAACTTGTTTTATTGAATTATTATGTCATTGTCATCATCCTCATGCTTATATTGTGATGAAAGTCATCTTTGGCTTACGTGCGTAGATGGACTTGGTATGATTATGACCGTGGATTATTCTAAGATAATCATGACTGTAATGTTATAAATGATGTGGTAAAAGTCCTCGATGCTTTGTGTAGTGCATTGATGGATGACTTTTTTTGGTATGATTATGACCGGGGATTATTCGGTATAGTCATGACCATTGATGATTTAATGAATATCCTGCGTCGTAGATGCGTGGATGACTCGATGATGTGGTTTATTTATTGTCGAGTCTCGTGATAAAAATTGATGAAAACATTTTAAATCATAGAAGATAGTAGATATCATGCTCTACTTGACTCTTCTAATGGATTGCTTATTCACCGCAGATTAAACTTGATGTCTATTGTATTTTATCGGTTTAACATTGTTAAAGACTAATGATAATTTATTCGCATTATCTTAGTCATAATATTTCTTCTTGGGCTAGTTGAGCTCACCTTTCTTTCTTTCATTGTTCTCTTCGTGAAATGAGAACGAAGCGGGACTAGTCGGAGAACGAGTGACGGTCCGGATGATAGCATTAGTAGTCCTCACTATTCGTTAAATAGTGTGACAATAAATGTAATGAGGACTCCATTGAGTGTGGATATTGTCTAGGTGACAATATTCTTATTAAAACTCTTAGATTATGTTTTGTCGTATTTTACATGATCGTTGTATAATTAAGTTGTATTTGAATTTTGTACCATGTATTTGTCGACTCAAGATGGGTGATGTATACCTATTTTGGGGGCGTCACAGTTGGTATCAAAGCTTTGGGATATGATCCCTGGCTGAGATGTGAGACAAGAACTATGAGGGGAGAGACGGAGAATTCCTTCGTTAGTATGACCTACCTAAGTTTATTTGGTATTTAATTGGTCGGTCAGAGTATAGGGATAATATATGATATGTTAATTAACCCTTGTTTTGTGGCAGTATTTGAAAATGGCATCCAAAAATGTTGAGATAAACAATGAAGCACATGAGACCGTTGAGTCACCACAGATTAATGCCCAAGATAATGTGCAACAGGAAGACAATAATCCTCATATAAACAATAACACCGATAAAATGGTGAACGATGGGATGTTCAGAGGCTTTATACAATTCATGCAACATCAGGCGAAAGCGGCTCCTGTCCAAAATGCAGGTGGAAACACTGACAACTCTCGGACGGTCACCGCTAAGCAGTTCAAGGAGCTGGGACCACCGGAGTTTTTTGGAGAGCCAAAACCACTTAAGGTGGAGACGTGGATAAAGCAGATCAACAAGATATTTGATGTCTTGGGATGCTCCGAGGAGCAAAAGGTTCCCTTTGCCACCTTCATGTTGTGAGCAGAGGCAGACATTGGTGGGAATCAAAAGCGTACTCAACCTGCCGCACTCAAAATGTCTTGGGAGAAGTTCCAAGAGCTGTTCAATGACAAGTACTTTCCTGAAAGTATTCGTCACATGAAGGAGGTAGAGTTCATCAAGCTTGAGCAAAACAATATGACCGTGGCGTAGTACGAAGCTAAGTTTGCCGAGTTATCTCGGTTTGCATCCCACTTGGTTGATAATAAGGAGAGAATGACGCGGATGTTTCTAAGAGGTTTGAAACCCGAGATACATCAATACCTAATTTCTCACAAACTGTGTTTGTATTCAGATGTTGTGAATAGGGCTCAGTTATTGGAGCGCGATAATGAGTCAACCCAACCAAGAGAGAGCAACCGACAAGTCGATAATACCAGTGGTAGCAGTCATCGAAGCGGTGACAACAAACGTGGAGGGAATCAACATGCCAGAAATGATAATCACTTCGGTGGTAATCATGGCCATGACAATAAGAGTGGACATTTCAAGAAGAGGAGATTCAACAAGGATGGAAAGACGTCAGCACCAGCACCTGTTGTTAAGGAAGGAGAACGACCACCGGTCGTATGTTACAAATGTGGAGGGGAAGGACACATAAGTCCAAACTGCACGATGCAGTCCAAAGCGTGTTATAATTGTGGAAAAGAAGGTCACCTAGCCCGATTTTGTCGTGCACCAAAGTCAAGTCCAGCTGGGATGGAGGCATCAAAGGGTGTCCCAGACAAGACAAAGCCGGTAGTTCAAGGAAGAGCGTTTGTCTTAACCTCCCAAAAAGTGAGGAATCCGAACGAGGTGATCACGGGTAAGCTAATCATAAACTCTAGCAAAGTTTATACTTTATTTGATACCGGTTCTACCCATTCCTTTATTTCTCCTACTTGCGCTCAACGTTTAAATTTGACTCCGGAGAAATTAGACTTTGACTTATCTGTTGAAACTCCATTGGGAGAAACCTTCATTACATCCACTGTTTATAAGTCTTGTTTGGTACAAATCGGTACCCTCACATTACCCGTCGATCTTATTTCCTTGAAAATACTTGCATTTGATGTAATTCTAGAGATTGATTGGTTAACTCCTCATCATGCTAAAATCGATTATTTTCGTAAGGTTGTTAGCTTTCATATTCCTAACCAACCTATTATACGAATTCAAGCAACCAAACCACTAAAATCAATTACTGTCATATCAAGTCATAAAGCTATTCGTTTATTGAAAAACGGATGTCAAGCTTTCTTAGCCCATGTTACAGATTTACATAAAGATACATCAGATTTGAATGATATTTCTATTATTAATAAATTTCCTGACGTATTCCCTGAAGAACTTCCCGGCCCACCCCCGAAGCATGAAATTGAATTTTGTATCGACCTTGAATCCGGTACAAAACCCATTTCCAAAGCCCCATATCAAATGTCTCCTATTGAACTTCAGGAGTTAAAAACCCAACTACAGAAATTGTTAGACATCGGTTTCATCCGTCCTAGTACGTCTCCTTGGGGTGCTCCTGTTCTATTCGTGAAGAAGAAAGATGGAAGTATGCGACTTTGTATTGATTATCGGGAGTTGAATCATGTCACCATCAAAAATAGGTACCCGTTGCCTCGCATCGATGACCTGTTTGACCAGTTGCAAGGAGCCAAATTCTTTTCAAAGATTGATCTTCGTTCCGGATATCATCAGTTGAAGATTAAAACTGATGACATTCCAAAGACTGCTTTCAGAACTCGGTACGGGCATTATGAATTCCTAGTCATGTCTTTTGGATTGACTAATGCTCCTGCTTCCTTTATGGACATGATGAACCGAGTATTCAAGGAATATTTGGATCACTTTGTGGTCGTCTTTATTGATGACATCCTCATATACTCCAAAACCCATGAAGACCATGAGCAACACTTGAGGCTGATACTTCAAAAGCTTCGTGAAAAAGAGCTTTATGCCAAGTTGAAGAAATATGAGTTCTGGCTTGAGGAAGTTGCATTCCTTGGACACGTAATATCAAATCATGGAATATCTGTTGACCCGAAAAAGATTGAAGCAATTCAAAGCTGGGAGCAACCTAATTCAGTGACCAAAGTACGTAGCTTTCTCGGCTTAGCTGGTTATTATCGGAGATTCATAGAAGGGTTTTCTCGAATCGCTACTCCATTAACTCAGCTGACTCGAAAAGATACAAAATTTGGTTGGAGCGAGGAATGTAAAAAGAGTTTTCAAGAACTCAAGAGGAGACTCATTTCAGCACCTGTTCTGACAATACCATCTGGCTCGGAGGGATTTGTCATCTACAGTGATGCTTTATGCAAAGGGTTAGGATGTGTTCTCATGCAACATGGGAAAGTCATAGCCTATGCCTCACGACAACTCAAAGAATATGAGAGGAATTATCCTACTCATGATCTAGAGTCAGCGGCGTGAAATTTTTTTGCGCTTAAGATTTGGAGACATTACCTGTATGGAGAGAAGGTGGAGATTTATACGGATCATAAAAGCCTCAAATATTTCTTCACTCAAAAGGAACTCAACATGCGACAACGACGATGGCTTGAGCTGTTGAAAGATTATGATCATACCATCCAATACCATCATGGAAAAGTTTAACGTAGTAGGCGACGCATTGAGTAGAAGATCATATGCAGGTACGAGTGCGATATTGTCAACGCAAAGGCCCATTTTGTATGACTTACAAAGGATTGAGATAGAGTTAAAGACTCCATGGACCCATATGATGATGGCGAATATACGAGTAGAGCCAACTTTAAGTGATAAAGTTAAAGCTGCTCAAGCTACAGACCTAGAGCTGATGCGTATGAGGAAGAAAGTGCAAGAAGGTGCTATTCCGGAAGCAAGAATCGATAAAGAAGGAATACTTTGAGTCAACTCCAGACTTTGTGTTCCTAACGATTTCGACTTGAAGTATAAAATCATGATGGAGGCGCACAACACACCGTTTGCAATCCATCCTGGGAGTACCAAAATGTATCGTGATCTTCGACATACATTTTGGTGGAGCAATATGAAGAGAGAGATAGCGAGGTTTATCTCAAGGTGTCTAACTTGTCAACGAGTCAAGGCGGAGCATCAAGTGCCAAAAGGTCCATTGCAACCACTTGAAATTCTAGAATGGAAGTGGGAGCACATTACCATAGATTTCGTTATTGGTTTTCCCAAGGTTTCTCAAGGCATAGATGCGATTTGGGTCATTGTTGATAGATTGACCAAGTTTGCTCATTTCTTACCGATATGAGAAACTTATACACTTAAACGTCTTGCTAGTATGTATATAAATGAGATTGTAAGATTGCATGGTATGCCAGTATCCATAGTTTCTGATCGAGACCCAAGATTTACTTCAAGATTTTGGGTTAGTTTGCAAAAAGCTATGGGCATGGATTTACAATTTAGTTCGACATATCATCCTCAAACGGATGGGCAGTCAGAAAGGACAATTCAAACTCTTGAAGATTTATTAAGACTCTGTGTCCTTGACTTCAAGGGAAGTTGGGGACAAGTTCTTACCATTTGTGGAGTTTTCCTACAACAACAGTTATCAAGCAAGTATTGGCATGGCTCCATTTGAGGCGTTGTATGGAAGAAAGTGTCGTTCTCCAGTATGCTAGGATGAGGTGGGTGAAGCAACGTTGTTGGGACCGAAGTTGGTACGTATGACTATGGAAAAGATTCAAACGATCCGACAACGTACAAAAACCTCACAAGATCGACAAAAGAGTTATGCTAATCTTCATTGAAAAGACGTGGAATTCAATATTGGAGATCATGTGATGTTACGTGTTACTCCATGGAAAGGAGTTACGAGATTTGGAAAGAGAGGAAAGCTCAATCCTCGATTCATTGGCCCATTTATAATCCTCGAATGAGTAGGAACTGTGACCTATAAACTCGCCTTACCGCTAAGTATGTCTTGTGTTCATAACATTTTCCACATATCTATGTTACGTAAATATGTGAAAAAACCAAACCACATTATTGAATTAGAACCAGACGAGATAGAGGAAGATTTAACGTATGAAGAGTTACCTGGATAAGAAGGATCATATTCTACACTCCAAGGTTATACCTCAAGTCAAAGTTTTGTGGAGAAACCACAATGTGGAAGAAATGACCTGGGAGTTAGAATCTGAGATGAAGTCAAGATATCCTCACCTCTTCGATATACCGTAATGCACCCTAATTTTGAGGACAAAATTTCATAAGAAGGGAGGTTGTAAGACCCCAACTTTTATGAATAAAGATTAATTTCTCTCGAAATATATTTTTGAATATTATGGTGTGGATATAATATAATGTTATAGTTGTGGGTAATATTTACAAATTTTGCAAAGTAAGCAAGTGGTTATATAATATTCGATTGGTTGGGGAATATTCGTACGACGGCACAATCATTTGTGGACCCCACAACGGAAGTATTGTCGTAATAAGAAAATGACAGAATTATCTTTTTATAAAAATAACGGTGGAAGTGTTACCGTTAAAACTGTTGAACTACCTTGTAGTAAAAGTACATTAATAATGCGTGGTTGCATAGTAGCACACCAGTATTGATTATCGATGCTTACGTGAGAAGTCACTCATTATACTCAATATTATTGCTACAAGAATTGTCGTGATCATATCTCTCATATTATTGATTCAATTATTGTCACAAGATCATCTCGCATAATATGTTATATTATTAAATCAATAATTGAGACGATAAAGTTATTTATATTATTAAATTGCAATATTTACAATGTCTAGAAGTTCTGTCAAGAAGAGGTTTGGTCATCCAATTGCGCGCCAATAAGGAGAAATCCTTATCGGAAAGCCCCCTCTTTCCTGGAAACGACCTGGTTGTTAAATATTGTGAGTTATAATATTAATGATGAATAAGTTCGTGTTGATTAAAGATGAATTTGATAGTTCCAATGTGTTGGGATTATTAGTGTTAGTGGAAATCGACATCTATTCCGATGATAATTGATGTCTGGGGGTTATATTGTTAAATCGGGTAATTAATCGGATAAATGAGCAATTAATTGGTACTAATTCACATGCTTATATAACTATTTGTTCACATGTGTGTACTATTGAATCACATTCATGTACTATTAGGGGAGTTGGTGCAAGATTGATAATACTTGCATGACTAAGTTAAAAATGGAGGTATAGATTGAGGTACTATACTATAATTCGTATTTTCACATGATTATAACTATTGATTCACATGATTGAACTATTGATTCACATTATTTACTATTAGGTGAGGTGATGCAAGTTTGATAATACTTAAAGGACTAAATTAAAAATGAAAGAAAAGTTGGAGGTATTGTATTGTAATATTTCAAGCCCCAAAATGTGCAATTATTGAAACTATATTTTCCTATAAATAAAAGCTCATTCTTTCTTTATTTCTCACAAATTCACTAAAGCTATAGAGAGAAATTATAGAGAGAAAGAAGAAGAGAAGTCTGCTACCTCTCTACTCCAGTATCCAATTTCTTTCTAAGGTAAGGGGTGTTATTTCTTTCGTATTCATGAAGAGAGCTTCTATTATTCCATTCTTTATTATTTTGTTGGAATAACCTGTCTATGCGAAGTACCGCATACATGGTGAAATTCTTCTGTTATTCCATTCTTTATTATTATGTTAGAACCTGTCTATGCGAAGTACCACATACATGGTGAAATTCTTCTGTTATTCCATTCTTTATTATTCTGTTAGAATATCCTGTCTGTGCGGATTATGCTAGACTTGGTTCCATTCTTTATTATTCTGTTAGAATAACCTATCTGTGCGGTCTATCGCATGCATGGTGAATTCTTTGTTATTCCATTCTTTATTATTACGTTGAATATCACGTGCATGCATGGATTACGCTAGACACGGTTCCATTCTTTATTATTACGTTGGAATAACTTCATGCGTGGTCTATCGCATGCATGGTGAATTCTTTGTTATTCCATTCTTTATTATTCTTTTGGAATATCCTGTCTATGCGGAATACGCTAGACCTGGTTCCATTCTTTATTATTCAATTTGAATAACCTGTCTGTGCGGTCTATCGCATGCATGGTGAATTCTTTGTTATTCCATTCTTTATTATTCTGTTGGAATATCCTGTATGTGTGGATTACGCATGACCTGGTTCCATTCTTTATTATTCTGATGGAATAACCTGTCTATGTGGATTATCACATGCACGGTGAATGATCCTTCGTATTCATTCTTTATTAAATTGTGAAAATGATCTGTCTACGTGGATTACCGTATGGCAGGTGAAAATCCATTTGCAGTTTCATATATTTTATGATACTCATTTGGTTAAAGTTTTGGCTTCTATACTCCATGAAATTAGTAGAATATCCTGGATATTTGCGCTTCATCCGGTATCTTTTCATGGAAATATTCTTCTGAGCATTCTTGAATTTTACTCCATAAATCAGTATCATGTTGACAATTTGGACGTAATTGATTTCAAAATAAATTAACTTATAAATCTTTAAAATTTATTCTTGAACTTGTTTTATTGAATTATTATGTCATTGTCATCATCCTCATGCTTATATTGTGATGAAAGTCATCTTTGGCTTACGTGCATAGATGGACTTGGTATGATTATGACAAGAGATTATTCGGTATAATCATGACCTGTAATGTTATAAATGATGTGGTAAAAGTCCTCAGTAGCCTGTAGTGCATTGATGGACAGTTTTTTTGGTATGATTATGACCAGGGATTATTCGGTATAGTCATGATCATTGATGATTTAATGAATATCCTTGGCCCGTAATGCAGGGATGACTCGATGATGTGGTTTATTTATTAAGCTGAGTCTCAGTGATAAAAATTGATGAAAACATTTTAAATCATAGAAGATAATAGATATCATGCTCTACTTGACTCTTTTAATGGATTGCTTATTCCACTGCAGTTAAACTTGATGTCTATTGTATTTTATCAGTTTAACATTGTTGAAGACTAATGATAATTTATTCTGCATTATCTTAGTCATAATATTTCTTACTGGGCTAGTTGAGCTCACCCTTTCTTTCACTGTTCTCTTCAGGAAATGAGAACGTAGCCGGGACTAGTCGGGGAACGGTGTGACGGTCCAGATGATAGCATTAGTAGTCCTCACTATTTTGTTAAATAGTGTGACAATAAATGTAATTAGGACTCCATTGAGTGTGGATATTGTCTAGATGACAATATTCTTATTAAAACTCTTAGATTATGTTTTTTCGTATTTCACACGACTGCTGTATAATTAAGTTGTATTTGAATTTTGTACCATGTATTTGGCGACTCAAGATGGGTGATGTATACCTATTTTGGGGGCGTCACAATCCTTGCCAGCTAGCAACACTTGGTGCAATGAATAAAGAACTTAAAAAAATTAAAGTAAGATAATATCTCACTTTACTTCTCATACATGCCAACCCTTTCCCTCTCTAGCTTTTCGAGATTTAGAGTGAGAGAGAGAGAGAGAGAAGATAACCCATGATCAGTTCATAGCAAGCCAAGGTTCAGAATCAAAAATCAGATTCATGATCAAAGCATCAAAGTGGTATAAACCCTAAATTCTAGAAATCCTTAAAGATTTTTGTTGATGTTATGATTTGTTTGTTAAATATGTGTTAGATAGTGTCACATAGTGATCTGGGCTGTTGGATCATAGATCCATATCATGTAGATGTACAAAAATAAAGTTTTTAGAAACTATTCTTTAATCGTCGTCTGACAAGCCAATGTCAGGGTCTCTAGATTCTTCTATGTTAGATGTTTATGGTGTTTTGTGTTATAGATCTGTAGCATGCCATGTGGACTATGATCTGGAACTGGAAACAGGGGCAGATCATGTCTAGATTGCAAGATATAAATGGTCAAACATGGTTGACCGACCATGGGAGACTGAATCTGGGCAGCACAGATGGCTCTGACAAGCTTTTGCAAGCCTCTGATCTTGCAGTGTTTTATGTTTTTGGTCATGTTGTTGGTTGAAGGTTGTAGACTGGTATATGAACTGCAAATACATGTCCTTAGATCGCCTAGATCAATAACAGAATCATAGATAATCCTGGTCAAAGTAGGCTTGACCGACTTCTTATGAAGATTTCTGGAAAACCCAGAAACCTTTAAGAGCCGTATTTCTGGCAAGGTTTGACTGCCTTGGATCTTGTGATTTAATTATTGTTATGATGATTTGATAATATAGAAATGTACCCTGTCATGTGGTATTCAAGATTGAACCATTAGATTACACAAAACAAACACAAAACTCAATCTATAAGAACCCAAAGTAGGTAACTAGCAACTGTTCTTCATTTCTGGAAAACCCAGAAATGAAGAACATCTCTGACATGAAATTCAAGGGCTTAGATCTCTTTGTTGTTATGTTGTTTAACTATGAAATTGAGTTAGACTTGTAGTATTACACTTATACTACATATATGACACCATTAGCTGCCTAGAAAATAACATGAACATGAATCTAATTGTGGTCAAACTAGGTACCTTAGTGACTGGCCATGAATGTTCAGACAGACTCAAGAACACCTATAACGACAGTTTCGTCGCTATAAGGCCCTTTAGCGACAGATAATTTCAGAAAATAATTATTTTATTTAAAAATTAGAGAAAATTAGTTTTAAATTATTAAAAATACATAATAAATTACTAAAAATTATTTTAAAGCCTAAAAATTAGTTTTTAATTAGTTTGAGTATATTTCATAAATATTTAAAATTTTTGGAATATAAATGGTATTTAATTTATTTAATTATAATATTAAATAAATTATTCAAAAATAATTTTAATAGTTGAAAAATCATATTATGGTATAAGAAAATATTTTAAGTTATTTTTGATGACTTTTGATATTTTGTCATGAAAATATTAATATTTTAATATTTATAGCAATTATCGAGATAATGAATTTAATCGCTGTTTAAAAATCATATAAATATGATTTTAAAGTATTAAATTTTTTTTGTGATATTATAAATATATTATAAAAATTTGTTCATGCTAATTCACAACTATATTGTTGAATTATAGCCAGCTTATTATTCAAATTCTTTCAATCATGATATATCCTTAAATAAACTTAAACTTGCTGGGGAAACTTATTATTTACCCCTTGCTATATCATGATAAACATTGAAGATAAAGCGAATACAGTCGAATACAGGAAAGGACAAAGCCAAGTTCAGCTTGGGACTATGTGTGCAGCTAGATTTGTAACAGAAATGTATTATAATAACAATGTTTGTTAGATAAGATATTGATTCAGGTTTTATGTGAAGGTTCTCGACCTTGGGGATAGTGTGTAATGTTTAATGTATAAACAATTTATGTTTATATCTTTCACAATAGTTGTAGAAATAGTATACCAGGTCCACGGTTATTTGGGACTCGGAGCTGACAAACTACAATTTGACGGCAATGTGAATCTTGCTCCCGCATTGAATACTATAATCGCTCCAACTCCGTAACCTTACGTGTTATGACTCCATCGAAATATATTTTCAATGTGTGGCATGCATCGTACTGATGGTGTTGCTGAACTGCCATTAACCCTTCATCGGGGAAATATGTTTCCAAGGGTTTGTAATCCCTTGCAGGTGCGGCAGCCAGTTGATACACAATTCCTTGACCTTTGATAGACTTTTGCGTCACATAGATGATGTCAAATTGCTGTAGGATCAACTGCCATCTGGACAGCCGACAATTTAGTATGGGCTTACTAAACACATACTTGAGAGGATCCACGCGGGATATGAGATGGGTTGTGTGACTATAGAGGTAATGCTGTAACCTCCATGAAGCCCATGCTAAAGCACAACAAGTCTTCTCAATTAGAGTGTAATTGTGTTCACTGATGCTGAATCTTTTACTGAGGTAATAGACAGCTCATTTTTGGGCTCTATCGTCTTTTTGCCCCAGCATGCAGCCCGTGACATTGTCATTAATGGACAGGTACATGAATAGGGGAACATCATCCCTGGGTAGTACCAAAACATGAGCGTTAACCAGCTGCTCTTTAATGGTATGGAAGGCTTTCTGACACTCATCATTCCATTTCACGGAGGAGTTCTTCCTTAACAATTTGAAGATGGGTTCACAGGTTGCTGTGAGTTGAGAAATAAATCTGTTAATGAAGTCGATTCTTCCCAAAAATCCCTGTATTTCCTTCTCTGTCTTAGGAATGGGCATTTCCTTAATGACCAATATTTTGGTGGGATCCAGCTCAATCCCTTTGTGGCTGACTAGGAAACCTAGCAAGTTGCCTGATTTAACGCCAAAGGCACACTTGGCTGGATTCAACTTCAAGTTGTACTTACGAAACCTATTGAAGAGCTTTTTGAGATGGTCCAAATGGTCTTCTTCCCTTCGGGACTTGACAATGATGTCATCCACGTAGATCTCTATCTCTTTATGCATTAAATTATGGAAAAGAGCCATCATATCTCGCTGATAGGTTGCCCCGGCATTGATGAGGCTGAATGACAACCGTCTATAACAGAATGTTCCCCAAGGCATGATGAAAGCAGTTTTTTCACGATCTTCCTCAGCGACCATAATTTGATGGTACCCCACAAAGCAATCAGAAAAGGAGTACATGCCGTATTGAGCAGTATTGTCAATAAGAATGTGGATAAAGGGCACATGAAAGCTATCTTTAAGGTAAGCTTTGTTTAGATCCCGATAATCCATGCAAACTCCCACCTTTCCTCCTGGTTTAGGCACGAGAACAATGTTGGATATCCATTCTGGATATGTGGACACCATGATAATGCCAACTTAAAATTGTTTCACAATTTCTTCTTTCACCTTTAAACTCCACTCAGGTTTCAATCGCCTGAGCTTCTACCTGACTGGCTTAAATCCCTCCTTAATGGGAACGCAATGAAGGACAATGTCAGTGGACAAACCCACCATATCTTCGTGAAACCATGCAAACACATCCTGGAATTGGGTTAATAGTGCAACCATGTCATTCCGTTGGTTTGGGGTTAGGTCTGAACCAATCTGGATTAGCTTAGGGCTTTATAATGTTCTATGATTAAAAGAAGTGTTTTGGTCAAGGTTGGGTTGAGGTTTGTCTGCGACCCATTCCTTAATCTCCTGAGGTGTCTCAATGTCCTCTTGGATTTCCATCAAGTCCGAGTCCAACTTTTCATCAAAGTTACAATCCTTGTGGAGAAAAGGTACCTCATCAGCAAGTACAGGCACATCTAAATTTAGAGTCCTAAAACAAAATATGCTTTCACTTAATATATGAAACTGTTTAATTATACAAAAGTGTTAGCATGTACTGATAAAATAACTGCTAATACTGTATAGAAAAGTAAGTAATTAAAGTTATATACAGGGCAAAGGGATTTCTTCCCGTTTTACCCTCGTCGACCAATGCATGGAGTGCTGCTCCAATTATCGAGGGTAAAGTCCTGATGGACTGCAGTGATGGAGGGGCTATCATCGTCCTCCTTTTCCTGAATAATTACCATAACATCTGGGCAATCATCGTCTAGGGTATATCTATTTGTATGTTCATCATGGACAATGATGCGTATACCTGACATCAACAAGGCGATGTCATGTTTACGTTTCTATTCCCTCTCTTCCACTTCGGGATCATGAATCAAGACCTCTTTTGCTTTGAATGGTACTGGTTTGGGAAACAACATAGCTTATAACATGGGTCGACACCTTTCTTAGAGGATGTCATTTCGTGAGAGGTGCGAGATGGAGAAAATCATTTGTGTGGCGGAAGCTTGAGGAACCTGCTTGTGCTTATGAGGATTCTTGTGACTGGAACTGGCAGAATAGCCTAGTCCAGATGTACCAGTTTGATTGGACATTTAAATTGGGTACTTGATTCCCTGCTTATCTTTACCAAGCCCTTGTCCAGGCTGATAACCCAATGACATCATTTCTTGAGTGGCCGACATAACCTCGGCAGAAATCTTGGGTACGGGAAGTGGCGCTCCAATAGGATGGTATTACGTGTTACTCACTTCCAAAGTATGAAAACTGGCCGGCTCAACTTCTGAATTGAAGCTGATGAGTGGTAGGTCTCTTTGTTCAGGACATTTCGGCTCAGCGTTGACAATGACTAGGCTATTGTTGATAATGTATTTAAGTTATTGATGTAGTGTAGAAGGAACAGCTCCAGCCATGTGGATCCATGGTCTCCCCAAAAGCAGGTTGTATCCTGAATCTATCTTAAGGACGTGGAAGGATACATTGAATGTGTTTGGACCAATCTCAATTAGCAGCTCAATCTCTCCGATAGAATTTCGTCGAGATCCATCAAAAGCTTTGATAAGCATATGGCTACTTCGGATCCATTTGAGATTGACGTTCATCTTCACCAAAGTGGCATAAGGACAAATATTCAAAGACGAACCTCCATTTATCAAAACTTCAACTAATATATACCCGGAGAACAAAACAACAATGTGCAATGGCTTGGAATGACTGGTCCCTTCGGGCGGTATGTCGTCATCAGTGAAGGATATCACATTGTTGTTAAAAATGTGATCAACCAGATGTTAAAATTTTTCTACATCCATTGATTTTGACAAGTAGGCTTCTTGCAAAACCTTCAATAAAATCTTCCTATGATCTTCGGAAGAGAAAACCAAGTCCAGTATTAAGAGCTTCTCTTAAGCTTAGAACCACCTTGGCTTTATTATGGCCCATAGTGCGGAGGAATTTCTCAATTTTCTCTATGGGAATCTTCCCCTTTGCTTTTATGGTGGGCTTCATCACCCTTTGAGGAAGATACAATGGATTTTCCTTAGACACTATAACAGCAGTATGAGATGTGGATCCTTCAGCTTCTCCATAATTCCATGGGACTTTTTGTAAGCTAACAACAGGATACTGTGGTCTGAAGGATACTTTTTGAGTTGAATTGCTTGTATGGGAAATGGTTTGACAGTCTTATCAGCCTCAGCGGATATAACTGCTACTAATCCCTTCTTTTTGGTAGGACAGGTATTCCCACTCTCGAGTAGCACAATGTCATCGTCAGCCAATTGCATGACACCGCTATCAATTAGATTCTGAATAAGATGGCGGAGTGTCCAACATTCTTCTGTGATGTGACCGCGAGAATGTGAATGATATAGACAAACTCCATCAGAGTTGAACCATTTTGAACTGGGATTAATTGGTGGTAGAAGGGAGGTAATTCTTCCTTCGTTGATTAGCATCTGAAATATCTCTTCCATAGGTTAACCCAGGTATGTAAATTCCCTTTGATTGAAAAAATCTTGACGGGCTTTAGCACTTGCTCTCTTTGCAACCTTATCCTTCATAGCTTCTCTTTTTGAAGGTGATGGTGGAGTATTCATAAGAAAAGGAAGGAGATAGGTGATGAGTGGGATTTATACCCGCGAATCGGATACTTTATAACTTAAATAATTGCCTGAATTCATAGTTTTTATATAGTTTTATATAAATATAGTGTTATTGTGCTTAACTGATGTATTGCAGAGCTTTACAGTGCTGTTCAAGCATTCAAGGGCAAAACGATCATATTTCTCACACTCGCGTCGCGACGCAAATTCCAAGTTATTGGCCGCACCACAGCGCTATCCCCTGGACCTTGCTGACGTCACCTTCGCGCAACGGCGCCACTGATGCTTCTTTGGCTCGCGCTGCAGCGTGAGCTCCGTGTCCTTCATACTAATGTTGCACTGTAGTGCCAACTGCAACTTAGAGACCTGCGTCGCTGCGCCACCTCCGGTGCTCAGGCAGAGAGGTCTTGTGTTTAACCTAGAAAATAACGGAGACGCTTATATAAGAAAAGAGCAGCTCTGCAGAAGATAGACTTAGTAGATCTGAGATCAAGTATTTAGATTAGATTAGTTTTCTCTGTAATTTCTCTTCCTTTCTCGTAGTGATGTCTGTAAATATAGATTAGGTGGATTAGGGAGAAGTTTGGCTTTTCTTTGGAGCACCAAGAGCAGTGAGCTACACGGACTAGAGAGCTTGATTTGAGTAGAATGCTTAGAGATTGAAGGGCATTGACAGAGTTTCTTCTTATCTATTTATTGTCTCTAATTTTGTAATCCATTAATGTTTTCTTTATTGCTACTTGTATTTTGTTCAATAGCTAAGAACTGAATATTGGCTCGAAGGTTATAATGGAACCCTTTGTTATTTAAATTGACTGTCTTATCTCTTTGGTTGGCACCATATGATTTGGTTCGATATATTTATGCTTAATGATTCTCGCTAAGACATTAGTGATGATTTTGGTAATTTACATGATATCGACAGAAGGATTGTAGATTTACACCTGAATATATTGGCATGTGATTGTGGGTTTCGACTGCATATGTTGTGCGTAGAATAGATATATATCTGTGCGCTACGTGCGATCTATTTGAGAACTTATGTTTAAATCCTCGTTATGATCAACTCGCATAGACATATGTATGATAGTATCTAGCTTGGGCATTCTTTTTTGTTCTATTCCCTAACGGGTGGATCTGGAAAGGATAAGTTTGTGCATACCTTGACAGAGGTGTATGAGCACTTGTGTGTTCTCGGTCGACAAATTTTCGTGACCATTTAGACCAGAGAGAGAAGGGTAGCTAGTTTGATGAAGCATAACACGCCAGGTGTTTGACAGAATGCCTGAGTGGGGTGAAGTTGTAACCTTAGCTTGTAATTCCTTCGATTACCATTCGTTATCCATTTACTTGCTTTGATAATTAGTTATGCTTAGATTAATCACACTTTCATTTACTGTTGTTCAAATAAGACTTTAGCGATACAAAGTCGGTACTTGGTGAATATTAGTGATAGTTCCTCGTGGGTACGCCACTTTCCTTATAACTGTATTACTTGTTAGACTACGTTTACTTGCGCGTGTTTAGTGATCGATTTTCTGACCAACAAATTTTTGGCACCGTTGCTGGGGAACTATTATTCTAATATTGTCCAATATTGATTTCAATCAATTTAGTCTTAATTTGAACGTATATATATATATATATATTTATTTTATTGGTTTGATATTCCTTTTTATTTTTAAGTTTATAGGTAATGGACTATCATTGTTATCAATGGCCTTATGAGAGGACGACACAACCAAGCTCGGAAGAAAGACTCGAGCAATTGCAATTTCAAATTGCAAATGTCTTGAGGTTCTCTGACAATCTTGAGTGTCAGTCCACTCAGAATGCCTATTGTCAGGATCGAGCTGACATTAAACCAATCTCCTATCATCCAAACTGTCAGGGTTATCCAAACTCTTGGGACTATAGTCAAGAGCAATATCAAGATCCAAATTACTCCTATCCAAATCAGTTTGACAACCAATCTCTGCCACAATAAGAGGTTACGTCTCGACCCAATGAGAACTTGTCTGAGTCCTCAACATGTGAAGAAGAGAATAGGCTTGGGGAGCTTCTCACCAACTTTATTGAGAGAAATGAGGTTCGGATTGCAAGCCAAGAAGCCGCATTGCAGAGCCTTGAAAATCAATTGGAGCAACTCCTCAATGCCATCACAAATCCATCGCAAGTCAATCTACTGGTCATATTTGATCTTGACGATGAAGAAGTAGAGCATTGCACGGTGGATACGCAAGGAAAATGCGACGAGTCTCTCACAGTTGTTGAGGGAGACGTCATAGTGCTAACTAGCCAACCGGTGGAGTCTAAAGTTGGAAACAAAAGGATAAACAGTGGTTGTATTGTCAATACTGATCTACAATCAGAAACCACGCTCTCGACTGTGAAAACCCTAGAGGGCCCACTAGAGCATGAAGAACGCTTTCAATTTAATAAAACAAGCGAACTAGTGGAGAATTCCAGTGGTGAAAGATTCTTTGTGCCAAAGGATGATTGGATGGTCGAAGGAAAGAAGAATGGCAAATCAACCTTGCCGGCCAAAAATTTAAAAGAATTAACGAATAGGCGATATGAAAAGGTCAATTTTGCTTATGAGCCGGATTGAGCGACATCGGTATAATCAAGCCGACGACTTTAAAAACAAGCGCTTGGTGGGGAGGCACCCCCATCTCGGTATAAATTATATATATTTTCTTTACTTATGTCTAGTTTACTTTGTGTATGTTCGCTTTAGTTGTTAACATAGCTGTTAGATTGTGCATTAATGGTTTTGTGTCTATCATCTGCAGGCAACATGTTTATTATGATATATCATATATTACAATAGTGTTTTTTGGTTTTTAATAATGTATGTTTGCCTTTGTAGTGTAGTTTTTATTCTTGTCTTGGCATGTTACGTTAACAGACAAGAAAAACACAGAAAATGTCCCTCGCGCCGCGGCACTAAAAGATGTACTAGACCCCGCGCCACAGCGCCAGGTCCAAAAGCTTGGTTTTCCCACTTCGCGCCACGACACCAAGAGATAAAGGCCACGCCATGCCAGAAGTCTTAGGAAGCGAGCCTTACTGCTTATCGCTAATTTGTCGTCGCCTTACTAACCAACAAAGGGCAAGCAGCGATGACGTGGTGCCACCAATGAGCCTCGACCATCGCTAAATCACCAGAGCCAAACAAAGAAGGATGTCTCATGGCCATACCGACAAATGAAGTTTTTGATTTTAAAAAGCAATTTTCTCGGCAGTTTCAACAATCAGAATTCTCAAACCCTTTCTTTTTCTCTCGGCTATTTTAACAGGCAGAACGCTCAAGCCAGTCTCCTCACTCCCACAAAACCCTATCCCTAAATTAGACTACACACACAATCAACTTATCTTTCCCTCAAGCCCCCCAGCCAGTATCACGCAGGAAAAGCAGATACGAATCAAACTCGGGCTTTTCAACTCAAGGTGTTTGGAAATCCCATTCTAGCCGAATCATATTTTGTTTTGATTGTTGGAATTTTTGCAATTCTTGTAGTCTATTGTTGGTGATTTCCACTGACGGAAATTGGGGTTAGAGCACTTTCAAACAAAAGTTGTCCAAGTTCAGTTTTCAGAACGCACACAAGGTGTTCGATAAATTGCCCGAGAGAAAAGTTGGACTGTTTAGGCTTTGTATCACTGGGATTTTAGTGGGGAATTGTTGTGCATTGATATAAGGGTCGTTTCTACAAAGTGTAGCACTGTTTAAGGACTATTTTTGAACCTCATCAACTGAAATTCTGACATGGCACCCAAAAGGCAACGACTCAGTGTCGGAGGATCTTCTTCGTCCGCCACGCCAGCACCGACGGCTTGGGACAACACCAAGTTTATGAATGAGGAGGCCTGGAAAAGGTATAAAAACTCATTTGGGGCACGAAATCTGATTCCTGAGCTGGGGTTGAGGCCCGAGAAAAAGGATGGTGAGCTAACCACCATGATACTGGAGCGAAATTGGATCCACTTCACCAAACCACCTGGGTCAGCCATTGTATCTGTGGTTTGGGAGTTTTATGCGAACAACAATGCCGAGGGTGATGCTGTTGTTCAAGTTAGGGGCCGCTCAGTGGATTTTGGGAGTCAAGCCATCAACGCACTGTTTGCCACACCCAACTACGAGGGCAAGGAATATTTGGAGGTGGGACTCCGCAGTTATGACCTAGAGGATATCATTAGGAGACTCTGCAGGCCCGGAACCACATGGAAGAAGAATGATTATATGTGTCAGAAGACCAGTTTCCCGACTTCAGCGCTCAGTCGCTATGGGAAGGCGTGGTTCAACTTTATTTGCGCTAATATGATTTCTACCTGGCACATGAGCGATGTGACCAAGGATCGAGTTATCCTCCTTTTGCCATTGTCACGGCCTGAACGTGGACATCGGTGTTCTGATACAGGAGTCCATCATGAAGGAAATCAAGAGTATCATCACTTTGGGGCTTCCACATCCATCCTTGATCATCCGTTTGTGCAAACAGGCAGGTATCCAATGGGGGCCAGAAGAGATAGCCTTGCCTCCCATGGCAGTCATCGACCATCAGATAATCTCACGCTTTAATGGGTGGGATGGGGCAGAGTCGCATGTTAGAGGTGAAGGGTACGGGCCGCCTACAGCAGAGCTAGAGCCCTCTCAGGCATTAGATGCAGGCCCAGCTGCATATGGACTACTGGTAGAAATCATGGCATCCCTAACTCTGCTGCACCAAAAGCATGACGCCGAGGCAGTGAGGCACATCGCAGCTGTGGCACAGAGGCAGGACATTGCGATGCAGTACCAGGCTTAGTTGGTGAACACTATGCAGAGCATCTACACTGATTATTGTGGCGAGAACGCTGAGTTCACGCCATACCAGTTCCCAGAGCCTCCTGTCTTCCCACCATACCCTCCACCATGACTACCCACCGAGGCTGACGAGGATGAGGCCACTGCTGAGTGAGCGCACTTCAGGGAAGCCCTCTTGTATTTGATTGCACTATGTTTAGCAATGAGGGCATTGCTCACTTTTAGTTTGGGGGTGTTTTTGGCTATTATATGTTTATTTCTCTACTGCCATGTTAGGTTGCATACTTTAGTACTTTATTAAGTTTTTATTATCAGTATTGTGGTGCAGTCGTTTTGAACTGTAGGATTTTTCTTTGAATTGTTATTATTATGGATGCCATGAACTATTTTTGGTTTTATTTATTAATGCTTTGATTATTATTAGCATGATTGTGGTTTATAGCCATCTTTTTGGGGCTTATACAGATTTAGATGCTTGTGCAATGTGAATGGCCTTTTCACCCTACTTTGAGCTGCTATTTAGAAAGGGTGTTATATTTATCATTATTTTTTTATTATGGCTATGACTAGCGTCAAATGAGTTTTGTCTCTCTTAGAGTTGTGTCAAGCATGCCATGAACTGGGGGTTTGTTAGTTGATAAGTTTAGACTGTTATTGATCCGTCCTTCTAGCAAGCACCGACCAACTATGTTAACTAGTTATTTTTCAAATTTAGTTCGCGTGTTTATTGCTTTGAGAGTTTTGTTCACTCTTATAAACTTTCATTTTTACAAGGTAATAAAAGACTTAGACGTTTATACAGTTTTGGATCTTGGATTCATGCATGTTTAGATATATAAAAAAAAGAAAAAAAGAATAAAATGATCTGAAGATTGAATATCGAAAGTCTTGCGGTGGGTTGAAATAGAGCGTAAAATGCACTCGCCCATAAACGCAGGACCGATATTGAGATGGAGCATAAAATACACTCCCCTAATAATCTTCGGTTCTAGTAAAGTCTAATTTGGGCTTATGTTAATTACGTGGCCTTTGCTGCTCGAGTTACTAGATTCTTAGGGGTGTTCTACACCTAGTGCCCTAAAGTAGTCTGGCTTGGGAGTCACTGATCAAAAGCTCATTAATGGGTAGTTCTGATTTGCCTAATGAAATTAAGAACTGTTCGAGTCAGATTTTACTGTCTTCATGCTAGAGTCTTTTGATCCTTTACTGCACTTGTGTCTTATTCTTAATGCTTGTTGAATGTTTAAGTTAAGAGTGTGCATATTAGTATTAACAATCGACTGTGCGAACTTATTTAAGCTATGATTAGTCAGGATGGTTAGTCTTCACACACACACATAGAATGAATCGAATACAGTCTTATGCTTGAAATAGAATGAACCCTTACTCATGCCTATGTTTGCCTTATTCTTTGGAAGTAGCTTAAATTGAGATTCGTAGCCACGATGCTAGTATATAGTTTTATATTCCCTTCGCGTTTTTAATTTCTACTGTTATTTTTGTGCTAGATAGTTTGCTCGAGGAGAAGCAAAGACTTAAGTTTGGGGGTATTTGATGAGTGGGATTTATACCCGCGAATCGGATACTTTATGACTTAAACAATTGCCTGAATTCGTAGTTTTTATACAGTTTTATATAAATATAGTGTTATTACGCTTAACTGATATATTGCAAAGCTTTACAGTGATTTTCTAGCATTCAGGGGCAAAACGATCATATTTTTCACACTCGCGCCGCGGCGCCAATGCCAAGCTTATGGGCCGCACCGCAGCGCCACCCCCTGGACCTTGCTGACGTCACCTTCACATCGCAGCGCCACTAATGCTTCTTTGGCCTGCGCTGTAGGGTGAGCTCCGTGTCCTTCATACTAATGTGGTATTTGCAAAGGCTAACTACTGACTTAGTGATGGCCATGCAAGCACCACCTTCGGTGCCCAGGTAGAGAGGTCTTGTGTTTGACCTAGCAAATGACGGAGATGCTTATATAAAAAAAGAGCAGCTCAGAAGATAGACTCAGTGGATCTGAGATCAAGTATTTAGATTAAATTAGTTTTCTCTGTAATTTCTCTTCCTTTCTCTTAGTGATGTCTATAAATATAGATTAGGTAGATTAGGGAGAAGTTTTGCTTTTCTTTGGAGCATCAAGAGCAGTGAGCTACACGGACTGGAGAGCTTGATTTTAGTAGAAGGCTTAGAGATTGAAGGGCTTTGACAGAGTTTCTTCTTATCTATTTATTGTCTCTAATTTTATAATCTATTAATGTTGTCTTTATTACTACTTGTATTTTGTTCAATAGCTAAGAACTGAATATTGGCTCGAAGGTTATAATGGAACCCTTTGTTATTTAAATTGACTGTCTTATCTCTTTGGTTGGCACCATATGATTTAGTTCGATATATTTATGCTTAATGATTCTCGCTAAGACATTAGTGATGATTTTGGTAATTTACATGATATCGACAGAAGGATTATAGATTTATACATGAATATATTGGCATGTGATTGTGGGTTTCGACTGCATAAGTTGTGCGTAGAATAGATATATATCTGATCGCCACGTGCGATCTATTTGAGAACTTATGTTTAAATCCTCGTTATGATCAACTCGCATAGACATATGTATGATAGTATCTAGCTTGGGCATTCTTTTCTGTTCTATTCCCTAATGGGTGGATCTGGAAAGGATACGTTTGTGCATACCTCGACAGAGGTGTATGAGCAATTGTGTGTTCTCGGTCGATAAATTGTCGTGTCCATTTAGACTAGAGAGAGAAGGGTAGCTAGTTTGATGAAGCATAGCACGCCAGGTGTTCAACAGAATACCTGAGTGGGGTGAAGTTGTAACCTTAGCTTGTAATTTCTTCGATTACCATTCGTTATCCATTTACTTGCTTTGATAATTAGTTATGCTTAGATTAATCACACTTTCATTTACTGTTGTTCAAATAAGACTTTAGCGATACAAAGTCGGTACTTGGTGAATATTAGTGATAGTTTCTCGTGGGTACGACACTTTCCTTATCACTGTATTACTTGTTAGACAGCGTATACTTGCACGTGTTTAGTGACTGATTTTCCGACCAACAAGTTTTTGGCTCCGTTGCTGGGGAACTATTATTCTAATATTGTCCAATATTGATTTCAATTAATTTAGTCTTAATTTGAACGTATATATATATATATATATTTATTTTATTGGTTTGATATTCCTTTTTGTTTTTAAGTTTACATGTAATGGACTATCATTGTTATCAATGGCCTTATGAGAGGACGACACAACCAAGCTCGGAAGAAGGACTCGAGCAATTGCAATTTCAAATTGCAAATGTCTTGAGGTTCTGTGACAATCTTGAGTGTCAGTCCACTCAGAATACCTACTGTCAAGATCGAGCTGACATTGAACCGATCTCCTATCATCCAAACTGTCAGGGTTATCCAAACTCTTGGGACTACAGTCAAGAGCAATATCAAGATCCAAATTACTCCTATCCAAATCAGTTTAAAACCAATCTCTGCCACAATATGAGGTTACGTCTCGACCCAATGAGAACTTATCTGAGTCCTCAACACGTGAAGAAGAGAACTGGCTTGGGGAGCTTCTCACCAACTTTATTGAGAGAAATGAGGTTTGGATGGCAAGCCAAGAAGCCGCATTGCACAACCTTGAAAATCAATTGCGACAACTCGTCAATGCCAACACAAATCCACTGCAAGTCAATCTACTGGTCATAATTGATCTCGACGATGAAGAAGTAGAGCATTGCACGGTGGATACACAAGGAAAATGCGATGAGTCTCGCACAGTTGTTGAGGGAGACGTCATAGTGCTAACTAGCCAACCGGTGGAGTCTAAAGTTGGAAACAAAAGGATAAACAGTGGTTGTATTGTCAATACTGATCTACAATCAGAAACCACGCTCTCGACTGTGAAAACCCTAGAGGGCCCACTAGAGCATGAAGAACGCTTTCAATTTAATAAAACAAGCGAACTAGTGGAGAATTCCAGTGGTGAAAGATTCTTTGTGCCAAAGGATGATTGGATGGTCGAAGGAAAGAAGAATATCAAATCACCCCTGTCGGCCAAAAATTTAAAAGAATTGACGAATAGGCGGCATGAAAAGGTCAATTTTGCTTATGAGCCGGATTGAGCGGCATCGGTATAGTCAAGCTGACGACTTTAAAAACAAGCATTTGGTGGGGAGGCACCCCCATCTCGGTATAAATTTTATCTGTTTTCTTTACTTATGTCTAGTTTACTTTGTGTCTGTTCGCTTTAGTTATTAACATAGCTGTCAGATTGTGCATTAATGGTTTTGTGTCTATCATCTACAGGCAACGTGTTTATTATGATATATCATATATTACAATAGTGTTTTTTGAGGTTTTTAATAATGTATGTTTGCCTTTGTAGTGTAGTTTTTATTCTTGTCTTGGCATGTGCAGTTAACAGACAAGAAAAACACAGAAAATGTACCTCGCGCCGCGGCACCAACAGATGTACTAGACTGTTGCAGCGCAGTGCTTAGGTCCAAAAGCTTGGTTTTCCCACTTTCATACCATGACGCCAAGAGACAAAGGCAATAGCGTGTCATGCAATACGGCAATGAACTTGTTTACATCGCTAATTCTGCATAATGCAGCTTAAACAACAAAGGGCGACCACCACTGTGGCGCCACCAATGAGCCTCGCCATCGCTAAATGGCCATGCAGCTCCAAACAAAGAAGGATGTCTCATGACCGCGCGCCAGCAAATGAAGTTTTTGATTTTAAAAAGTAGTTTTCTCGGTAGTTTTAGCAATTAGAATGCTCAAACCCTTTCTTTTTCTCTCGACAGTTTCAACAGGTAGAACGCTCAAGCCAGTCACCTCACTCCCACAAAACCCTAGCCCTAAATTAGACTACACACACGATCAACTTATCTTTCCCTCAAGCCCCCCAGCCAGTATCATGCAGGAAAAGTAGATACAAATCAAACTCGGACTTTTAAAATCAAGGTATTTGGAAATCCCATTCTAGTCGAATCATATTTTGTTTTGATTGTTGGAATTTTTGCAATTCTTGTTGTCTGTTGTTGGTGATTTCCACTAATGGAAATCGGGGTTAGAGCACTTTCAAACAAAGGCTGTCCAAGTTCAGTTTTTAGAACGCACACAAGGTGTTCAATAAATTGTCCGAGAGAAAAGTTGGACTGTTTAGGCTTAGTATCACTGGGATTTCAGTGGGGAATTGTTGTGCATTGATACAAGGGTCATTTCTACAGAGTGTAGCACTATTTAGGGACTATTTTTGAACCTCATCAACAGAAATTCTGACATGGCTCCCAAAAGACAACGACTCAGTATCGGAGGGTCTTCTTCGTCCGCCGCGCCACCACCGAAGGCTTGGGAAAACACCAAGTTTATCAATGAAGAGGCCTGAAAAAGGTACAAAAGCTCATTTGGGGCACGAAATCTGATTCCTGAGCTGGGGTTGAGGCCCGACAAAAAGGATGGTGAGCTAACCACCAAGATACTAGAGCAAAATTGGATCCACTTCACCAAACCACCTGGGTCAGCCATTATATCTGTGGTTCGAGAGTTTATGCGAACACCAATGTCGAGGGTGGTGTTGTTGTTCAAGTTAGGGGCCGCTCAATGGCTTTTAGGAGTCAAGCCATCAACACACTATTTGTCATGCCCAACTACGAGGGCAAGGATTATTTGGATCCGGGACTCCGCAATTATGACCTAGAGGATATCATTAGGAGGCTCTGCAGGCCCGGAACCACATGGAAGAAGATTGATTATACGGGTGAGAAGACCAGTTTCCCAACTTCAGCGCTCAATCGCTATGGGAAGGCGTGGTTCAGCTTTATTTTCGCTAATATGATTCTTACCCGGCACCTGAGCGATGTGACCACAGATCGAGCTATCCTCCTTTTTGCCATTATCACGGGCCTGAACGTGGACATCGGTGTTCTTATACACGAGTCCATCATGAAGGCAATCAAGAGTACCGTCACTTCGGGGCTTCCACATCCATCCTTGATCACCCGTTTGTGCAAACAGGCAGGTATCCAATGGGGGCCAGAAGAGATAGCCTTGCCTCCCATGGCAGTCATCGACCATTAGAAAATCTCACGCTTTAATGTGTGTGATGGGTTAGAGTCGCATATTAGAGGTGAAGGGTATGGGCCGCCTACAGCACCACCGCCTACAGCAGAGCCAGATCCCTCTGAGGCACCAGAAGTAGGCCCAGCTGCACAAGGACTACCGGCAGACATCATGGCATCCCTCACCCCGCTGCACCAAAAGCACAACGCCGATGCACAGATGCAGCAGAGGCACATCGCAGCTGTGGTACAGAGGTAGGACATTGCGATGCTGTAATAGGCTGAGCTGGTGAACACTATGCAGAACATCTATACTGACTATTGTGGCTAGAACGCTAAGTTCACGCCATACCAGTTCCCAGAGCCTCCCATCTTCCCACCATACCCTCCACCATCACCACCCGCCGAGGCTGACGAAGACAAGGACGAGGCCGCTGCTGAGTGAGCGCACTTCATGGAAGCCCTCTTGTATTCGATTGCTCTATGTTTAGCAATGAGGGCATTGCTCACTTTTAGTTTGGGGGTGTTTTTGGCTATTATCTGTTTATTTCCCTAGTGCCATGTTAGGTTACATACTTTAGTACTTTATTATGTTTTTATTATCAGTATTGTGGTGCAGTCATTTTGAACCGTGGGATTTTACATTGAATTGTTATTATTATGGATGCCATGAACTGTTTTTGGTTTTATTTATTAAAGCTTTGATTATTATTATTAGCATGATTGTGGTTTATAGACATCTTTTTGGGGTTTATACAGATTTAGATGTTTGTGCCATGTGAATGGCCTTTTCACCCTATTTTGAGTTGCTATTTAGCAAGGGTGTTATATTTATCATTATTTTTTTATTATGGCTATGACTAGCGCCAAATGAGTTTTGTCTCTCCTAGAGTCGTGTCAAGCATGTCATGAACTAGGGGTTTGTTAGTTGATAAGTTTAGACTATTATTGATCCGTCCTTTTAGCAAGCACCAACCAACTTTGTTAACTAGTTATTTTTTGAATTTAGTTCGCGTGTTTATTGCTTTGAGAGTTTTGTTCACTCTTATAAACTTTCATTTTTACAAGGTAATAAAAGACTTAGACGTTTATACAGTTTTGGATCTTGGATTCGTGCATGTTTAGATATATAAAAAAAAAGAATAAAAAGATCAGAAGATTGAATATCGAAAGTCTTGCGGTGGGTTGAAATAGAGCGTAAAACGTACTCGCCCATAAACGCAGGACAGATATTGAGATGGAGCATAAAATGCACTCGCCTAATAATCTTCGGTTCTCGTAAAGTCTAATTTGGGCTTATATTAATTACGTGGCCTTTGCTGCTCGAGTTACTAGATTCTTAGGGGTGTTCTACACCTAGTGCCCTAAAGTCGTCTGGCTTGGGAGTCACTGATCAAAAGCTCATTAATGGGTAGTTCTGATTTGCCTAAGGTAATTAAGAACTGTCCGAGTCAGATTTTACTGTCTTCATGCTAGAGTCTTTTGATCCTTTACTGCACTTGTGTTTTATTCTTAATGCTTGTTGAATGTTTAAGTTACGGAGTGTGCATATTAGTATTAACAATCGACTGTGCGAACTTATTTAAGCTATGATTAGTCAGGACGGTTGGTCTTCACACACACACATAGAATGGATCGAATACAGTCTTATGCTTGAAATAGAATGAACCCTTACTCATGCCCGTGTTTGCCTTGTTCTTTAGAAGTAGCTTAGATTGAGATTCATAGCCACGATGCTAGTATATAGTTTTATATTCCTTTCACGTTTTTAATTTCTACTTTTATTTTTGTCTTAGATAGTTTGCTCGAGGATAAGCAAAGACTTAAGTTTGGGGGTATTTGATGAGTGGGATTTATACCCGCGAATCGGATACTTTATGACTTAAATAATTACCTGAATTCGTAGTTTTTATATAGTTTTATATAAATATAATGTTATTGCGCTTAACTGATGTATTGCAGAGCTTTACAGTGCTTTTCTATCATTCAGGGGCAAAACGGTCATGTTTCTCACACTCGCGCCGCGGTGCCAATGCCAAACTTATTGGTCGTGCCGCAACGCCACCCCCTGGACCTTGCTGACGTCACCTTTAGCCATGCATGGCGCCATGATCTTCTTTGGCTCGTTTGCGCAATATGAGCTCTGTGTTCTTCATACTAATGTGGCAATCAGTAAATAACTCTGACTTAGTAACCCACGCCGCGACGCCACATCCGGTGCCCAGGAAAAGAGGTCTTGTGTTTGACCTAGCAAATGACGGAGACGCTTATATAAGAAAAGAGAAGCTCTATAGAAGATAGACTCAGTAGATCTGAGATCAAGTATTTAGATTAGATTAGTTTTCTCTATAATTTCTCTTCCTTTCTCTTAGTGATGTCTGTAAATATAGATTAGGTAGATTAGGGAGAAGTTTGGCTTTTCTTTGGAGCATCAAGAGCAGTGAGCTACACGGACTGGAGAGCTTGATTTGAGTAGAATTCTTAGAGATTGAAGGGCTTTGACAGAGTTTCTTCTTATTTATTTATTGTCTCTAATTTTGTAATCTATTAGTGTTGTCCTTATTGCTACTTATATTTTGTTCAATAGCTATGAACTGAATATTGGCTCTAAGGTTATAATGGAACCCTTTGTTATTTAAATTGACTGTCTTATCTCTTTGGTTGGCACCATATGATTTGGTTCGATATATTTATGCTTAATGACTCTCGCTAAGACATTAGTGATGATTTTGGTAATTTACATGATATCGACAGAACGATTATAGATTTACACCTGAATATATTGGCATGTGATTGTGGGTTTTGACTGCATAAGTTGTGCGTAGAATAGATATATATCTTTGTGCCACGTGCGATCTATTTGAGAACTTATGTTTAAATCCTCGTTATGATCAACTCGCATAGACATATGTAGGATAGTATCTAGCTTGGGCATTCTTTTTTGTTCTATTCCCTAACGGGTGGATCTGGAAAGGATAAGTTTGTGCATACCTTGACAGAGGTGTATGAGCACTTGTGTGTTCTCGGTCGACAAATTGCCGTGACCATTTAAACCAGAGAGAGAAGGGTAGCTAGTTTGATAAAGCATAGCACGCCAGGTGTTTGACAGAATACCTGAGTGGGGTGAAGTTGTAACCTTAGCTTGTAATTCCTTCGATTACCATTCGTTATCCATTTACTTGCTTTGATAATTAGTTATGCTTAGATTAATCACACTTTCATTTACTGTTGTTCAAATTAGACTTTAGCGATACAAAGTCGGTACTTGGTGAGAATATTAGTGATAGTTCCTCGTGGGTACGACACTTTCCTTATAACTGTATTACTTGTTAGACTACATATACTTACGCGTGTTTAGTGATCAGTTTTCTAACCAACAATAGGCATGCTCCTGGCTGACTAATTGGTGTGTGACTTGATGTTGATGAGTCACCAGTTCTACCAATTGTTCAATTTGCTTACAAAGAGCTTTCATCTTTAGTTCCATAGCAAATTGGAACTTTGCATAATCCCATCTTTTAACACCGTCTTTGATGGTCTGGGATGATTCACTATTAAAATTGGAACTCTGCCCAGCGCTCTAACTAATCATGTTGACCTCTTCTTCTTTGTGTTGAGGAAAAGGGTTGTCTTGCACGTGAGGTTGATCTGGTTTGGTAACCACGATCTCACCATTGTCTATTAAATCTTGGATCTTGTGTTTTAAGGCCCAACAATCTTGAGTACCATGTCTAGGTGCCCCGGCATGATAGGCACACTTCCGGGTAGCATTGAAACCCCTCCCATTAGGGTTGGCTGGTGGAAGAAGATGTGTTATTTTCTTCTAAGTAGTCAGAAGAGCAAGAATATTCTCGAGCGAATCCCCTAAGGGTGTGAACGTTCGAGGGCGCTTTACATCTCCACCTTTAGGCAATGGAGGGTTTGAAGACTGTGCTTGAAAAGAGGAGTAGTTTCTCCTCTATATAGGCATGCTCTGACTTCCTTTCTGACCTTGTAGTATCAAGGAAATATCCTCCTCTTTCTTTTTATGGACCCTTCGGGGGTTGTTTCCATAAGATCCAGATTGGATGTGCTTAGCAACTGCTTTAAAAGTGGCTAGGTCTTGAATCTTTCCTGACTTCAATCCCATCTCAGCCATCTCTCCGTGTTTGATCATTTCAGAAAATGGTTTGCCAATACCAGCTAAAACTCTTTCATAGAAAGGAGCTTCTTGTATGTCTATGAAAGTTATGACCATTTCTGACTCTATCATAGAAGGAATAACTTGAGCAACAAGGCGCCTCCACCTTTGAGCATACTCTCTGAACGACTCATTAAACTGTTTCTTGACCTTGGTAATCTAGCACGGCCAGAGCCATCCGAGATTGAAAATCAGATTGAGTGAGGAAGGCGTGAGCTAGCTCTTCCCAACTATGGATCTTTGAGTTGTCTAAACGGTATACCATAAACGGGCTTCTCCAGTCAGACTCTTCTGGAACAGCTGCATTCTGAGCTTCTCGTTTTCCGCATAAGATCCGAGTTCTCCAATGAACACCTTCAAATGTGTGTAAGGATCCCCTAATCCGTCATATTTTTCAAAGTCAGGGGTTTTGAATTTCTCTGGATAATGAACACTAGGGAATATGCAAAGGTCAGCATATGAAACACTTCCATGTGTTCCAATCTTTTTAAGAGCACGGATAGTTTCTTACATTTGAAGGACCTTCTTCCTGATATCACCGGTGTTTAGATCTCCTTTGAGATGGGTGTTTTCAGGGTCTTTGTTGATCGTATCCAACTGAGGTTCTGGATTTTTTTATCCAAACCTTGTGTCCCACCTTGTGTAGAGGATTCTGTATGTGTAGGCATCTTTGTACCCTGAGTAGACAGATGCAATTCTTTCAGCAGAACAGCCAAATCTGTAATTTGTTTACTTATTCTATCAAATTCTTCTCGAGAAACGCCATTAGATTGGTCGAAAGAAGACATGATTGGCTGTAGGCTCATGGCCTTTTTGGATTTTGAGCGGGTAACATGCCCAATTGTTTCCCTACAAAAGACTTATATAGTTTAGTCTTAGGGATAGTGTAAATGCTATCATAATGTGTCCATTTTAGGAATATCATCCTACAAAAATAGGCGTTATTTGATAGCATGTCGTGTATGCACAAATATTCTTCATATTTTCCATTACATAAAGATGAACATAGAATAAAATTACAAGTAAATGCTTTTACAAGTAATTGAAAATGGAAAGCATGAAGAGACTTTCCTCCGCATTTTGTTTATCAGAGGCTGACCTATCTTAGGTTTACTCTCACGGCTTTTTGGCATGAAGGTCCTAAGATCATCGCAATCTACTTGACGAGAAGTTAATCCAGTCTTTCAACTGGAGCGAATCTGGGTGGTGCCTTTCTTGAGCCTCGTTGGAATTAGTCTCCCTACGAGTCCAGTAATCAAACATCGACAGGATAGCCTCCTGGTGGAGGAACCACACAACATACATTCACATACAACGTGTCTCACCGTTTATGAAAATGATGACATGTGTGAAGCACTAATATCATAGATAGATATATTGCAGTGCAGTAAGTAAAATGCATTCGTACTCATTCATTATAAATGTAAATGTAACATTCACACACAAGCATATAACAGTTTTGAAAAGCTTGTAGTAGCGGCTTAAACCCTCTTACTGGTGTCCCCAGTAGAGTCGTCACCTGTCGACGTCGGGATTTTTATTTATCCCTTTTCGTTTCCTATTTTTTGGTGTTCTCATGTTATGTGAGATTTGTTTGAAAAAACAAGTGAAAAAGGTCCGACATGTGTAATGTCGATGATTTGACTGTAAGAGTCGCCAGTTGGTGTTTTTAACTGGTTGCACCAACGTAACCGAGAAAAGGTTTGCACATTGACCCAGTGATGTGACACTGCTAACCGGGTCTGCGAAACCAAGATTCATTTAGGTTCGGGGGTTTGATTATGCGGGGGGAAGGTGTTAGGCACCCCCCGACATCCGTGTTGCCACGATGACCGCCACTTTTCAAGAAACTGTTATATGAATGTGTGTGGGTGTGTGTGTGGATCAATGTGCAATTTATTTGGAAGTAGTGCGAGGCCTCGTTCGGACCTATATACAAAGGGTTTGAATTTATATGAAAATTCAGTTTTAAATATGATATAGCAATGAAGTTTTGTAAAAAGAGGTTTTTCAAACCCTGTGCTCAATAGTAATTGAGACCTTTTTATACTTCCATTTTATTATTACATGTTCGACTTGTTTGCTTTTATTTTTGAGATGCGAAGCATCTTCGAGAAAATAATATACAGCGATGCCGAACTCCTCATGGGCATGACAACCATCTAAGGATATTCAGACACCGTAATTAATGTACAAGCTGCTTACAGCTGAAAATGTCCATCACGGGAACCTAATCTAGATTCAGTAGACTGAATCTGTGATCACATGATTCCTAGGCTCACATGATGCCACAGTTTATATGAAAAGTAGTAAGCAGTTATATATATAAAAGCTGTAAATATATATATACAGACATGATCAACCACCACGAAGCACCTCTATGGGAGATCGAAAATGTAAATATATAAAAATGGTAAATATATATATATATGGACATGATCAACCACCATGAAGCACCTCCATGGGGGATCAAAAAAGTAAATAAAGCTGTAAAAGACGATCAACTGCCACGAAGTAAACTCCAGGCGGGACTAAATGTAAAGAAAGTAGTAAAGACGATCAACCGCCACGAAGTAAAGTCCAGGCGGGACTAAATGTAAATAAAGCAGTAAAAGGCCTTGAAGTAAACTCGGGCATGAAAAATAAATATATATATATATATATATATATATATATATATATATATATATATATATAAGCGATAAACGCACATGATGTTTCTCAATCCCGGCTCGGTTTATCATTTCAGCAATTTGTCGCTATATATATATATATATAAAAGCAGTAAACGCTCCAGACATAAGTCTAGGCTCAATCGAGGCATAACTCGATAATGTTAGTTCATATATAAATATATACATATATAAGTATATATATATATATAGACAGAAATGAAAACCATAGACCGAAGTCTGGGCATACACATATAACACGACTCTCAATGTAAAGAATAGTGTGTGCAAAGATGAAAGGAAAGACTTTATAGAGTGTGAGAAGGCTTACAGTGCGCTGCCAAGGCAGGCTTCTATGACTCTATATGGATAAAAACTTAGCTCCCGCCGGTAAAATATAGCTATATGTGAGCTAACAGGTGTTTAAAATGAGAAAGCACTCAATATGGGGTGTGTACAGAGCAAATTAGACAGGGCTTCCTCGCCTCTTTTTTCTCTTATAAATGGCCACCCCAAGCTCTATATTTATAAATTTGGGAGTCAGAGGTGTACTACTGGTCGCCTGGGGGTGTCTCGGGCCCACAGGTCTCGCTTAGTCTCGGCACGTGCACTCATACACTGTGATGTCTGCTCAAACTTGTAGAACTTCAATCCAAGCATCTAAACGAGGTGTACAAGACCTTCTTCAGACCGCTTTTGTCGAGAGTTACACAATGACATGGGATTAGAGGTTGTACGAAGTCAGGAAGAGGGGACCATGCCCATGGTCTTCAAGATTTAAATTCTATCCGGTGTGCTGCCATGCGTAATAGTCACTCGGGATTGGAACTCCTTGGCCCTTGTGGGACATTATTGTATAGAAATGTATGTATGAAATGTTAAGACGGTGCGTAGGGGTTGAGGTGAAAAGATGAAGATTTGACTCCTCACTGGGTTATCTCCGGTTTGGGCTGATAGCAGACGTTACTCAGGGTTACATCTGAGATTGGACTACTGCAAGTGTTTGAATTCCGCAAGGTCATCTATAAGTGTTCCTGTAAGACCCCAGCTTTTATAAATAAAGATGAATTTTTTTTATAAATATTATTTTTGAATATTATGGAATAAATTTGATATAATGCTATAGTTGTGGGTAATATTTATAAATTTTGCAAAGTAAGCAAGTTGTTATAAAATATTCGTTTGGTCTGGGAATATTCTTTTGTCTGGGAATATTAAATACGACGGCTCAATCATTAGTGGACCCCATTAACGGAAGTATTGTCGTAGTTAGAAAAGCGACAAAATTATTTTTCTATAAAAAAATAAAAAAGAGGTGTTATCTTGTCAAAACCATTGAGCAGCAGAGGTGTTACCGTCAAAAACCGTTGAACTACCCTTAGTAGTAAAAGTACAAGAATACGCGTAGTTGTATAGTAAGACACGATATTGATTATTGATGCTTACGTGAGAAGTCACTCAATTTATGCTCAATTATTGCTACACGATAATTCTTTGATCATATCTCTTATATTATTGATTCAATTATTGTCACAGTATCATCTATATAATATGTTATAGTATTAAATTATTAATTGAGACGACAAGTTATAAATGATTAATAATTGTTGAAAGATTAAATATGTGTTGATTAAAAATAAAATGATTTGTGGTAATATTTATTCAATCCTTGATGTATATAAAGAGTCTGTTATGAGACGTTTGTGGTAAGTTTGATTATTTTATGGGGGGGCCCATATGTCATCATCTAAGAGTCCCTTCGTCAATAATAATTACCTTTGTGAATAGTAATTACCTTTGTGAATTGTAATTACCTTCGTCAATAGTATTTACCTTCGTCAATAGTAATTACCTTTGTGAATAGTAATTACCTTCTTCAATAGTAATTACCTTCGTCAATAGTAATTATCTTCGTCAATAGTAATTACCCCTTCGCAAATAGTAGTTGTCCCTTCAATATTACCAAGAGTTAAAGCGCCTCTTGATTGTTCCAAGGGTTAATTACCCCTTCATGAAATAGTAGTTGTCTCTTCAATATTACCAAGAGTCATTTTGACCCTTCGTTAAGACCAAGAGCCACCCTCGCTTTTTCTATAAATAGAAAGCTCATTCCTTCATTATTTCTTACTTAATTCACCGAAAACTCAGAGAGAGAAACTATAGAGAAAGAAGAAAAGTATTTTGCTACTTCACTTTTCCAATATTCAGCTCTTCTAAGGTAGGGAATATTATTTGTTGTACTCGTAAGGGGTGTTATTTTTTTTTTATTCATGAAGAGAACGTCTGTTATTCCATTCTTTATTATTCTGTTGGAATAACCTGTAAAAGTGGCATACCCTATACATGTCCTGTATATGCGGAATACCCTATACTTGGTGAAATTCTTATATTATTCCATTCTTATTTATTCTGTTGGAATAACCTGTATATGCGGAATCCCCTATACTTGGTGATATTCTTCTATTATTTTATTATTCCATTGGAACATCCTGTTTCAGGCTTTACTGTGGGACCGGTTAAAATCTTTATTATTCTCATCTTTATTATTCTATTGGAATATCCCATGCGTGTGTTTTACACCGGAAATGGTTCTGCTTTTATTATTCTCGTATTTATTATTACGTTGGAATAACACGTACATCGGCAATACCGCATGCATGGTGATTTCTTTTGTTATTTCATTCGCTATTATACTCGGTTGGTTAAAATTTTGACTTCTATACTCCATGAATTTAGTGGAATATCCTTGATATTTGCGCTTCATCCAAAGATTTTTAATGAAAATATTTTTACGAGCATTCTTGAATTTTACTCTACAAAGCGATATCATGTTGACAATTTGGGACGTTATTAGTTCCGAATAAATTAATTCGTGAACTTGTTTTATTGAATTATTATGTCATTGTCATCATCCTCATGTTTTATTATGTTATCTTTGGCTTACGTGCATAGATGAACTTAGTATGATTATGACCGAGGATCATTCGGTATAATCATGGCTTGATATAAATGATGTGACAAAAGTCCCTCATGGCCTATAATGCAATGATGGATAGTTTTTGGTATGATTATGACCGGGGGTGATTCGGTATAGTCATGACCATTGATAATTTGATGAAAATCCTTGACCGTAGTGCGAGGATGATTAGATATTGTGGTTTATTCATTAAACCGAGTCTTAGTGATAAAATTGATGAAAACCTTTTAAAACCTAAAAGATAGTAGACTTTATTTTCTACTTGACTCTTTTAATGGATTGCATATTCCACGCAGATTAAACCGGTTGTCTATTGTATTTTATCGGTTTAACATTGTTGAAGACTATTGATAATTTATTACGCATTATCTTAGTTATAATATTTCTTCTTTGGGCTAGTTGAGCTCACCCTTTCTTTCCTTTGTTCTCTTGAAATGAGAATATAGCCGGGACGAGTCTGGGAAAAGAGTGATGGTCCCGAAGATAGCATTAGTAGTCCTCACTATTACGTTAAATAGTGTGACAATAAATGTAATGAGGACTCCTTGAGTATGGATATTGTCTAAATGACAATATTCCTATTAGAACTCTCAGTTTATGTATTATCGTATGTTACACGACAGATGTATAATTAAGTTTGTATTTGAATTTATGTACCATGTAAGTGGTGACCCAAGATGGGTGACGTATACCTAATTTTGGGGGCGTCACAGTGCCTGTCTTCCCAGTGTTATCTCCGGGTCTTTATAATGAGTGCCTCGGTAGGAGGTCTGAGATTGAAGCTGATCACATGCATTTGAAACAAGCATTTCTGGAGTTATAGCCGAAACTGCAACAACATTCATTAGGGTTATTTTCGAGGTTGGAATTGATACTCCCGGTGTGTGTTCCGGGGTTGAGACTTAACTTCCGGTAGTATCCAGAATGGATGTGAGCTGTCTTCCAGGTGTCGACGTTGGGATTTTTAGATGTCCCTTTTTCGTTATTTGTACTTTGGTGTTCTCATATTAATGTGAGATTTGTTTGAAAAAATAAGTGAAAAAGGTCCGATATGTGTAATGTCGATGATTTGACTTTAAGAGTCGCCAGTTGGTGTTTTTAACTGGTTGCATGGCGCAACCGAAAAGGTTTGCACATTGACCAAGTGATGTAACACTACTAAACGAGTCTGTGAAACTGAGATTCATTTGGGTTTGGGGGCTTGATTATGTAGAGGGAAGGTGTTAGGCACCCCCCGACATTGGTGTTACCACGGTGACCGCCACTTCTCAAAGAAACTGTTATATGAACGTGTGTGTGTGTGTGTGGATCAATATGCAATTATTTGAAAGTAGTGCGAGGCCTCATTCGCACCTATATACACAAGGTTTGAATTTATAGAAAAATTCAGTTTTAACCAAGATATAACAATGAAGTTTTATAAAAAGAGGCTTTTCAAACCTTGTGCTCAATAGGAATTGAGACCTTTTCATACTTCCATTTTATTTTTAAAATGTTCGGCTTGTTTGCTTTTATTTTCGAGATGCGAGGCATCTTTGAGAAAATAATATACAGCAGTGCCAAACTCATCAAGGGCATAACAGCCATCCAAGGAAATTCGTACACTGTAAATAATGTACAAGCTGTTTACAGCTGAAAAAGTCTATCACGGGAACCGAATCTAGATTCAGTAGACTTAATCTGTGATCACATTATTCCTAGGCTCACATAATACTACAGTTTGTATGGAAAGTAGTAAGCAGTTATATATATATATATATATATAAAAGCTGTAAATATATATATATATATATGTGTGTGTGTGTGTGTGTGCATGATCAGCCACCACGAAGCAACTCCATGGGGGATTAGAAATGTAAATAAAGCAGTAAATGCTATCAACCGCCATGAAGTAAACTCCAGGCGGGACGAAAATGTAAATAAAGCTGTAAAAGCGATCAATCGCCACACAAGTAAACTCAAGCGGGATGAAATGTAAATAAAAAATTTGTAAAAGGCCATGAAGTAAACTCGGGTTCGACAGAAATGTAAATATATATATATATATATATATATATAAAAGCGAGAACCTTTGGATGTAAAATCCAGGCTCATCGGATATGTCCAACAACAATTATATATATACAAATATATATAAAAGCAATAAACGCTCCGGATGTAAAATTCAGGCTCATCAGATATGTCTGAGTCTGACAACAATTATATATATATATATATATATATAAAAGCGAGTAAACACTCCAGACATAAGTCTAGGCTCAATCGACGCATAACTCGATAATGTTAGTCCATATAAAAGTATATACATATATAAGTATATATATACATACATAAATGAAAACCACAGACCGAAATTCGGGCATACACACACAACACGACTCTCAATGTGTAGAATAGTGTTGTGCAAATATGAAGAGAAAGGCTTTATAGAGTATAAGAAGGCTTACAATGGGCTGCCAATGCAGGCTTCTATGACTCTAAATGGATAAACACTCAGCTCCCGCTGGTAAATATATAACTGTATGTGGGCTAACAGGTGTTTAAAATGAGGAAACACTCAATATAGGGTGTGTACAGAGCAAATTGGACAGGGCTTCCTCGCCTTTTTTTTTAAAATGGCTACCCCATGTCCTCTATTTATTGAGGGGGAGCCGCTGGTGTACCTGTGGCAGCTGAAGATGCACCTGCAGCTGCCCGGGGTGCCCTAGGTTCCGCGGGTCCTGTCGTCTTGAAGTACGTGCACTCATGCACTGTAATGTTCGCTCGAACTTGTAGAACTTCAATCCGAGCATCCGAACGAGGTATATATGACCTTCTTCAGGCTGCTTGTGTCGAGAGTTATACAATGACATGGATTAGAGGTTGTACAAAGTCAGCAAGAGGGGACCATGCCCATGGTCCTCAAGCTTCAAATTCTATCTAGTGTACTGCCACGCGTAATAGTCACTCGGGATTGGAACTCCTTGGTTCTTGTAGGACATTGTTGTATGTATGTATGTCTGAAGTGTTGAAACAACGCGCAAGTGTTGAGGTAGCAAGATGGCATGTGACTCCTCACCGGGGTTATCGCTGATTTGAGTTGAAAGCAGACGTTGCTCAGGGTTACATTTGAGATTGGACTGCTTGTTTGAATGCCACAATGTCATCTGTGAGAATGCCTGTCTGCCCGGTGTTAGCTTCAGGTCTGAGGTATGAGTGCCTCGATGGGAGGTCTGATTGAAGCTGATCGTAAGCATTTGATACAAGCATTTTCGGTGTTATCGCCGGAACTGCAACAACATTCCTTGGTGTTATCGCCAAGGACGAAACTCGGGGTTATCTCGAGGTTGGAAATGATCCTTCCAGTGTGTGTTTCGGGGTTGGAAATTATGTTCCTGGTGTGTGTTTCGGGGTTGAGGCTGATCTTCTCGGTGTGTGTTCCGGGGTTGGGACTGAACTTCCGGTAGTATCCGAAATAGATGTGAGCTGTCTTCCACGGTTATGTTCGAAAGACGAATCTGCCCTCCTGCAATGTTAGTAACAGGTGTGCAGAAAATTTTGAGTGTCTACAGATGCCCCTCTTTATCATATTCATGCAATGCAAGGCATGGATAGGATAAAGAATCCTAGACACTTGAAATGCAACAAGATAAACATGATGCTATGTGTAGCAACATGATGCAAATGTATGATGCATGATTGAATGATTGCAGTCTAATCCTGCTGGGATGACAATCACTGATGTCTTGGACATGCGATCCAAGTCTTCAAGGATGATGACGTTTGGGCTATCACCAAAGTCGTGAATCCTAGACACAGACTTCATTCTCCATAGAGGTGCCTCTCGTGTACAAGAGATTTGAGGGGATAAAGCTTTGTCTGCTTGAGGATGTGTATAACATATCCTATCATCCTGTCGTAGTTTCTGCCAACAGTATGCACTTGTCAGGGTTGCCTGACCTTCGTTGATGTGTGTATCACCGGATAGATCCCTACTGGGTGCATTGTCAAGGCTGCTTGACCTTCATTGATGTGTACATCAATGGTTGCATTGCGTTGTGACCCTTGCTGGGGAAGGTTACTTCAATGGGTTTACTTGCCAACGGCTGATATAACGTCAAGGTTGCTTGACCTTCATTGATGTGTGTATCAATGGCTGAATTGCATTGTAACCCCCGCCGGGGAAGGTTTCTTCGATGGGTTTACTTGTCATCGGCTGATATAACGTTAAGATTGCTTGACCTTCATTGATGTGTATATCAATGACTGAATTGCATTGTAACCCCCGTCGGGGATACGTCATTAATTTATAACTTCGGGGTTGTAACCCCCGCCGGGGATACTTCATTATTTCGTAACTTCGGCGTTGTAATCCCCGTCGGGGATACTTCTAGGGTTGTGACCCTGCACTGACGGCATCGGACCTTTGTGAGGTATTATCGAGCATGATTTGTAAAAGCTGAGGCCATTGGTATAGTATACCTTGTACACAGGCGAATACCAATGAGAGAGATGGGGCCAGATTGCGGCCCATGAAAACCAGGATTCTAGGATATTCCGCTCAATCGCGTAGCATTTTTATTCTTGATTTGGCCTTTTCAGCTTGTGAGACCTCCTTTGTAACTCTAACTGGAATGAGCCAGAAGTGGGGACCCACAAAAGGGTGCCGCAGGTACACCTGCAGCAGTCGCAGGTGGACCTGCGGCCAACCGTGGCTATACAAAGCATGTGGGTTGCTTTCATAAGTCATTTTCAAGCTGTACGACGAAGGAAATCTGAGAGCTCTTCTCCAGACCTGTTGAGTTCGGGCAACTTTCTGCATATTCTGCTATCGTACAAGCATTCTTCACTGTCCTGGCAACTTTCTGTATTTTTTTCCAACTTCTATTCGTTAGAAAATGACTTATCACATGAAATGCATTTAGACACATAGTAGTGAATATGAATGCTGATATGACTTTGTAAAAAATATTCAACACAGTAAATATTAGTATTAAACCATGTTGAACATAATGATGTGAAAAAATTTGACTTTTAAAGCAATCAAATTGGTACCTTTTACTGTCATTTCTTATCCTATTTGAGGACAAATGAGTAAAGGTAAAAATTAAAATAACCCTGGTAATCAAACTACACTTACGGATTTTTTACTGCAATGTACTAAATGCATTTAGGATGTATATGACTCTTAGTAGGTGTGATACTGAATGGCCACCTAGTCATGCCTCTGTGCATGTGGATAGTCCCATTTACAAAGGGGGCTATGGCAACATTTTCCAAAATGTAGGCATTGGGTAGTCATGCATTTTTAACTCTACTATAGATGTATGTTAAAATAATGCATGCATGCATGTAATCATAAAATGCATTTTGAAAAGCTCCAGGTAAGAATTTACCACACCCTTTCTGAGGTGATTTAGAGACTTGTTGTCCAGATATTATAGATCCGAATCAGCCGAGTAGTTCCCGTAGGACCACTTCTGGTGTACGGAGGAGGGCTTCTAAAGTACCTCGACCCCGTTCTGTTAGGCAGCCTCATCGTTTGGTGGAGGCGGTGATTCGTCCTATCCGAGTTGAAGTGCCGGATGTCGAGGACGAGGAGGAGGATGTACCAATTGAGGTTCCTGCTCCTGCTGCACGTGTTCCCCGTAGGGAGTTGCCAGGTATTCAAGTGGCGAACCCAGATCTTTTGGGTGACTTGAGTCTGTATCCTTCAGTATAGCTGCACACAAACGAGGTATGAAGTTAGATCTTAATCTTCCTTGTTTCATATTAATGAGGAGTAAAGGGTTCTGATGTTGATCTGCATTTGATTTAGGTTCCCGGCTTTACACAGCCTCAAGGAAATTGGTTTAGCATCCACTCTATGTATCAGGCCTTGCATAATGACTATAGAGAGATTGTACATGGCTGGGGATTCGGGACGTTCTTTTCCATTCTTCCCCCTCGCTGCCCCTGGGGTTACCTCAGAGCATTGTATGAGCAGTGGTTTCACCAGACTCAGTCACTCCATCTGCTAGACTATAAGGTGATGATGGCACCAATTGGATTGGAGATTTATCACAGGTATGGAGTTTGGAGGTGATTTGGTGCCTTGTACGACGGATATTACCCCTCGCCGCGGATCTTTGTTGGGAGTTTTAGAGAGGCGCTCGAGGTAGGACTGCTCGACTGAGGTCCTTTGAGCGTGGATGCTATGAGCGGGCTGTTGAGTGAGCCTATACCCGATGATGTGAGAGTCAGGGACCGCATTCTTCGGTGATTGTTCCTTATGATCATTAGGGGCTGCTTCATAGCAGATAACTCTTCTACGGTGTCCTTCACTTTGATCAGCGCCACTCGACGCGTGGACCGTATAGGAGACAATGATTGGGGTTCCTACACCTTTGCCTACTTCCTCAGGGGAATGCGCATGCGATCGTAGGGCTTAACCGAGGCTTGGTTAGGATTCTACCCATTTCTGCTGGTGAGTATTTCTCTTGTCTTTTCCCATGTACAAGTTAAGAGCGTTGACTAATAGCAGATGTTTACCTTTGTGTTGGCAGTTTTGGGCCTATGAGAGGCTTCCATGTTTGCGTCCTGTGAGCGTGTTAGGTTTAGACACCTATCCATGAGGACGGAGATGGCATCATTCCATACTGGCGGAGGTCCCTGTAGCTGAGGTCATTGCCGCCTATAGCTGGAGTTGTTGACAGCGAATGTCATCATATGGGTTCCCTATTCTGGGGAACACTTGAGTGTTGGATTTGAGGATGGGTACCCGACTGGGGTCGAGCACGTTATGTCCACCCGTAGAATTCCTCTCTTCACAGATGGAGGATGGGAGCTCTATTTAGGAGAGCGTGCTATCAGGAGCACTACAAGAGTGATTCACATGCCGATCTTACCTCCTGCCATGTGTTATTGGCCTGTTTCGCAGTCACCTGTCATTGACATCCCATTGTTGGGGATTAACGGTTATACATTATCAGAGGGCCCCTACACTCAGGAGATGTTCCAGCATTAGTGGTTCCCTCATACCATTGGAGCTCAGACCCGCTGTTGGGTAAAATCTAATTACGCACAACACGCAAGTATACGTGGTCAACAAGTAATACAGTAATAAGTCAAGTATCGTTCCCACAGAGATAAATTAGCAAATACCTTAACTTATAATTACCAATCTTTTATTAACCCTAATTTTAATAAACAAACCAAATCAATAATTTAAATTATCAAAACAAAAATTAAGAATAATTAAATTAGCACAAAACAACCACGAATATCAAAATCTGAATTTAAATAATTAATGGAGAATTAGACTTATGATTTCACCCTAAGCTTCACTTTGATTTTAACACCTTTATTCCAATTCAACGCACTATCCCAGTTTATTAATCAAGAACACAAACGTAGTATTAACCACCTCTCGATGCACTAATACCATATTAACTTCAATCCACAATTAAGATAGAAATCCGTTAAGCACCTTAATCAACTAACCCACTATATCTCTATGTGAATTACAATTGAAGAAGGTTGAAGAATAAGTTCTCTATCCGATTACATACGGCGTCAAGCATATCTCTACCTTAACACACATCAAGTTTAAGCTACTAACAAAATCCTGAACACATGCTATATTAACTAGGTCTAGAATTCAATATCATCTCTCGATTCCACCCAACTCCACAAAGAATTGTTGATCAGGCAATTCATAGATTCTAGCACAAATTAATATAGATAAACTGGAGATAGCTTATTAAATTGGAAATCAAAGTTTACAAAATCATCGATTCACTCAAGGATCCATCACAAGCCTAAAAAGTGAATTAGTTCATAATAAATGAAATAAATGTTGAATAAATCATAGAAATCATTCTCTCAACTACAAATAATAATCTAACACAAAGAATATTAGAAAACACCCTTCACGTAGACTAGAATTGCAATTGTCTTGAAAAACCCCTCGAAATACCCCTCCACACCTGTTCTCTGAAACTCAGTTTTTTTCTTCGTAAACTGTCTTCTGTAATCTCCCTTTTTGTGTTTGATAGAGTCCTAGATATCTAGCCTCCAATTCCAGCCGCAATCTCTATCTATTAGAGTTATACTGACATGCAAAAAGCTAAAATTCGTACTCTAAAGGAATTATAACTGAAACAGGACACTCAGGATTTCATTCACCTTCGCTTCAATGGGGTTTATACACTATAGATGCCACTTCGGTTGGGCTTGCCCTATTTTCTCGAATGAAGACCCAGCCCGTGAAAAGTGTAGTTTAATAATGCCTTACGTGCAACACCAGGTTCTATTAACTAATTTGAAAGACCCCATTTTGCCCGTGTGGTACCTCCTATAATCGACTTAGTCATAAAGATCTTGAGTTGCTTCCAAATATGCTCCATTTAAGTTCCAAACGCACCGAATACCATCAATTGTACGTTAAATGCCACAACCACCAACCTACACATAAAATAACATAGAACAAGTAAAAATGCACATGATTACAAGAATATAGCAACGAATAAGCATGAATTAGATATGAAATCGCGTATATAAAATACACTTATCACCTGCGCCACACAGTTTATGGGGGATATGGTTCCAGGATCCGTGATGATGACGGATTAGCTAGCCTGTGTCAGAGATCCGACTCATGTGACACAGATTGACAGTTTGACCCAGTAGTTGGACTGGGCACATTACTTTATCCAAGCACTTGGGTAGAGATCCTTTAAAAGCGAGACACTTTTGATCCTTCCAGCTCAAGGCTGGCCCCTCGGGTGACCCCATATGGTTTTGGGGTGTAGATCCTCCTTCAGTATAGAGTCGACATCCCCTGTAGATAGAGATCCAGTGACTTAGGAGGAGTTACATCAGGTGGATAGGATCGACGATGTAGACATCGATACCATTGAGTTCTTCTGATGTATATTTCTCGTTATCTCTTTTGATAGGCCTCTGTTAGCTGCTGGGTAGCTTTGCCCCATTCTCGCTATATCTTTTGATAGGCCTCTGTTGAGATGTTGGGTAGCTTTGCCCTATTTCCTTGTATTTTAGCTGTACAGAGATGTATTAGATGATGATATACTTAGGAATGTATGTACAGTTTTCCATTCCCTATATCATATTGCCATCTATTGTATTATGCATGTTATTATGTTATGCATATATATGACACGACCCGTACAGATGTCTTCTTCGACAGTTAGCCGTATTGATCATACCCCACCATTTTTGGTGGCATCTGGTATGCACTCATGGTATGATAGTATGTCACCACCAGACAGGGTGACCGTAGATGATTTGCTGCAACATACTATGACCCTATTGATGTTTCAGGTTCCCACATGATTTGTGGAGGGTATGCTAGAGCATTGGGTACCGGAGAGACAGGTCTTTTGATTCAGGACCCGAGAGTTGACTCCTACTCTAGAGGAGTATGCACGGTTGACGATGCTGCCGTTGGACAGACCTTGCGTGCACATGGTGATAGGAGACATGAGTAGACAGTTCATGACCCTTACCGGCTTGAGGCGTAGAGTGGTCCAGGACAAGATTACATCCAGCCACGTGATATCCCAACGTTTTCTGTTTGACAAATTTGGCTCTGAGGATAGTTATGAATGGCATTCCGAGGATTTCACCACACCAGATAATCAGTGGCGTTTGGCCAGAGTGGATGTACTACTGCTGTGCGTATTGTCATACGTCTACATGCCACTGTACATGGATGAGTTGGACATCGGTGTCATTATGGTAGTGAGAGCTCTCCAGGAGGGTCACACCATTTTACCGATGATTATGGCAGAGACTCTGAGGTCGACCACATATTGCTGCACTTATCCGACAATAGTGTTCATAGGCAGCTCAGTCAAGCTATACGTGTGGTTTATGTCACACTTGGGACTGATTGGCACATTCAGACGACATGGATATTGTTTCACCCATGATATAGCCATGTCGTACTCCTTTTAGCCCGCGGAGTGTACAGATGCTGCATCTTGGTCAGCTTTCCTAGCAGGGATTGGAGATCCATTCGCTATATTGCCATGTACAGGGCTTAGCTCACCCTACAGCTTCATTACTCATGCTACGGGCATGGATTATCTACCTCTAGCTGGTTTGAGAGGGATGATCACCTACCACTCACTGGCCGTGATGTGTCAGTTTGACAAGTTTCTGGATTTCCACCTATTTGAGGGGGCGGTGATTCAGTGTTTCACTTTTCACCACTTATCATCAACGGACAGATCCAGGTTGTATGCCTGTTGGGATCAATGAGAGCTAACTGATTTTTCTGTCAGTCATCCGGGTGATTCTGCAGAGTATTCAATATGGATGGAGACAGAGACTGCATCGACTATGGTAGTATCCACAGAGCAGGATATTGATTCTGACGATGAGGAGGCTGACATTCCCATCGATGGGGACTTGACTGCTGGGCTGCTAGCATTTGTGATGGATTCTCCCACCGAAAGTGCTCTTTGTTACTCAAGATTCAAAGACAAGATCTAGAGTAGAGCTTACATATGATGTCCTATGATAGAGATCAGGCTAGGGTCGTGATGTTGACAGCTCTTGATGGGAGAGACGCCACTCTGTTAGAGAGGGATGAGGCTAGATCAGCCAGGGATGCATTGATTGTGGAGCGGGATGCCGCTCTATTTGCTAGGGATGTGGCCATTGCAGACAGTACCTCATTGAGATCCCATATGACTGGCATCCTTGCCGATATAAGTGCATACATTTATGAGCATCATGTCACCATGCAGTTAGTCTCTGATCTGCTAGCTCGTGTAGATACCATTGGGAAGGAGCTTGCAGCTTTACCTCCATCTTTAGAGAGGGATGCTATGTTAGATCTGATAGTCCGTATACACATAAATCCATAGATAGCTTTGTATTTTCCTGCACAGACTAGCTTAGCCATTTTGTCATGTACAACACAGATGTATATATCAAACAGCAGTATTTATGGCAGAGAAATATATTTTAATTTACTTCCCTTTCAGTTATGCCTTGATACTTTCTTGATATTTGCCTATTTCTTCAGGGCCTTGTGATCTTGATGCATTCTGAACTTATCCTTGATATGTGGACATTGAGTCATCACAGGATCTCTCAGAATGGATCATTGAACTGTATGTATCCCTATCATCTTTGGTGTCTTGGGACTGGTATTTGTATGGAAATATGGAGAGGAGTATGGCTTTTCCTCTCTGAGATTGACCGCACCACAGATGGTCGCCAGTACTTCTATTTGTGAGAATCCTAGTCAATTCCATCTCTTATGGATTGGTGTTGCTCTTTGAGGCATAACCGTAGCTTAGATGGTCACTGAATCTCCTATTTGTGAGGAGAGGTTGGGTAATTCCATCCCCTTGGTCTGAAGTCGATTAAATGTGGTAAATTGAAGGTTAATCCCAGTACCGTGTGATAAGCATTTTTGTTCTAGTAGGGGTTAGACTAAACCATAAATGGCTTCCTACGTACTCCTATTGAAGAGGAGATCAAGTCTGCGTAGTTTGAACCTGGTGTAAGAGGTTCAACGCTGAATGTGAAAGGCAGATGGGTGTAGAAATATTTTTGTTGTTTTTGTTTTTTGTAGAGGAAGGGCGGAAATGTTTTTGTTATTTTTGGTTTATTGCGACTGGGCCATATAGAATATGGTTGCCTACGTACTCCCGGGTATCAGGGAGATCAGGTCGACGTAGTTCGCCCCTCAGGATGAATTGCAGCCAAAGAGAAGTGTGAATCCCCTGTGCAGGCTATATTGCGGGGAGAAGAAAGTTTGATCCCATAATGGGGATAAACTGCAGGTATAGAAAAAGTTTAATCCCATTTTCACGACAAACTGCAAGTGTAGAAGAGTTTAATCCCGTCTTCAGGATAAACTACAGGTGTGAAAAGTTTAATCCCATCTTCAGGATAAACTACAAGTGTAGAAAAGTTTAATCCCGTCTTTAGGATAAACTGCAGGTATGAAAGGTTCAATCCCGTCTTCAGGATAACCAAAATTGTATGAAAGGTTTGAAAATAAAGTTAAACCAGGCTGCTAGTTTGAAATGTATGTTTCCCTGAGGGGCAGAAGAGTTTGTAAAAAGAGAGGGTTCAAAACCGGAATGACTGGTGATTGGGTGAACAATACCAGGATGTTTGCTTGATGGTAACTTCAGACATAGTACCGTTTCACGGAGTCCGAGTTGATAAGCAGTGGAAATTTATCGCCATCCATTTCTTGTAGTCTGAGAGCGCCTCCTGTCAATACCTCTTTGACAACAAACGGGCCTTCCCAGTTAGGGGCAAATTTTCCCTTAGATTGATCTTGGTTGTCAATGATCTTCTTCAAAACCAAGTCATGTTCTTTGAACTGCTGTAGTCGGACTTTTTTGTTGTAGGATCATACGATCCTTTGCTGATATAACTGACCATAGAAGATAGCCGTCGTTCGCCTTTCGTCTATTAGAGATAATTGGTGATACCTGTTGTAAGACCCCAACTTTTTTTTAATAAAGGTGATTTTTCTATAAATATTATGGAATGAATTTGATATAATGTTATAGTTGTGGGTAATATTTATAAATTTTGCAAAGTACGCAAGTTGTTATATAATATTCGATTGGTTGGGGAATATTCGTTTAACAGGGAATATTCGTACGATGGCACAATCATTGGTGGACCCCACAATGGAATTATTGTCGGATTGAGAAAATGACAAAAATATTTTATGAAAATAACGACGGAAGTTTTACCGTTAAGCTGTTTGAAACACCCGGTGTTAAAAAGTACTGAGAATACGGCGTGGTTGCATAAGTAGCACACCGGTATTGATTATTGATGCTTTGTGAGAAGTCACTCGGTTTTGTTCAATTATTGCTACGATGAATTCTTTGCATAACATCTCACGTTATTTGATTCAATTATTATCGATATTTTATATATTATTAAATCAATAATTGAGAGACATGAGTTATTAATATTATTATTTGCAATATTAACGATGTTCAGAAGTTACGCCATGAGGAGAAGTTTGGTCACCTAATTGCGGCGCCAATAGGAGAAATCCTTATTGGAAAGCCCCTCTTTCACAGGAACGACATTGGTCGATTAATATTGTGAATTATAATAATGATGATAAATGTTGTTAAAAATATATGAGATGATTTTATGAAGTATTTCTTTGTAAATATTGGCGTATTATTTGGATTCTCATTTACCCATTTTCCAAAATCGCTTCACAGAAAGTTATCTCGATTACGTATTATTATATTATATATATATATATATATATATATATATATATATATATATATGTGCGTATTATATAAGTTATATATATAATATATATAAATATGTGTCGTGAATGTGCGGTGGTAAAAGAATTTGGTGGGTGAATGGATTATATGTTTTAATATGTAAGAGAATTTGGTAGGTGGTGGTAAGTATATATATATATATATATATATATATATATATATATATATATATGATTTTGGTGTATATAAGATGTCATGGAGAATAAATTCAAAAAAAGGTGACACGGGTGGTTCATTTTCTTTCAAACCAACATGTGGTTGATTTTAGCTTTTTTTTTTACTTGATAATTGATTAGAATTCAATCGTCTGAAGATGCCCGTGATTTCATTAATTATTTCGTCCATGATTTTTTCTTAAACAATACCCCTTCAATTCTCCTATAAATAGAATGCTTAGTTAGAATTGAAAACACTCCAGAAATTCAGAGAATTCTCTTCTATAATCTTGAGCGTATTTCTTTAGAGTTTAAGAAAGCTTTGAGCGTAGTGCAAGTTTTCTTCAAGAATATCCTCGCCTCTACTAGTCGTAATACTCTTCTTTACGAGAAGGGATATTATTTGTTGTACTTGTAAGGGTATTATTTCTTTCTTATTCATGAAGAGAACACATTATTCCATTCTTTATTATTACGTTGGAATAACTTTGTATCTATGGCTACCCTTTACTTGGTGAAATTCTTACGTTATTTCATTCTTTATCATTATGTTGGAATAATATGTCTATCGCGGAAAACCGCATACATGGTGAAATTCTTACATTATTCCATTTTTTATTATTTTGTTGGAACATCACATGCATGCGTTGCATGCATTGACACTGGTTCCATTATTTATTATTACATTGGAACATCCTATCACGTGCGTTTACGCATGACTTGATTCCGTTATTTATTATTCTTTGGAATATCACATGCGTGCGTTTACGACATTTGGTTCATTATTTATTATTACATTGGAATAACCTATATATGTGCGGTCTATCGCATGCTCGGTGATTTCTTTTGTTATTCTATTCTTTATTATACTCGGTTGGTTAAAGTTTTGGCTTTTATACTCCATGAAATTAGTGGAATATCTTTGATATTTGTGCTTCATCCAGTATCTTTTTATGGAAATATTCTTACGAGAAATCTTGAGTTTTACCCCCAAAGCAAAGAAGATCATGTTGACAATTTGGGACGTTATTGGTTCTGGATAAATTAATTCTTGAACTTGTTTTATTAAATTCTTATATCATTGTCATCATCCTCATGTTTATATTATGTTGAAAGTCATCTCGTGGCTGTGAGTGCATAGATGGACTTGGTATGATTATGACCGAGGATTATTTGGTATAATCATGACCGTAATGTTACAAATGATGTGATAAAATTCCTTATTGGCTCGTAGTGCATTGATGGACAGTTGTTGGCATGATCATGACCATTGATGAATACACGAATATCCTTGGCCCGTAGTGCATGGATAGTTTGTGGTCGTGATACTAATGAATATCCTGGGTAGTAGTGTAGGGATGATGTGGATTATTTATTAAAGTGAGTCTCAAATGATAAAAGTGATGAAAAACCTTTTAAATTATAAAAGATAGTAGATTTTATTCTCTACTTGACTCTTTTAATGGATTACTTATTCGCTATGATTAAACTTGATGTTTGTTATATTTTATCGGTTTAACCTTTGTTGAAGGCTAATAATAATTTATTTCGCATTATCTTAGTCATAATATTTCTTCTTCTTTGGGCTAGTTGAGCTCATCCTTTCTTTCACTGTTCTCTTCAGGAAATGAGAACATAGCCGGGACTAGTCGAGGAACGGAGTGACGGTCCAGATGATAGTATTAGTAGTCCTCATTATTCTATTAAATAGTGTAACAATAAATGTAATGAGGATCCACTGAGTGTGGATATTGTCTAGATGACAATATTCTTATTAAAACTCTTAGATTATGTTTTGTCATATTTTACACGACGGTTGTATAATTAAGTTTGTATTTATATTCTGTACCATGTATTTGGCGACTCAAGATGGATGATGTATACCTATTTTGGGGGCGTCACAGTTGGTATAAAAGCTTAGGGATATGATCCCTGGCTAAGATGTGAGACAAGAACTAGAAGGGGAGAGACGGGGAATTCCTTCGCTAGTATGACCTACTTAAGTTTATTTGGTATTTAATTGGTCGGTCAGAGTATAGGGATAATATGTGATATGTTAATTAACCCTTGTTTTGTGGCAGTATTTGTAAATGACATCCGAGAATGTTGAGAACATCAATGGAGCACAGGAGACCGTTGAGTCTCCACAGATCAATAATCGAGGATAATGTGCATCAGAAGGCGACAATCCTCGTGCAAACAACAACACGGACGGATGATGAACAATGGAATGTTCGGAGGCTTTATGCAATTCATGCAACATCGAGGCAAGAAGCGGCTCCTGTCCAAAATGCAGGTGGAAAACGGCAACTCTCGGACGGTCCATGCTTTCAATGAGTTCAAGGCTGGGACCACGGAGAGTTTTTGGAGAGCCAAAACCACTTATGGCGGAGGCGTGGATAAAGCGGATCAACAAGATATTTGATGTCTTGGGATGCTCAGAGCAAAAAGGTTCCCTTTACCACCTTTATGTTGCGGCAGAGGCATTCTTGGAGGGAATCAGTAAAAGCGTGCATTTAAGTCGCCGCGACTAAAGATGTCTTGGGAGAAGTTCCAAGAACTATTCAATAACAAGTACTTTCCCGAAAGTATTCGTCACATGAAAGAGCTAGAATTCATCAAGCTGGAGCAAAACAACATGACTGTGTCGCAGTACAAAGCCAAGTTTGCCGAGTTGTCCCGGTTTGCATCCCATTTGGTTGATAATGAGGAGAGAATGACGCGAATGTTTCTAAGAGGTTGGAAACCCGAGATACATCAATATCTTATCTCTCATAAACTATGTTTGTATTCAGATGTTGTTAATAGGGCTCAGTTATTGGAGCGCGATAATGAGTCAACCCAACCAAAAGAGAGCAGCAAATAAAATGATAATACCAGTGATAACAGTCATTGAAGCGGTGACAATAAGCGTGGAGGGAATCAACATGCCAGTAATGGTAACCACTTCGGTGGTAATCATCGCTAAAATAATAAGAATGGACATTTCAAGAAGAGGAGATTCAACAGTGATGGAAAGACGTCAACATCAGCATCTGTCGTTAAGGAAGGAGAACGACCACCTATCATATGCTTCAAATGTGGAGGGGAGGGACACATCAGTCCAAACTGCTCGATGCCATCCAAAGCATGTTAAAATTATGGAAGAGAAGGTTACCTAGCCCAATTTTGTCGTGCATCGAAGACAAGTCCAGTTGGAACGGTGACACAAAATACCGTCCCAGACAAGTCAAAACCAGTAGTTCAAGGGAGAGCTTTTGTTGTGACCTCCCAGAAAGCAAGGAACTCGAACGAGGTCATCATGGGTAAGCTTATGATAAACTATAGCGAAGTATATACCTTATTTGATACCGGTTCTACCCATTCTTTTATTTCTCCTACTTGTGCTCAACGTTTAAATTTGACTCCGGAGAAATTAGACTTTGACTTATCTGTTGAAACTCCGTTGGGAGAAACCTTCATTACATCCATTGTTTATAAGTCTTGTTTGGTACAAATCGGTACCCTCACATTACCCGTCGATCTTATTTCCTTGAAAATACTTGCATTTGATGTAATTCTAGAGATTGATTGGTTAACTCCTCATCATGCAAAAATTGATTGTTTTCGTAAGGTTGTTAGCTTTCATATTCCTAACCAACCTATTATACGAATTCAAGCACTGTCATCTCAAGCCATAAAGCTATTCGTTTATTGAAAAATGGATGTCAAGCTTTCTTAGCTCATGTCACGGATCTAAACAAAAATATGTCAGTTTTAAATGATATTTCTATTGTTAATAAATTTCCTAACGTATTCCTTGAAGAACTTCTTGGCCTACCCCCAGAGCGTGGAATTGAATTTTGTATCGACCTTGAACCCGGTACAAAACCTATTTCCAAAGCCCCATATCGAATGGCTCCTATTGAACTTCAGGAGTTAAAGACCCAACTGCATGAATTGTTAGACATCGGTTTCATTCGTCCTAGTACTTCTCCTTGGGGTGCTCCTGTTCTATTCGTGAAAAAGAAAGATGGGAGTATGCGACTTTGTATTGATTATCGGGAGTTGAACCATGTCACCATCAAAAATAGATATTTGTTGCCACGTATTGATGACCTATTTGACCAGTTGCAAGGTGCCAAATTCTTTTCAAAGATTGATCTTCGTTCCGGATATCACCAATTGAAGATTAGGACCAATGACATTCCAAAGACAGCTTTCAGAACTCGGTACGGGCATTATAAATTCCTAGTCATGTCTTTTGGATTGACTAATGCTCCTGCTTCCTTCATGGATATGATGAACCGAGTATTCAAGGAATATTTGGATCACTTTGTGGTTATCTTTATTGATGTCATCCTCATATATTCCAAAAGCCGTGAAGATCATGAGCAACACTTGAGGCTGATACTCCAAAAGCTTCGTGAAAACAAGCTTTATGCCAAGTTGAAGAAATACGAGTTTTGGCTTGAGGAAGTACCATTCGTTGGGCACGTGGTATCAAGTCATGGAATATCTGTTGACTTGGCAAAGATTGAAGCTATTCAAAGCTGGGAACAACCTAAATCAGTGACTGAAGTACGTAGCTTTCTCGGTTTAGCAGGTTATTATCGAAGATTTGTAGAAGGGTTTTCTCGAATCGCTACTCCATTAACTCAGCTGACTCGGAAAGATACAAAATTTGGTTGGAGTGAGAAATGCGAGAAGAGTTTTCAAGAACTCAAGAGGAGACTTATTTCAGCACCTGTTCTGACAATACCATCTGGCTCGGAGGGATTTGTCATCTCATGAATGCTCAGCAAAGGGTTAGGATGTGTTCTCATGCAACATGGGAAAGTCATAGCCTATGCCTCTCGACAACTCAAAGAATATGAGAGGAATTATCCTACCCATGATCTAGAGTTGGCAGCAGTTGTTTTTGCATTAAAGATTTGGAGGCATTACGTGTATGGGGAGAAAGTGGAGATCTTTACGGATCACAAAAGCCTCAAATATTTCTTCACTCAAAAGGAACTCAACATGCGACAGTGACGTTGGTTTGAACTGTTGAAAGATTATGATCATACCATCCAATACCATCCTGGAAAAGTGAACATGGTAGCTGATGCATTGAGTAGAAGATCATATGCGAGCATGAGTGCGATATTGTTAACACAAAGGCCTATTTTGTATGACTTGCAAAGGATGGAGATAGAGATAAAGACTCCAGGGACCCACGTGATGATGGCGAATATACGAGTAGAATCGACTTTAATCGATAAAGTTAAAGTTGCTCAAGCTACAGACCTGGAGCTGATGCGTATGAAGAAGAAAGTACAAGAAGGTGATATGCCGGAAGCAAGAATCGATGAAGAACGAATACTTTGAGTCAACTCCAGACTTTGTGTTCCTAACGACCCTGATTTAAAGTATAAAATCATGATGGAGGCGCACAACACACCGTTTGCAATCCATCTTGGGAGTACCAAAATGTATCATGATCTTAGACATACATTTTGGTGGGGCAATATGAAGAGAGAGATAGCGTTGTTTATCTCAAGGTGTTTAACTTGTCAACGAGTCAAGGCATAGCATCAAGTACCAAAAGGTCCATTGCAACCACTTGAAATTCTAGAATGGAAGTGGGAGCCTATTACCATGGATTTCGTTACTGGTCTTCCCAAGGTTTCTCAAGGCATAGATGCAATTTGGGTCATTGTTGATAGATTGACCAAGTCTGCTCATTTCTTACCTATACGAGAAACTTATACACTTGAACGTCTTGCTCGTATATACATAAACAAGGTTGTAAGATTGCGTGGTATGCCAGTGTCCATAGTTTTTGATCGAGACCCAAGATTCACTTCACGATTTTGGGTTAGTATGCAAAAAGCTATAGGCACGGATTTACGATTTAGTTTGGCATATCATCCTCAGACGGACGGACAATCAGAAAGGACTATTCAAACCCTTGAAGATTTATTAAGACTCTATGTCCTTGACTTCAAGGGAAGTTGGGACAAGTTCTTACCATTGGTGGAGTTTTCCTACAATAACAGTTATCAAGCAAGTATTGGCATGGCTCCATTCGAAGCGTTGTATGAAAGAAAGTGTCGTTCTCCAGTATGCTGGGATGAGGTGGGTGAAGCAACATTGTTGGGACCGGAGTTAGTACGTATGACTACGGAAAAGATTCAAACGATCCGACAACGTATAAAAACCTCACAAGATCGACAAAAGAGTTATGCTGATCTTCATCGAAAAGACGTAGAATTCGATATTGGAGATCATGTGTTGTTACTTGTTACTCCATGGAAAGGAGTTACGAGATTTGGAAAGAGAGGAAAGCTCAATCCTCGATTCATTGGCCCATTTTTAATCCTCGATCGAGTAAGAACTGTGGCGTATAGACTCATTTTACCGCCAAGTATGTCTCGTGTTCATAACATTTTTCATATATCCATGTTACGTAAATATGTGGAAGACCCGAACCACATTATTGAGTTTGAACCGGACGAAATAGCGGAAGATTTAACGTATGAAGAGGTTCCTGTTCAAATCTTGGATAAGAAAGAACATATTCTACGCTCCAAGGTTATACCTCAAGTCAAAGTTTTGTGGAGAAACCACGATGTTGAGGAAATGACCTGGGAGTTAGAATCTGAAATGAAATTAAGGTATCCTTACCTCTTTGACATACCATGTATGTACCCTAATTTTGAGGGCGAAATTTCATAAGAAGGGGAGGTTGTAAGACCCAAACTTTTTTTTTAATAAAGGTAATTATTCTATAAATATCATTTTTAAATATTATGAAATGAATTTGATATAATGTTATAGTTGTGGGTAATATTTATAAATTTTGCAAAGTACGCAAGTTGTTATATAATATTCAATTGGTGGGGAATATTCGTTTTAACGGGGAATATTAATGCGACAAGACAATCATTGGTGGACCCTTATTAAAGAAATTATTGTCGAATTGAGAAAACGACAAAAATATTTTATGAAAATAATGGTGGAAGTTTTACCATTAACTGTTGAAACACCCGGTATTAAAAGTACAGGAATACGTGTGATTGCATAGTAGCACATGGTATTGATTATTGATGCTTACCTGAGAAGTCACTCGATTTTGTTTAATTATTGCTACAGTAACTGTTGCATAGTATCTCACGTTATTTGATTCAATTATTGTCGATATTTTATATATATTATTAAATCAACTATGTGTCGTGAATGTGTGGTAAGAGAATTTGGTGGGTGAATGGATTATATGTTTTAATATGTAAGAGAATTTGGTGGGTGGTGGTAAGTATTATGTATATAAATGATTTTGGTGTATATGAGATGTCATGGAGAATAAATTCAAAAAAAGGTGACACGGGTGGTTCATTTTCTTTCAAACCAACATGTGGTTGATTTTAGCTTTTTGTTTTTACTTGATAATTGATTAGAATTCAATAAATCAAGAAGGCCTGTGATTTCATTAATTATTTCGTCAGTGATTTTTTTCTTAAACAAAGACCTTCAATTCTCCTATAAATAGGATGCTTAGTTAGAATTGAAAACACACCAGAAATTCAGAGAATTCTCTTCTATAATCTTGAGCGTATTTCTTTAGAGTTTAAGAAAGTTTTGAGCGTAGTGCAAGTTTTCTTCAAGAATATCCTCGCCCTACCAGTCAGAATACTCTTCTTTTACGGTAAGAGATATTATTTGTTGTACTCGTAAGGGGTATTATTTTTTTCTTATTCATGAAGAGAACTTCTGTTATTCTATTCTTTATTATTCTATTGGAATAACTCAGATATCTGTGAGCTACCCTATACTTGGTGAAATTCTTACATTATTCCATTCTTTATCATTATATTGGAATAACACATACATGCAAGTACCACATACATGGTGAAATTCTTACATTATTTTTTTTTATATTATTACATTGGAACATCACATGCATAAATTCTGCGCATGACACGGTTCCGTTATTTATTATTCTGTTGGAACATCATGTCTACATGCGTTTACGCATGACGATTCCGATTATTTATTATTACGTCGAATATCACATGCGTGCATTTACGCGTGACTTTGGTTCCGTTATTTATTATTACATTGGAATACTAACATGCATGCGGTCTATCGTATGCCTAGTGATTTCTTTTGTTATTCCATTCTTTATTATACTCAATTGGTTAAAGTTTTGGCTTTTATACTCCATGAAATTAGTGGAATATCCTTGATATTTGTGCTTCATCCAGCATCTTTTCATGGAAATATTCTTCTGAGAATTCTTGAGTTTTACCCCACAAAGTAGTATCATGTTGACAATTTGGACGTTATTGGTTCCTGGATAAATTAATTCTTGAACTTGTTTTATTGAATTCTTATATCATTGTCATCATCCTCATGTTTATATTATGTTGAAAGTCATTTGTGGCCTGTAGTGCATAGATGGACTTGGTATGATTATGACCAGGGATTATTTGGTATAATCATGACCGTAATATTACAAATGATGTGATAAAAGTCCTCATTGACCCATAGTGCATTGATGGACAGTTGTTGCCATGATTAGGACCATTGATGAATACACGAATATCCTAAGCCCGTAGTGCATGGATAGTTTGTGGTCGTGATACTAATGAATATCATTGGCCGTAGTGCAGGGATGATGTGAATTATTTATTAAGCTGAGTCTCAGCGATAAAAGTGATGAAAAACCTTTTTAAATTATAAAAGATAGTAGATTTTATTCTTTACTTGACTCTTTTAATGGATTGCTTGTTCCGCTGCAGTTAAACTTGATGTTTATTATATTTTATCAATTTAACACTGTTGAAGGCTAACAATAATTTATTCTGCATTATCTTAGTCATAATATTTCTTCTTTGGGCTAGTTGAGCTCACCTTTCTTTCTTTGTTCTCTTGAGGAAATGAGAACGTGGCAATAGGACTAGTCGGGAGCGGGAGTGATGGTCAAGATGATAGTATTAGTAGTCCTCACTATTACATTAAATAGTGTGACAATAAATGTAATGAGGACTCCATTGAGTGTGGATATTGTCTAGATGACAATATTCTTATTAAAACTCTTAGATTATGTTTTGTCGTATTTTACACGACTGTTGTATAATTAAGTTTGTATTTGTATTCTGTACCATCTATTTGGCGAGTCAAGATGGGTGATGTATACCTATTTTGGGGGCGTCACACCTGTCTTGTACCCATTGGTCTTCATCCAACTGAGCATCCATCAACACTCTGAGGGATTCCATTTCCACCTCTATGGGGAGCACGTCTTCCATCCCATAGGCTAATGAATAGGGGGTTGCCCTAGTGGAAGTACGCATTGAAGTTCTGTAGGCTAATAAAGTCAGAGGCAAGAGGTCAGGCCACCTTTGTGATTGGCGAACATTTTCTGCATGATCTTCTTGATATTTTTATTAGCCGCTTCAACAGCACCATTCATCTTTGGACGGTAGATGACGGAGTTAAGGTGTTTGATGTGGAATTTACTGCATAACTCCTCCATCATTTCGTTGTTGAGGTTCTTAGCATTGCCTGACATAATGACCTCTGGTTGTCCATATCGATAGACTACATTGTTTCTGATGAAAGCAATGATTACGTCTTTGGTAACCCTGGGGAAGGAGGCTGCTTCTACCCATTTGGTGAAGTAGTCGATCATGGTGAATATGAATCGTTGTCCATTACTAGCTTTGGGCTCGATGGGCCCGATCACGTCCATTCCCCACATTGAGAAGGGCCATGGCGAACTCATATTGTGGAGTTCCCTTGGAGGGGCGTGGATAGCATTCCCATGAATTTGGCATTGATAGCATCTCTTGACGTGATCATCATAGTCTGCTTTGAGTGTAAGCCAATAATGCCCTGTTCTGAGAATTTTCTTGACAAGTAAGGGGTCGTTCATGTGTGGGCCACATACTCCACCATGGATCTCATCCATGAGCCTCTAAGCTTGGTCTTTGTCCAGACATCTAAGAAGACCTAATCCTGCATCTCTTTTGTAGAGTGCATCTCTGCTCAGGTAGAATTTCATAGCAAGTCGACAGATCCGCCTCTTCTCAGTTAGGCTCGCCTCACCGGGTGTAGATCTATCTCACAGATACTCCTTGATATATTGATACCAAGGGTTTTGAATGGGAGGTAGCTCATCCGATACTTCTCCAACATAATTCCCATAAGCTGGGGCCTTTTGCAGAGCAAATGTGATGCTTGGCATGTTTTCCTTGTCAGGTATGTGAATCAAGGAGGCCAACGTAGCTAGCGCATTCGCAAAATCATTCCTATTACGAGGAATGTGTAGAAAAGAGATTTCTTCGAACTCCAAAGCCATCTGTAAAACTTGCCGATGGTAAGGCAACAAATGTAATTCTTTGGTTTGATAAATTCCTGTGGATTGTTTGATTACCAATTCGGAATCCCCAAAGATAGTTAAGCGCCTGATGCCCATTGAACAGGCAAGTTTTAGCCCCATGATGCCCTTTGAACTGTCCGTCAATACACTACAGGCCACTGAGGACTTTTACCACATCATTTATAACATTACAGGTCATGATTATACCGAATAATCCCTGATCATAATCATACCAAGTCCATCTATGCACGTAAGCCAAAGATGACTTTCATCACAATATAAACATGAGAATGATGAGAATGACATAATAATTCAATAAAACAAGTTCAAGAATAAATTTTAAAAATTTATAAGTTAATTTATCCTGAACTCAATAATGTCCAAATTGTCAACATGATACTGCTTTGTGGAGTAAAATTCAAGAATGCTCAGAAGAATATTTCCATGAAAAGATACTGGATGAAGCGCAAATATCAAGGATATTCCACTAATTTCATGGAGTATAGAAGCCAAAATTTTAACCAAATGAGTATCATAGAATATATGAAACTGCAATGGATTTTCACCCGCCATGCGGTAATCCACGTAGACAGATCATTTCCACAATTTAATAAGAAATAAATACGAAGGGTCATTCACCATGCATGTGGTAATCCACATAAACAGGTTATTCCAACAAAATAATAAAGAATGGAATAACAGACGAATTCACCATGCATGTGATAGACCGCACAAACAGGTTATTCCAACAGAATAATAAATAATAGAACCAGTTCATGCGTAAATGCACATACAGGATATTCCAACAGAATAATAAATAATGGAACCAGGTCATGCGTAAACGCACAGACAGGATATTCCAATAGAATAATATAGAATGGAATAACAAAAGACTTCACCAGGCATACGATGAAGCCGCATGATGAGTTATTCCAATGAGAATAATAAATAATAGAACCGTGTCATGCGTAATATCTGCGCAGAGGATATTCAACAGAATAATAAAGAATGGAATAACGGAAGAATTTCACCATGTATACGGTGCTTAGCATATCTGAGTTATTCCAAATGAGAATAATAAGGAATGGAATAATGAAGAATTTCACCATGTATGCGGTACTTCGCATATACAGGTTATTCCAACAGAATAATAAAGAATGGAATAACAGAAGTTCTCTTCATGAATATGAAAGAAATAATACCCCTTACCTTATAAAGAAGAGTACTCCGATGGGTAGGGCGGGGATATACTTGAAGAAAACTTGCACTACGCTCAAAGCTTCTTAAAACTCTAAATAAATACGCTCAAGATTATAGAAGAGAAATTCTCAATTTACGGTGTGATTTCAATTCTAACTAAGCATCCTATTTATAGGAAAATAGAAAGGATACTATGCAATATAATATATATATATATATTATTTAAAATCTAATAAAACAATTAACTTTATAAAAGTATTCTATTTTATATAAAAAGATTTTACTATCGCTGGTACTATGCAAACACTATGCATAATAAAATATATTATATTCTAATTATTGTCTAATAAAACAAATAACTTTATAAAAGTATTTTGTTTTATATAAAAAGCTTTTACATTTTATTACATTAATAATACTAATAAAACAAAAAATATATATATATATATATATATATAAACTTCCGTGACTTCATAAAAAGACACCTCAATATATTTAACAACATTTATCATCATTATTATAATTCACAATATTAATCGACCAGGTCGTTCCAAGGAAAGAGGGGGCTTTCCAATAAGGATTTCTCCCTATTAACGCGCAATTAGGTGACCAAACCTCTCCTTGGCAGAACTTCTAGACATCGTTAATATTGCAAATAATAATATTAATAACTTTGTTATCTCAATTATTGATTTAATAATATATAAAATATCGACAATAATTGAATCAAATAACGTGAGATACTATGCAACAATTACTGTAGCAATAATTGAACAAAACTTAAGTGACTTCTCACGTAAGCATCAATAATCAATACCGTGTGTTACTATGCAATCACGCCAGCGTATGTCTTTTTACTTTTAACAAGGGTGTTTCAATGAGTTAATGATAAAACTTTCACCGTTATTTTTATAAAAATATTTTTTGTCGTTTTCTCAATCGACAATAATTCCGTTGTAGGGTCCACCAATGATTGTCTTGGTTATACGAATATTCCTATTAAAAGCGAATATTCCCTGAACCAATCGAATATTATATAACAACTTGCATACTTTTCAAAATTTCTAAATATTACCCACAACTATAACATTATATCAAATTTACTCCATAATATTCAAAAATGATATTTATTGAAAATTCATCTTTATTCATAAAAGTTGGGGTCTTACAACCTCCCCTTCTTATGAAATTTTGCCCTCGAAATTAGGGTACATACCTGGTATGTCGAAGAGGTAAGGATATCTTGATTTTATTTAGATTCTAACTCCCAGGTCATTTCCTCAACATCGTGGTTTCTCCACAAAACCTTGACTTGAGGTATAACCTTGGAGCGTAGAATATGTTTCTTATTATCCAAGATTTGAATAGGAATCTCTTCATACGTTAAATCTTTCGCTATTTCGTTCGGTTCTAACTCAATAATGTGGTTCGGGTCTTTCACATATTTACGTAACATAGATATATGAAAAACGTTATGAACACGAGACATACTTGGCGGTAAAGCGAGTCTATAGGCCACAGTTCCTACTCAATCGAGGATTAAAAATGGGCCAATGAATTGAGGATTGAGCTTTCCTCTCTTTCCAAATCTTGTAACTCCTTTCTATGGAGCAACACGTAACAACACATGATCTCTAATATCGAATTCCACGTCCTTTCGATGAAGATCAACATAACTCTTTTATCGATCTTGTGAGGTTTTTATACGTTGTCGGATCGTTTGAATCTTTTCTGTAGTCATACGTACTAACTCCGGTCCCAACAACGTTGCTTCACCCACCTCACCCCAGCATACTGGAGAACGACACTTTCTTCCATACAACGCTTCGAATGGAGCCATGCCAATACTTGCTTGATATATATCATGTACAAAAAGGAATTGATATTTTATTTTGATATATATATATATATCACTTAATATATGAATGCCTAAAAAGGAGGATAGCATTAATTGTGATATGTATACATAAATGTTTAATTGATATCTTTGGACTTGATACACGTGGATATCTATGGTATACTAGATAGACAAAAAGCTTGCAGCTTTACCTCTTTATGATTTGATGCATATACGTTTTTCAAGGAAGCGTAATTATGGTTGCATTAGAATTTTAAAGACCGTGTCTTGGTGTTGGGTAAAATCTATATACGCACAACACGCAAGTATACGTGGTCAACAAGTAATAGAGTGATGAGTCGAGTATCGTTCCCACAGAGACTAATTAGTAGTAACCTTAACTTACAATTACCTGTCTTTTATTAACCCTAATTTTATTAAATGAATCAAATCAATAATTTAAATTACCAAAACTAAAATTAAGAATAATTAATCTAACACAAAACAACCACGAATATCAAAATCTAAAATTTCAAACAATTAATGGAGAATTAGACTTATGATTTCACCCTAAGCTTCACTTTGATTTTAACACCTTTATCCCAATTCAACACACTATCCCAGTTTATTAATCAAGAACATGAACGTAGTATTAACCACCTCTTGATGCACTAATACCGTATTAACATCAATCCATAATTAAGATAGAAATCCGTTAAACACCTTAATCAACTAACCCACTATATCTCTATGTGAATTACAATTGAAGAAGGTTGAAGAATAAGTTCTCTATCTGATTACATGTGGTGTCAAGCATATCTCTACCTTAACACTCATCAAGTTTAAGCTACTAACAAAATCCTGAACACATGCTATATCAACTAGGTCTAGATTTGAATATCCAACTTCACAAAGAATTGTTGATCAGGCAATTCATAAATTAAAGCACAAATCAATATAGATAAACTGGAAATAGCTTATTAAATTGGAAATCAAAGTTTACAAAACCATCGATTCACTTAAGGATCCATCACAAGCCTAAAAAGTGAATTAGTTCATAATAAACGAAATAAACACTGAATAAATCATAGAAATCATTCTTCTAATTTCAAATAATAATCTAACACGAAGAATATTGAAAAACACCCTTCACGTAGTCTATATTTGCAATTATCTTGAAAAACTCCTCGAAATACTCCTCCACACTTGCTATCAAAAACTGAACGTAGATCTTCGTAATAATGTCTCTCTCCCTCTTGAAGTTGTTATTATTTTAGTATATCATGTCCAACACATAAGTCCCAGCCGAATTCTTTATCAAATAGAGTTGTATTGTCATGCAAATAGCTAAAATTCGTGCCCAAGAGGTATTGCAAACAAAACAGGACACTCAGCTTTTCTACCCCACCTTACGTGGTGTGTATATACTATGTAAGCGCCTTACGTGAAGTGTGTAGTTCAATAACACATACGGTGTAACCATATCCTTCGTTAACTTTAGTGTAAGACCCCCTACCCCAGCGGGGGTTTATAAGCTTTTCATGCCCGCCCCGGCGGGCCTATCTTCTATTAACTAACTTGCTTCCAATTATGCTCCATTTGAGTCCCAATCGCACCGAATATCACCAATTGTACGTTGAATGCCACAATCACCATTCTACACATGAAATAACATAAAACAAGTAAAAATAAACATGATCACAAGAATTTAGCAACAAATAAGCATGAATTGGATATTAAATCGCATATATAAAATACACTCATCAAAATCCCCCAAACTTAAACCATGCTAGTCCTCGAGCACAAATCAACTACATGCAATGCAATGATATGAATATGAATTTACTTATATGCTATCAAATCCAACAATATTGCAGCATCAAAATTATCTTAACGGCCTCAGCGAAAATAAACAACTATACAATATCAACCATCAAAAACCAATCTACAATTACGCTTTAATCCTCGAATCTCAAGCCATCATCACTGGTACAGTGTGTGTGTGCAACATCCATGATAACCGATACTGACCCAAATTTCAGTACATAACCAATCTCTTAGAAGGAATCATGCAGTACAAACTTAAAAATTACAAAAATAGATAGTTCCAACTAAAATCAAGCAATCACAAATCGCAAGGGTTCACGCGGGGTACTGATGCTTTATTCATACAAATGTTTTATATGGGGGCTTTTTGCTCTTATTTCCCGTTTTATTCATCATTTTTTTATGCATAGCTATGCAGTGTCTTATTCCCTTAGGCTTTTGAATGCTACCTTAACGAGCTTTCGGCCAATGACTCCCAGACCATTAAGACCTTAGGGCTCTAAGTGTAAAGACAATCCCCTCGGGCTTACTTACTCAAGTAACAAAGGCCACAAAACTAGACAAGCATGCCACGGTGTTTATTTATATTATTATTATTATTATTTTATATATATATATATAAATAAAACTTATATACCCCACATAACATCCCCCAAACTTAGGTTCTTGCCTAACTTTAGCCTTAACCGTCCATCCTTGTCATTTTATCATTCACTCTAGCATTATCCTTTAGAGACCATTTAGGTACCAGTTTGAACTTGACCAATCAACACAGATGTTTGTTACTCGTGCTATCCTTTTATACCAGTTTCAAACAAACTCCAGATTTGATTCATAAACGATCATTGTGTCACAGTTCTAATACTCAATACTGTATTTGCTACTTATTTGACAATCACATCATTGGCCCACAAATGATATAAACTACAACATTGATGGACTTACTCAAACACAATATTTACTAACTAAATTTATATATATATATATATAGATTGCAAAATGCATTACAATATTTTCTACTATGCATTGACAAACATTAACCTAAGCTACTGTGAATGCACCTAAGCTATCATGCAATACTAAAATTAAGATGCATTACAGAAGTTTAAATGACAATGACAAAAATTAAAAATGCAACCTAAATAAGCTAAATGCATGCAAACATGTATTTAAATCCCCCAAACTTAAGTTAGACAATGTCCTCATTGGATGAATAAACAAAATAAGGACATGAGGACTTCCCTTTATCGCTTAAGTCTGAGGAGGTGGTTGTTGTTCTTCTTCATCGGAATCACTCAGTGGGAACCTTGGCATTGGTCCGGGCTGTTGATATGGAAATTGTGCCGCCGGGTTGAAACTTTGAAGAGTTATGTTCAACGAGGCAAAAGATGTGTGCATAGCGTCGAATATGTGCTCTTGCCTCATTGCCAATCGGCGCATTTCCCGACAAGTTGCCTTGGTATGCTCATTCAGTTGATTTTGAAAATCAAGGAATTGAGATCTAGATATAACCTCGGTCCGCGGTACCTGCTCATCCCCTTGATCGTCCATTTCATCATCTTCATCCCCCGATGTCTCTGTAGCATCCACGTTGTCTTCCGACGACGATGGAAAAATGAAAACCAGTCCACGCGGGTGTGATTCGCCTCTTGCCCATACAGAATATCGCGCTATCATTCTTGAATCAAGTAGCGCGAGTGGCATTTGAGTGGGCTCATCATCAGACCATCTAACTCCTTGACGGCACAACCCACATATGAGTGATAGGTGTGGCAAGCCTCCAGAAAAATTCCCACGTAGGCACCGGCGGATGGAGAAGCAAATGATAGCCCCAACATCAATTATAAAATCTTGCACAATGGCATACAACAGCAACGCCTTCTCTGTGGTGACGTCCGAGGTATGTTGGGACAGAAGAAATTTTGCGCAGAAGAAGGCATACCAAATTTTTCCATACCGGCTAAGGTCCTTGCTATGGAACACGATGCCTCCCTTTTGACCCTTCATCCATGATGTTCCCGGCTTTGTCATCTCCGTGATAATGGCATCAAAATCCAGGTCAAAAGTACGGAGATGCTCATACTGGCAGTGGCAAGGCACCCTTAGTTAGTAGTAAGTATTTATGGCGTCGGCACTGAATAGAACCAACCGTCCTCGCACAAATACTTGGAATGGTTCTTTGTCCTCAGCATTTGCGTGAAACTCCTTGACAATGATGACAACTACTGGTTCTGGCTCCTCGGTGAATTTGGTCCATCCCTTTTGGTAAATTTAAGGCATAAGCTCCCCGTCGTTAGGATCCGGTGCCAACCCCCGCTCCGGTGTAAGGGCTTTGGTGAGCATGTAGTCATACCTGTTGGTGGCGGCGACACTTGCAAATTTTCGGCGATCGAAGGTACAGGTTGGTTGGGATGGATGTGAACTCTCCCCCCTTTGGCGTTTGGACAATGCTTATGAAGCCATATCTCTCCCTATTGCTGAATTTGCCCTAACTTTCTAGGCTCACAACTAAACTCTCTTTTTGCTTTATATGAAGTGTGGTGGGGGAGTTTGTATGATATGTGGTGGTATTTATAGATGGAGAGGAAAGGCTAGCAATGGTGTAGTGAGGAGGTGGAGAGGTGGAGAAGAGTAATGGAGTGTTGGGAATGTGGGGAAAGTGGGTGGTGGTTATGGAGTAATGAAGTAATGGGGAAGTGTGAAAGTGGGGTGTTATTGGGAAGGATAGAAGATCAAATAACTGCCCACGTATGTCTGAATTCTAGGACCCCCACCCTGGCGGGGGATATTGCTCTAGGAAGGCCCACCCGTGACGGCATTGCCCTTGATTTCGTATGTCGAGGACCCCCCCCGGCCGAAAAGTTGTAGTCTTTAGGGCACGCCCGTGGGTATGGTTCTTGATAGGCTTTCTTGTTTTGCTTCAATATAGCTCACTTGTGCTTTAATGTACTCACTTGATGATCCTTTTTCCATCTGCATGACATAAAACCTGAAGATTAGTGAGTTGTTGATGACATGTTATGTTAGGGAGAGATTAACGAGATTTTTATTTTATTCTTCTACCAAGTAATTTAATAAAAACTATGATTAAGGAAATATGCATGGTAAATACGATAAAGAACTAAAAATTGGGTTGCCTCCCAATTAGCGCTTGATTTTAAGTCGTTCAGCCTGACTACTTCCTGCTTAAGTTGTGTCGGCCAATGTGATGGCGATCACGTCAGTGTTGACTTCGCCACCCCAGTAATGCTTCAAATGGTGTCCGTTAACTTTGAATGTTTCGAGTGGATTGCGATTGTAAATTTTAACTGCACCGTGAGGGAATACCTGCTTGACCGTGAATGGTCCTGACCATCTTGATTTAAGCTTTCCGGGGAACAAACACAGCCTTGAGTTGAATAATAGTATTGATTGGCCTGGCTCAAATGTTCGACGTAAAATTTTCTGGTCGTGCCATCTTTTGACTTTTTCTTTGTATATTTTGGCATTCTCATAAGCGTGAAGGCGAAATTCTTCGAGTTCATTCAATTGAAGTAATCTTTTCTCTCCTACGGCTTTTTGATCAAAATTGAGTTTTTGCACAGCCCAATATGCCTTATGTTGTAGTTCCACCGGTAGGTGACATGCCTTCCCGTACAACAGTTGATATGGTGACATCCCGATTGGTGTCTTATATGCAGTCTGGTAGGCCCATAAAGCATCGTCCAATCTCAGTGACCAATCTTTCCAACTCATATTCACCACTTTCTCTAATATCTTTTTGACTTCTCTGTTTGATACCTCAGCTTGTCCACTTGTTTGAGGGTGATATGTTGTAGCTATCTTGTGGTTGACCCCATACTTGGCCAAAAGAGCAGTAAAAGATTTATTGCAGAAGTGACTACCTTCGTCACTTATAATTGCTCTAGGTGTGCCAAACCTCGTGAAGATGTTCTTTTGAAGGAATTTGAGAACCACCTTGGCATCATTTATTGGTAGAGCTGCAGCTTCAACCCACTTTGACACATTGTGACGCCCCCAAAATAGGTATACATCACCTATTCTGAGTCGCCAAAAACATGGTACAAAATACAAATACAATCTTTAATATACAACAAGAGAGCTAAGTGTTTTAATACAAATATTGTCTTCTAGACAATATCCACTCTCAGAATAAGTCCTCATTACATTTATTATCACACTATTTTATAGAATAGTGAGGACTACTAAGACACCATCTTGGACCGTCACTACGTTTCCCGACTAGTCCCGGCTACGTTCTCATTTCCTGAAGAGAACAGTGAAAGAAAGGGTGAGCTCAACTAGCCCAATAAGAAATATTATGACTAAGATAATGCAGAATAAATTATCATTAGTCTTCAACAATGTTAAAGCGATAAAATACAATAGACATCAAGTTTAAGCTGCGGTTGAACAAGCAATCCATTAAAAGAGTCAAGTAGAGAATAAAATCTACTATCTTTTATGATTTAAAAGGTTTTTCATCACTTTTATCGCTGGGACTCAGCTTAATAATAATCCATATCATCCCTGCACTATGGCCAAGGATATTCATTAGTATCACGACCACAAATTATCCATGCACTACATGCTAATGATATTCGTGTAGTCATCAATGGTCATGATCATGCCAACAACTGTCCATCAATGCACTACGGGCTAATGAGGACTTTTACCACATCATTTGTAACATTACGGTCATGATTACACCGAATAATCCGTGGTCATAATCATACCAAGTCCATCTATGCACTACAGGCCACAGATGACTTTCAACAAAATATAAACATGAGGATGATGATAATGATATAAGAATTTAATAAAACAAGTTCAAGAATTAATTTATCCAGAAACTAATAACGTCCAAATTGTCAACATGATACTTCTTTGTAGAGTAAAATTCAAGAATGCTCAGAAGAATATTTCCATGAAAAGATCTTTGGATGAAGCTTTAAATATCAAGGATATTCCACTAATTTAATGGAGTATAGAAGTCAAAACTTTAACCAACCGAGTATAATGAGAATGGAATAACAAAAGAAATCACCGGGCATGCGATAGGCCGCGCAGGCGAGTTATTCCACAGAATAATAAATAACGGAACAAGGTAAAAGGCGTAAAATGCATGAGATAGGATATTCCAGCGAGAATAATAAAGGCGGAACCAGTGCGGCGTAAAAGCGCATGCATGGATATTCAAATGAGAATAATAAAAAGCGGAACTAGGTTAGGCGTAAAAGCGCATATGACGGATATTCAGCGAATAATAAAGAATGGAATAATGTGAAGAATTTCACCAGTAGTATAGGGTGGCAGCGTATCTGATTATTCAATGAATGATAAATAATGGAATAATGAAGTTCTCTTCATGAATACAAAAGAAATAATACCCTTACCTTAGAAAGAAGAGTCTTGGATATAGGAGTAGTGAAGTAGCGAACACTTTTCTTCTTTCTCTCTATAGTTTTCTCTCTAGAGTTTCAATGAATTCGTAAGAAATTATGAAGGAATGAGCTTCTATTTATGAAGAATGGATCGTATAGTAACTAATTCATGAGCGGTCCAGATTGATTTATTTTTAATCGAGCGGTCCAGGATTTAAAGCAAAATCTTTTAAATAAAATATAATATATTCTATTTATAATATATATATATATATATAATAATACGTAACTCCTCAAGTGAGCGCCTCAAATTTCTTCCCCCTCCCACTTGCACTCAATCATACATACATATATATAATATATATACTAGCACATGGCACTTTTTATATATATATATATATATATATATATATATATATATATATATATATATATATATATATATATATATATATTATAATAATAAACTCCCTCAGAACAAATTATCAACATAATGCTTTGTTTGAAAAGTTTGGCAACTAAGTCTAAGTCTTTGAAAAATAATACATCCTGCCAAAATCCACCAAAACCACCACCATTCACCCACATGCTTATATAAATATAAATATATATTATATAATACGTATATATATATATAAAATAAAACAAAACTGAGATAACTTTCTCCGACTATTTTGAAAAATGGGTAAATGGGAGATCCATAAATACTTCATAAAAAAATCCCTTCAATATTTTTTAACAACATTTATCATCATTATTATAATTCACAATATTAATCGACCAGGTCGTTCACAGGAAAGAGGGGGCTTTCCAATAAGAATTTATCCCTATTGACGCGCAATTAAGTGACCAAACCTCTCCTTGACAGAACTTCTAGACATCGTTAATATTGCAAACAATAATATTAATAACTTTGTCATCTCAATTATTGATTTAATAATATATAAAATATTGACAATAATTGAATAAAACTATGTGACTTCTCATGTAAGCATTAATAATCAATACCGTGTGTTACTATGCAACCACGCGTATTACTGTACTTTTACTACCGAGTAGTTCAACAGTACTAACGGTAAAACTTCCGCCATTATTTTCATAAAAAATATTTTTATCGTTTTCTCAATCCGACAATAATTCCGTTGTGGGGTCCACCAATAATTGTGCCGTCGTACGAATATTCTCTGCTAAAACGAATATTCCCCGACCAATCGAATATTATATAACAACTTGTGTACTTTGCAAAATTTATAAATATTACCCACAACTATAACATTATATCAAATTTATTCCATAATATTCAAAAATGATATTTATAGAAAATTCATTTTTATTCATAAAAGTTGGGGTCTTACACACGTAGTCCACTGCGAGCATAATGTATTGATTGTTCAAGGACGAGGGAAATGGTCCCATGAAATCTATACCCCATACGTCAAAAATCTCCACTTCCAGAATCGTTTGTAAGGGCATCTCATTAAGTTTCGAAATGTTGCCCACCCTTTGACACCTATCGCATTGTTTGACAAATTTGTGGGCATCTTTGAATAATGTGGGCCAATAAAACCCACATTGCAGCACCTTCGATGTTGCCCTCTCACTCCCATAATGCCCGCCATACGCCGATGAGTGACAATCATGCAGAATATTCTTCACTTCGTTATATGGGACGCACCGTCGAATCATCTTATCGGCGCACTGCTTGAACAAATATGGATCATCCCACATGTACCATTTCACGTCGTGCAGAAATTTCTTTTTTTGTTGTCTTGTGAGGTCAGGTGGTATAATGTTGCTCACAACGAAATTTGCATAATCGCCATACCACGGAATCTCTACTGAAATCCCAAACGGTTGCTCATCCGGGAATGATTCGTTGATTTCACATTTGTCGTCTTTTTGGTTCCCGTGGTTTTCCAACCTAGACAAGTGGTCGGCTACTTGATTCTCTATCCCCTCCCTATCCTTTATTTCTAAATCAAACTCTTGAAGTAGGAGAATCCACTGGATAAGGCGTGGCTTAGCATCCTTTTTCGCTATAAATTACCGTATTGCTGCATGGTCTATGTAGACTATCACCTTAGTCCCGATCAAGTAAGCCCAAAATTTGTCAAACGCATATACCACTGTAAGCAATTCCTTTTCTGTGGTGGTGTAGTTTATTTGAGTTTCTGTAAGTGTTTTGCTTGCATAGTATATAGTGTGACGCCCCCAAAATTAGGTATACGTCACCCATCTTGGGTCGCCACTTACATGGTACATAAATTCAAATACAACTTACTAATATAACTGTCATGTACAATACGACATAAACTGTTAGTTTGAATACAAATATTGTCTACTAGATATTATACAAACTCAAAAGGAGTCCTCATTACTACTATTATTATCACACTATTTCACGAATAGTGAGGACTACTAATGCTATCCTACGGACCATTACTCCGTTCCCGACTCGTCCACTATGTTCTCATTTCAAGAAGAAACGGTGAAAGAAAGGGTGAGCTCAACTAGCCTAGTAAGAAATATTATGACTAAGATAATGCGAATAATTTATCATTAGCCTTCTTGAAGTTGTTAAAGCGATAAAATACAATAAACAACCGGTTTAGCTGCGGTGAATGAATATGCAATCCATTAAAAGAGTCAAGTAGAGAATAAAATCTACTATCTTTTAGGTTTTAAAGGTTTTCATCAATTTTATATTTGAGACTCGACAATAAATAAACCACAACATCTAATCATCCTTGTACCACGGTCAAGGATTTTCATCAAATTATCAATGGTCATGACTATACCGAATCACCCTGGTCATAATCATACCAAAAACTATCCATCAACTTGCATTACAAAGCCTTTGAGGACTTTTGTCACATCATTTATAACAAGCCATGATTATCTTAGAATGATCCACGGTCATAATCATACTAAGTTCATCTATGCACGTAAGCAAAGATAACATAATATATCATGAGGATGATGACAATGACATAATAATTCAATAAAACAAGTTCAAGAATTATTTTATCCGGGAATTATTAACGTCAAATTGTCGACATGATCTTGTTTTTGTAGAGTAAAATTCAAGAATGATCGGAAGAATATTTCCATGAAATGATCTTTGGATGAAACGCATGAAATATCAAGGATATTCTACTAATTTCATGGAGTATAGAAGTCAAAGTTTTAACCAATTTGGGTATAATAAAGAATGGAATAACAAAAGAAATCACCGTGCATGCGGTGCCAGATAGACGAGTTATTCAATGAGAATAATAATAACGGAACCGGTCGGGTAAAATTCACACTGCAAGCGGGATGTTCAGCGAGAATAATAAAGATGGAACCGGATCCGGTGTAAAACACACAGATAGGATATTCCAGCAGAATGATAAAAGCGGAACCGGTCGGTGTAAAACACATGACGAGGATGTTCCAACAGAATAATAAAGAGCGGAACCGGTCCGGTGTAAAACACCTGATGCAGGATGTTCAATGAATAATAGAAGAATGTCACCAAGTATAGGGAGTGGCAGCGTATCTGAGTTATTCCAATGAATAATAAGCAATGGAATAACATAAGGATTTCACCAAGTATAGGGTATGCCAGCGTATCTGAGTTATGTATAGGGTATGCCACTTTTACTGAGTTATTCCAACAGAATAATAATGAATGGAATAAATGAAGTTCTCTTCATGAATAAGAAAGAATAACACCCCTACAGATACAACAAATAATATTCCCTCTAGTAAAAGACCTTTGGATATCAAAGTAGTGAAGTGCGAATACTCTTCTTCTTTCTCTCTATAGATTTTTCTCTATAGCTTCTCTCTATAATTTCTCTCTCTAGAGTTTCAAATTGAATTCGTAAGAAAATAATGATGAAGGAATGAGCTTATTTATAGGAAAATAGAATGCATAGTAATTAATCCATGAGCGGTCAGATTGATTTACTTTAATCGACGGTCCATATTTAAAGCAAAATCTTTTAAATAAAATATCATATATTCTATTTATATAAAAACATTTTACTATGCAAAAACTATGCAACACTATGCAAAACACTTATGCAAAAACACTATGCATAATAAAATATAATATATTCTATTTATAGAATAACTTTAATAAAGTATTACATTTTATATAAAAGATGTTTACATTTTATTACGTTAATAATACTGAATAAAACAAAAGCGTCATTATCGCTATAATAATTCATATTATTAATCGTGATAATGGAATCAAACCGGTGACTTCTCACATAAGCATCAATAATCAATCTGGTGTGCTACTATGCAACCACACGACATCGTACTTTTACTACCGAAAGTAGTTCAACGGTATCAACGGTAAAACTTCATTTGTTATTTCAATAAAATATTTTTGTCGTTTTCTCAATCAAACAATAATTACATTATAAGGGTCCACCAATGATTGAGTAGTTATGCGAATATTCCTGCTAGCAAGAATATTCCCACCAATCGAATATAATATAACCACTTGCATACTTTGCAAAATTTATAAATACTACCCACAACTATAATATTATCTCAAATTCACACCATAATATTAAAAATTATTTCGACAAAATTTAAATCTTTATTGATAAAATATGGGGTCTCACAATCTCCCTCCTTATGGAATTTAAGCCCTCGAAATTAAGTGCGATACGACAGTATGATAAAGAGGTGAGGATACATTAAATACCTTTATCGTTGAAAACATTAAATTCATCTTTGCAATCCGGCCAAAGATATTCATTAACAATTCATCTTTGCACTCTGGGCCCAAAGATATAAATCATAAAACCAATAATCTTTGAGACGCGACTTAATAGTATCACGACCACGAATTATCCATGCACCTTTCTTGGCGAGGATATTCGTGTTTTCAATTACTGATCATGATTATACCGAATAATCCGTGGTCATAATCATACCAAGTCTATCAATGCACTACTGACCAAAGATGACTTTTACCACATCCATGAATTAATATTTCATTCTTTGAGACTCATTTCAATAATTAATCCATATCGTCGATGAATCATCCTCGCACTACGTGCCGAGGATATTCATTAGTATCACGACCATGAATTATCCATGTACTACTGACCACGATAATCGTGTATTCATTAGTATCACGACCACAAATTATCCATGCATTACTACCAAAGATAATCGTGTATTCATTAGTATCACGACCACAAATTATCCATGCACTTCTGACCCAAAGATAATCGTGTATTCATTAGTATCACGACCACAAATTATCCATGCACTACGGCCAAAGATAATCGTGTTTTCAATTACGGTTATGATTATAGAACAATCCACAGTCATAATCATACCAAGTCCATCTATGCACTCTGAGCCACAGATGACTTTCAACATAATATAAACATGAGGATAATGATATAAAGAATCAATCAAATGAGATAAAGGATAAATATTAAACATTTATAATATAATTTATCCGAGATTCAAGAATATCCCCATGTTATCAATCACTTAATAATCTAATAATCTAATATCATTAATATTATAACAATATTTTAATCACTTCTTAAATTTATAAACAATTTATCTTAATTGTTTACGCTTTATCATATAATGCATTTAATCATTCAAAATGTCATACTCATAAGATATCATCACCAATTATCAAATCCCTCAAAAAAATATGCATATACTCTATATAGGATTCTCTAGCCATAAAATCATGTTTTCAACTTTGTTACTTCACATAACATATTTAACTCATATGTTAAGTAACTAAACTATTTTCATGAAAAATACCAAATTAGTCCCAAAATATTTCTTTTCTGAAATTTAGCATAATATAGTCCCATAATGAAAATATATTTTCTCAAGAATTTTTAAAATTCATTTACTATTTTCAAAAATCAATTTCTAATTAATTCCTTAAGAAATTAGCTACCTCAAGTTTAACTCCAAAATTCCCAAATCTTGGCAGGACCTTACACATATTAACGTGAGCCTCCGGTTTAAATTTCATGGTCATCGAGAGTTATAGAACTCGGTTATAGCATTTTAAATCGAAAAAACCTAAATATTGAAATAGTCATAACTTGCTCATTTTAAGTCAGAATGAGCTCATTTTTGGACAGGAGGTACTTTATACCATATAATTTCATTTCCCAAAAGGCCAGAATTTTTCTCATAATTTAAGTGGCCGAAACAGCCCTCTCTAAAATCATGGCATGACTTTTTAGGTTTTTGCAGCTTTGCACTCCTTTGCTAAAATCAGTCCACATAAAAATCTACAACACCTTTTCCAGTAATTCCACTTGGATTAGTTAGGTAACTCATAGATCTAACTCTAGGACTTGACCACATTCAAAAATTCAAAATATAATAGGAGATATGGTCAATTGAATTTCATGTTACGTTTTTCACCAAAAAATCGATTTTCAACTCTTTGTGATTTCTAAGAAACTTTCATGTTTTCACATAATAACCAACATAAGTCATCATAACACTTACTAATACTTCATATACCCATGATTTTCATTAGTCCAATGCTTTTATTATGACTTTCATCATAATCCTAAATATGCAGATCCTTTTAGTTGAAGAAATATTTGAGGTTTTAAGAAATGGGTTTTTGTACTAGGTGATACAAAATTCGATTTCACGTTCTAAGTAGGCTAAGAAGTCTTCAAGAATACGCCAGAAATTTATTAATTTAGAAATATCATTCAAAGCGTGACTCTCATCCAAGACTTGGATAGTACGTCACATTGATACCAAGCTGTGACTTCTATCCCTTAACCTAGATAGCACCTCACAATGATACCTATCAACTTGCCATCTTGATCACGGACGTCGCCTCTGAAAGTCGGCGGTGCATTCCACACAAGGAAGTCAACAACGAAAGGTTCGGGGCTCTTTACTTATGGCTTGATATGACAATAATTGACTTTAGTAGTTTGGTTACTTGAATTCGCACAACAAGTTGGTTATGAATATAAAAGCTAACAACCTTATGAAAAGCATGATGAGTAGTTAACCAATTGATTCCTAAAATCACATCAAAGGTAAGTATTTTCAAAAGATAAGATCGACGAAGTAACGTGAAAGTGTTTATTTGAATCAAACAAGATTTAAAAATAGTAGCAGTAATGAAGGCTCCTACTAACGAAGTTTCAACCAATAAGTCAAAGTCTAACTTCTCCGAGTCAAATTTAAACGTTGAGCATAAGCAAGAGAGATAAAATAATGTGTAGAACCCGGTATCTTATAAGGTATAGACTTCGCAATTTATAATTAACTAACCCGTGCTAACCCGTTCGGTTTACTCGCTTTTTGAGAAGTCATAAAAATGCACTTCCTAAAACCAACGACTTTGTTTTGTCCATATCCACCTTTGGTGCCACCGTCCCAGCTAGACTTGACTTTGGTGCACAACAAAATTGAGCTAAATGACATTCTCTTCTTGCAATTTTCACTTCTATTATCTTTGCCATGATTACCACCAAAGTGGTTACCATTCTTAGCATGATAATTTCCCCCACGATGGTTATTATTATTCTGATAGCCGTTGCCACGGTATGATTATTATCGTGTTGTTGGTCGTTACCTTTTTGTTTGAAATTTGAATCAACACTCTCATGTGCTTCATTGCTTATCTCGGCATTTTAGGATGCCATTCTCAAACCTTTGTCACAAAATAAGGGTTAATTAATATATCAAATATTATCCTATACTACGACGTGACCAATTAAATAACAAATAAACTTAGGTAGGTCATACTAGCGAAGGAATTCCCCGTCTCACCCCTCCTAGTTCTTATCTCACATCTTAGCTGGGATCATATCCTAAGCTCGATACCAGTTGTGACGCCCCAAAATTAGGTATCGTCACCCATCTTGGGTCGCCACTTACATGGTACATAAATTCAAATACAACTTACTAATATAATTGTGGGTATGCAATCTGACATAAACTTGAAGTTTGAATACAAATATTGTCTACTAGATATTATACAAACTCAAAAGAGTCCTCATTACTACTATTATCACACTATTTCACAGAATAGTGAGGACTACTAATGCTATCCTCCGGACCATTACTCCGTTCCCAGGCTCGTCCCATTATGTTCTCATTTCTCAAGAGAAACGGTGAAAGAAAGGGTGAGCTCAACTAGCCTAGTAAGAAATATTATGACTAAGATAATGCAGAATAATTTATCATTAGCCTTCAACAGTGTTAAACTGATAAAATACAATAGACAAATAGTTTAACTGCAGCGGAAAATGCAATCCATTAAAAGAGTCAAGTAGAGAATAAAATCTACTATCTTTTAGGTTTTAAAAGGTTTTCATCAATTTTATATTGAGACTCGACAATAAATAAACCACAACATCTAATCATCCCCGTACCACTTGGCCGAGGATTTTCATCAAATTATCAATGGTCATGACTATCTTAGAATCACCCCTGGTCATAATCATACCAAAAACTATCCATCACTCGCATTACATGTGCCACCGAGGACTTTTGTCACATCATTTATAACAAAGCCGTGATTATCTTGAATGATCCACGGTCATAATCATACTAAGTTCATCTATGCACGTAAGCCAAAGATAACATAATATATCATGAGGATGATGACAATGACATAATAATTCAATAAAACAAGTTCAAGAATTATTTTATCCGGGAATTATTAACGTCCAAATTGTCAACATGATCTTTGTTTAAATAGAGTTAAATTCAAGAATGATCGGAAGAATATTTCCATGAAATGATCTTTGGATGAAACGCAAATATCAAGGATATTCTACTAATTTCATGGAGTATAGAAGTCAAAGTTTTAACCAATTTGGGTATAATAAAGAATGGAATAACAAAAGAAATCACCATGCATGCGGTGCCGCGTAGATGTATGAGTTATTCAACGAGAATAATAATAACGGAACGGTCGGTGAAATTCACACCAAGCGTGGATGTTCCAACGAGAATAATAAAGATGGAACCAGATCCGGTGTAAAACACACGAGATAGGATATTCAACAGAATGATAAAAGGCGGAACCAGGTGGGTGTAAAACACCTGCACAAGATGTTCCAACGAGAATAATAAAGAGCGGAACCAGTCGGTGTAAAAAACATGCACGAGGATGTTCCAATGAATAATAGAAGAATGTCACCAAGTATAGGGTAAATCCGCGTATCTGAGTTATTCCAACGAGAATAATAAGCAATGGAATAACATAAGGATTTCACCAAGTATAGGGTATGCTGGCGTATCTGAGGTTATGTATAGGGTATGCCACTTTTACAAAAGTTATTCCAACGAATAATAATGAATGGAATAATGAAGTTCTCTTCATGAATAAGAAGAATAACACCCTTACGAATTGCACAACAAATAATATTCCCTACCGTAAAAGACCTTTGGATATCAAAGTAGTGAAGTACCAGAATACTCTTCTTCTTTCTCTCTATAGATTTTCTCTCTATAGCTTCTCTCTATAATTTCTCTACAGAGTTTCAGTGAATTCGTAAGAAAATAATGAAGGAATGAGCTTCTATTTATAGGAAAATAGAATGCATAGTAATTAATCCATGAACGGTCCAGATTGATTTACTTTAATCTGACGGTCCATATTTAAAGCAAAATCTTTTAAATAAAATATCATATATTCTATTTATATAAAAACATTTTACTATGCAAACACTATGCAACACTATGCAAAACACTATGCAAAAACACTATGCATAATAAAATATAATATATTCTATTTATAGAATAACTTTAATAAAGTATTACATTTTATATAAAAGATGTTTACATTTTATTACGTTAATAATCTGAATAAAACAAAAGCGTCATTATCATTATAATAATTCATATTATTAATCGATAATAATGGAATCAAACTGAGTGACTTCTCACATAAGCATCGATAATCAATACCGTGTGCTACTATGCAACCACACGTATTCTTGTACTTTTTTACTAAGAGTAGTTCAACAAGATCAAGCAGGTAAAACTTCCATTTGTTATTTCAATAAAATATTTTGTCGTTTTCAATAATTACATTGTGGGGTCCACCAATGATTGAGTAGTTATGCGAATATTCTCGCTAAACCGAATATTCCCAGACCAATCGAATATAATATAACCACTTGCATACTTTGCAAAATTTATAAATACTACCCACAACTATAATATTATCTCAAATTCACACCATAATATTAAAAATTATTTCGACAAAATTTAAATCTTTATTGATAAAATATGGGTTCTCACATATAGCGTGAAACACCTTGTCTCGACGTTGACCCAAAACAGCCCCAATCGCGAAGTCGCTTGCATCACACATAAGCTCGAATGGCATGTTCCAATCCGGTGCAACTATAACGGGGGCTGTAGTTAATTTCCTCTTTAATAAGTCAAACGTTGTCTTGCATTCTTCATCAAAGCTGAATTTTGCATCCTTCTCTAAAAGACTGCATAGAGGTTTCACAATTTTTGAGAAGTCCTTTATAAATCTCCTGTAGAACCCAGCATGTCCCAAGAAACTCCTAATACCCTTTACTGAGGTTGGCGGAGGCAATTTTTCAATAGTTTTCAGCTTCGCTTTATCAACTTCCAATCCTTGAGTCGATACCTTATGACCCAAAATTATGCCCTCTTCAACCATGAAGTGGCATTTTTCCCAATTTAGTACAAGATTCGTGTCCTTACATCTTTGCAAAACCATGACCAGATTCTTCAAGCAATTATCAAAGTTGTCCCCATAGACTGAAAAGTCATCCATGAAGACCTCAACATTTTTCTCCACCATATCTGAAAAAATCGCCATCATACACCGTTGGAAAGTTGTAGGTGCATTACATAGCCCAAACGACATCCTTCTAAATGAAAATATGTCGTAAGGGCACGTGAATGTGGTCTTTTCTTGATCCTCCGGAGTGATGACTATTTGGTTGTAGCTCGAATACCCATCCAACAAACAATAATATTGGTGTCCCGCCAATCTATCTAACATTTGGTCAATAAAGGGCAGGGGGAAATGATCTTTTCGGGTTGCCTTGTTCAATTTTCTATAATCCATGCAAATCTGCCAACCTGTCACTGTTCTAGTTGGGATTAACTCATTGTCGTCATTCTGCACCACCGTCATTCCTCCTTTTTTTGGTACGCACTGGACTGGACTAACCCATTTGCTATCGGAAATAGGATAGATGATGTCGGTGTCTAGCCATTTCAAAATTTCCTTCTTTACCACTTCCTTCATAATTGGATTGAGCCGCCGCTGTTGTTCCACCGTTGGTTTTGCCTCATCTTCCATCAAAATTTTGTGCATGCAAAATGAAGGGCTAATTCCCTTTATGTCAGCGATTGTCCACCCAATAGCTGATTTGTGTTCCTGAAGCACTCTCAGCAACTTTTCTTCCTGCAATTCGTTAAGTGCAGCTGAAATAATAACAGGTAAAGAATTTAAATTGCCTAAATACGCATACCTGAGGTGCTTAGGAAGTGGTTTAAGTTCCAGCTTTGGTGGCTCTTCCAATGATGGTTTCAATTTTTCTGCGGTTACCTCCTCTATGTGCAGTGGTTCAAACGGTGTTCTAAATCTTGGTACTCGTGGCAGTGAGTCTAGCAATTGAAGGTAATCCACCAATTCCGGATCGTCGATCTCATCATCTCCCAATAACATTGTTTCTAACGGATCATTCACCAAACTTTTGCTCATGTCATCACTAATGATTTGCTCAATTAAATCAATTCGAAAACATTCTTCCTCATCCTTAGGGAATTTCTTGGCCTTAAACACATTAAATTTCACTTCTTGATCTTGAACCCTCATAGTGAGTTCTCCCTTTTGTACATCTATGAGTGTTCTCCCTGTAGCCAAAAATGGTCTCCCTAGGATAATTGGGATGTTCTTGTCATCCTCAAAATCCAGAATGATAAAGTCCGCGGGGAATATAAACTTATCCACTTTCACTAAGATGTCCTCTACTATGCCTCTCGGATATGTGACTGACCTGTCTTCCAACTGTAAGGAGATGTTTGTAGGACTTGGTGCAGGCAAACCCAGTTCTAAGTATACTGACAATGGCATAAGGTTTACACTCGCCTCCAAATCACATAAACACTTGCTGAAATGCATCTCCCCGATAATGCATGAAATAGTAAAGCTCCCCGGGTCTTTGAGTTTTGGTGGTAATTTCTGCTGTAATACCGCACTACACTCCTCTGTTAGTGCCACAGTCCTAAAATCTTCCCATTTCTTCTTTCTTGACAGAATCCCTTTCATTAATTTTGCGTAGCTTGGCATTTGTTCTAGGGTCTCTGCAAATGGTATGTTAATTTGAAGTTTCTTGAAAACTTCCAAAAATTTTAAAAATTGCTTGTCTACTTTTTGTTTTTGAATTCTTTACTGGAATGGTGGGGGAGGATAAATAGCTGGTTCGTTCCCTGGTTTGTTCTTTTCCATTTATTTTTTGTTCCCTTGCTTTACCTCACCCACTGTATTTTCTGTCTCTGGTTCAACTTCCTCTGTAACCAAAATTTCTGGCTCTTGACTAACAAGCTATTTTCCACTTCTCAACATAATGGCTTGACACTGCTCGTGATTACCCTTAGGATTTTTCTTGGTGTCATTTGGTAGTGTCCCTTGTGGTCTATTATTCAATGCCAATGCCATTTGACCCATCTGATTCTCTAGATTCTTGTTCGCCATCTCTTGTGATTTCATAGCCATGGTGTGATTTTTTATAGCCAACTCGGTGGTAGTCATGAATTTTGCCAACACTTCCTCCAGATCGGGTTTTCTTTCTTGATATTGAGGCCGGTTGTTCTTTGGTTACGAAATCACAGTGGATATGATTATCGTGAAGCTTAATTTTGCTGGTTGTTGCTCCATGAGAAATTCTGATGATTCCTATTTCCTTGATTGTATGTGTTTTGATATGTGTTTTGAGGAGTTCTGTTGTAATTGCCGATGAATTGCACAGCTGCTGGATTAATTGCACATTGCTCTATTGGGTGCTCTCCCGCACACAACTCGTATATTATTGCCACATTTTGTACTTGTTGTGTTTGTTGTGTTTGTGCTGCTGCCACTGATTCCAACTTCTTTGAAAGTGCAGCTATCTGTGCCTGCATCGTTGTCATATTATCTACTTCTAATACCCCAGCTGCTTTTGCCTCTGTCATTCTTGTTGTGGGCCACTGGTAGTTATTAGCTGACATGGTTTCAATCAACTCATAGGCTTCCTCGTAACTCTTAGCCATGAACGCTCCGCCCGATGCTGCATCGATACTTGTCCTAAGATTCCCATGTAGTCCATTGTAAAAGGTGTTCATTTGTAGCCACTGGGGCAATCCATGATGTGGGCATTTTCTGAGCAGCTCTTTGTATCTCTCCCATGCCTCATATAACGACTCCCCATGTTGCTGTTCAAACATCGTAATCTCGTTCCTCATCTTCACAGTTTTCACCTGTGGGAAGAATTTTGCAAGGAATTTCTGAGCTAAATCCTCCCATGTAGTTATCGAATCGGATGGTAAAGAATGTAACCAACTCTTCTCTTTGTCCCGTAAAGATAATGGGAACAATCGAAGTCTCACCGCTTCATCCGAAACCCCTTTGAACCTAAATGTGTCGCACATTTTCAGAAAGCTGACTAGATGCTCGTTCGGATCATCATTTGCAAATCCCCCAAACTGAACTGAATTCTGAATCATTTGTATCATCAGGCTTAATTTCAAATGTATTTGTTGTTATTCTTTGGCTTTGGTGATGCTTGATTCTTGATTCGATCACCTTGGGTGTCATGCGAAGTCCCTTAACGCTTCCGATCTTGGCTACATTTCTTATTATCTCTTCCTTTTCAGATGTTTCAAATTCTTGCCTCGTTTCCTTGATCCACTTACTCAACCTCTGAAACCTCTTCTCAATGTCATCCTCAAAAGGCAGCAAGTCTGGATTTTTAGACCGAGTTTGCATAAACTACTTCCACACCTGAAATAAGAAGCACATAACAAAAAAATAAAAATGTTTAAGTAAAACTAGATTAATTAAACTGATATTGTAAAAATATTAAGAATTATACTATAGTTCCCCGGCAACGGCGCCAAAAACTTGTTGGGTAAAATCTATATACGCACAACACGCAAGTATACGTGGTCAACAAGTAATAGAGTGATGAGTTTAGTATCGTTCCCACATAGACTAATTAGCAGTAACCTTAACTTATAATTACCAGTCTTCTATTAACCCTAATTTTATTAAACGAATCAAATCAATAATTTAAATTAATGAAACTAAAATTAAGAATAATTAATCTAACACAAAACAACCACGAATATCAAAATCTGAAATTTCAAACAATTAATGGAGAATTAGACTTATGATTTCACCCTAAGCTTCACTTTGATTTTAACACCTTTATCCCAATTCAAAGCACCATCCCAGTTTATTAATCAAGAACACGAACGTAGTATTAATCACCTCTCGATGTACTAATACCGTGTTAACATCAATCCACAATTAAGATAGAAATCCGTTAAACACCTTAATCAACTAACCCACTATATCTCTATGTGAATTACAATTGAAGAAGGTTGAAGAATAGGTTCTCTATCTGATTACATGCGGTGTTAAGCATATCTCTACCTTAACACTCATCAAGTTTAAGCTACTAACAAAATCCTGAACACATGATATATCAACTAGGTCTAGATTTGAATATCCTCTCTCGATTCCATCCAACTCCACAAAGAATTGTTGATCAGGCAATTCATAGATTAAAGCACAAATCAATATAGATAAACTGGAAATAGCTTATTAAATTGGCAATCAAAGTTTACAAAACCATCGATTCACTTAAGGATTCATCACAAGCCTAAAAAGTGAATTAGTTCATAATAAATGAAATAAACACTGAATAAACCATAGAAATCATTCTTCTAATTACAAATAATAATCTAACATGAAGAATATTGAAAAACACCCTTCACGTAGTCTATATTTGCAATTATCTTGAAAAACTCCTCGAAATACACCTCCACACTTGCTATCAAAAACTGAACGTAGATCTTTGTAATAATGTCTCTCTCCCTCTTAAAGTTGTTATTATTTTAGTATATCATGTCCAACACATAAGTCCCAGCCGAATTCTCTATCAAATAGAGTTATATTGCCATGAAAATAGCTAAAATTCGTGCCCAAGAGGTATTGCAAACAAAACAGGACACTCGCTTTTTTCCACCCCCCCTTGGTGGTGTATATCTTATGTAAGCCTTACGTGGATAGTCTCTGACTTGCTCAGATGAAGACCCCATACTGGCGGTGTGTGAAGTTCAATAACGCTTCGTGGTGGCCATATCCTTGTTAAGCTGAGTGTAAGACCCCACCCCGCCGGGTTTATAAACTCTTTTCGTGGCGCTTCTACGGGCCTATCATCTGTTAACTGACTATGCTACTTTGCTAACTTGCTTCCAATTATGCTCCATTTGAGTCCTAATCGCACCGAATATCACCGATTGTACGTTTAATGCCACAACCACCATTCTACACATGAAATAACATAAAACAAGTAAAAATGAACATGATCACAAGAATTTAGCAACAAATAAGCATGAATTGGTTATTAAATCGCGTATATAAAATACACTCATCACTTGGAAAGGATAAGTAATTGATAACCTCCTCTTCTACACATTACTTGATGCCTGGAGAAATATAAGTCAGAATTGATTAGTGGGTTATCTCTTTATAAGGCCTTTTGATTTATCCAAACTGTATAACCAATAGGAATTTGTTTTTTTTTTGGATAAATATTAACGTTGTCGACTGATTCAATGTTTTACCGTTGGAGGGTGTTTCTAAATAAGCCAGATTTTGTGGACTCATAAAACGTTATTTTTTTTAATTAACGTTAATATTTGGATGGCTATTTAACAGTGTTTTTCATGAATGAAAGTAGACAACTCATGAAAATATCTCTTGCACTTATTACAGTTATTTTCGAGAAAATTGATTTAATCAGTGCAACTTTTGAGTAGCCAAGCAATTAAATATCTGATATAATTTGAGCCGGTATTTGGTAAGATTTAATTGTTTATTCTTTTTGTGCTAATTGATCATTGCATATAGTTGAGCCTTTAATTGTTAAATTGATTATTCTTGCATTGATCATAGACCTCTATATTTGTGTTGAATTTTTTATTTAGACTAAGTGTAGTCTAAAGGTGTTAATCCTAGTGGATTAGAGAAAAGGGTTACAAACAGGTTTAAGGAAGCAAAGGTGCTTGAAGAGTGCATAGGTGCACAAGGAGCAAGAGAGCTCAAGAGGAATTAATTGTTAATTAATTTTTGTAGAAATCTGTTTTGTAATCTGTGATTATTTATAAAGAAATAAATAAAGTGAGTCTCCAATACTAGTTGGTATTGGACGTGGACTAGACTATTATTATAGAGGGTAATAGTTGAACCATGTAAAAAATCTTGGTGTTGATTTTATTATTTGTTTTACTTTAAAATCACATAAGCTATTTTAATTATCTTAATAATTAAAATTTGAATACTTATATTATATTAAGATAATTTTTTAACACATCAAGTATTTTATTTAAGTTATAAATTCAACAGGATATTTCTCTTAATAATCAATCTCTTAAATAAGCTATATTACTTCAGTAAGCTGATTTCAATCATTATAGTAGCCTGAAATTAATAGTTGAATTTAAAGTTTAAAAAATTGGTCATAGATTGCTTCCACACTTATTCAACCCCCCCCTTCTAAGTGTGCCTATATAAATTTCATTTGGTATCAAAGCTTGGCTCTACTTATCTTGGTCTTAAAGGTGACTTGTAGGGAAAGATTCTAACATGGCACAGTTCGGGACAACAATCAAGAAGGACAATCAACCAATAGACCTCCTTTGCTGTTCGGAACAGAAAATTACAACTTCATTATCTGCATTAAGAGCTAAGACCTTTCTTCGAGGATGAAGAAATAGCCATGATGTCAAGAAGACTCAAGGGGCTACTACAATGAAAGAATAAAAGAAAAAATACTAACAAGTCCAAAGGAAAGCAAACTGAAGAGACGTGCTTCGAATGTGGATGTCCTGGTCACTTCAAGAAAGATTATTTTCAATTAAAGAACAAAGGGAAGACGAACTACAAAGACAAAAAGAAGAACAAAGCCCTTGTGACTTGGAGTGATGAGGAATCCGAAGTAGAGATCGATGCTAAAGATGAGATAGCACAAGTATGCTTCGTGGGAATTGAAGGTGAATCTAATCAGGTATCTCTTAATGAATTGAACTCATTAGAACAAGAAAATAAGAAATTAAAAGAAAAGAATGCATGCTTAAAAAGTTTTGTTAATACTTTAATGAGTAAAGTAGATTCATTAATAGATGAAAAGAAAGAAGTTGAAAAGGAATCCACTTGTAAAGAAGAAAAGGTTTTGATTGCTAAGATTGATTATTTAGATAATTATAACAAAATACTTTTCAATAAGGTAAATTTCTTGAATAATGAAGTCCAAAAATTGCCTAATGAGCTAAAAATGAGAGATGTGTGTATTGATGCATTTAGTGATAAATCTCCTGTTAAAACTTTTCCTAATAATGAACCTCAAAAAGAAATAACTTTATTAAAATTATCTCTTGCTAAATTTGTCCAAGGTGAAGAAAATTTAAATGTCATATTGGGTAAACAAAGACCTAGTTTTGAAAGACAAGGAATTGGTTATGATTCTATGCATAAAAAGGGTAATATGAAAATGCTAAAATCAAAGTCACGATTTAGTCTAAATTATTGCTCTCCTTTCACAACTTGTAAACATTGTGATTTTAAAGGTCATTTAGATATAAATTGTTTTAAGAAACGAAACAAGGTTAAAAAGGTATGGATTAAAAAGAATGATTTACTTGCTACTAACATAAGTGGACCAAAAAAGATATGGGTACCAAAAGGATAAATTGTTCTTTCTTGACAGGTATGCTTAAAGGCAAGAGTACCATCTCAAAAATGGATTCTTGATAGCGGATGTTCTCGGCACATGATAGGTGATAAATCAAAATTTGTAGAACTAAATATCAAGAAGAAGAATGGAACGGTCACATTTGGAGACAACAAAACCTGCGAGATAATTGGAAAAGGTAAAATAGGTAATGGCAAGGTAAGTATAAATAATGTACACCTTGTTAATGGTCTTGAATTCAATTTAATCAGTATTAGCCAATTAATGGATAATGGCCATCAAGTTAACTTTGAAAAAGATAAATGCACAATATTTCATGGTACTAACAATACTACTCTAGTTGCACAAAGAGAAGGAAATATATATACTCTTGATTTTGAGCAACAGGATGAAGAAATATTGCTTACATTCGTACAAGATGAAGCTTATCTATGGCATAAAAGGATGGGACATGTTCACATGGATTTAATCAAGAAACTATCCTCAAAGAATCTTGTCAAAGGATTACCAAGAATCAGGTTTGAAAAGAAAGGAATGTGTATTCCTTGTCAACTGGGAAAACAAGTAAGAACTTATTTTACGGCAAAGAATATGGTATCAACCTCCTCTCCTTTGCAATTGCTTCATCTTGATTTATTTGGACCAGAAATACATTATAGCATTAATGGTAAATTTTATGCATTTGTAATTGTTGATGATTTTTCAAGATACACATGGGTATTATTTTTGAGAACTAAGGATCAAGCATTTAAATAATTTGAAAAATTAATAAGGAATCTTGAAACAAAGTATAGCTATAAACTTATTAGAATTAGAAGTGATCATGGTACTAAATTTCAAAAAGATTTTATAACCCTTTGTGATCAAAGGGGTATTAGCCATGAATTTTCAGCCCCAAGGACTCCTCAACAAAACGGAGTGGTAGAAAGAAAGGATAGGACTCTACAAGAGACGGCAAGAACTCTACTACAAGAAAGTAAGCTTCCAAAGAAATTTTGGGCCGAAGCAGTAAGTACATCATGTTATGTTTTAAATAGAGTACTCATTCGTCCTATTATTTTGAAAACACCTTATGAGCTTCTAAATAATAAAATTCCAAACATAAGTTATTTCAAAGTATTTGGTTCTAAATGTTTCATCTTAAATACAAGTGATAATTTGGGAAAATTTGATGCTAAGTCTTATGAAGGAATTTTCATTGGTTATTCTCAAAATAGTAAGGCTTATCGTATTTTCAATATTAGAAAGTCATGTGTAGAAGAATCTGTTCATATCACTTTCAACGAGACTAACAATGATGTTCCAAGAGAAAGTGAAGATGATGCAGGAAATTTAGAGACAGTCAGAATTTTAGCAAACCGAAATGATCAAAATAGGAGACCGAGTGAACAGTTTTAGGAAATGAAAATTAACAACCAGCAGGAACATGAACCTGAAAATTTGCAAGATGCTGAAGATGAGTCTCGTGATCAAGAGGAAGTTTTACATTATATTCAAATGCCAAAAATAGCTAGATATGTTAAGAATCATCCTCCAGAGAATATCATTGGAGATATCAACAAAGGTGTAACCACACGAAGAGGTTTACAAAATTATTGTGCATTCTCTGCATTTTTGTCACAGGTTGAGCCAAAGAATGCAAAGGATGCAGTCCTTGATGAAAATTGGTTATTGGAAATGCAAGAAGAACTTCAACAATTTGAAAGATGCCAAGTATGAGAACTTATGCCTCCTCCAAAAGATGCTTCTATCATTGGTACGAAATGGGTATTCAAAAACAAGCTTGATGAGCACGGAACAATCACTCATAACAAAGCAAGGCTAGTAGCCCAAGGGTATAACCAACAAGAGGGAATCGACTATGAAGTATCCTATGCACCAGTGGCTAGGTTAGAATCAATCCAAATTTTGTTGGCATTTGCATGCTACAAAAAGTTTAAGCTGTATCAAATGGACGTAAAGAGTGCCTTCCTCAACTAATACATTAATGAAGAGGTTTATGTGAAACAACCTCCTGGATTCAAGAATAAAAAGTTTCCTAATCATGTCTACAAATTAAAGAAAGCACTTTATGGCTTGAAACAAGCCCCAAGGGCGTGGTACAAAAGGTTAAGTAAGTATCTCTTGTCAAATGGATTTATTAGAGGTAAAATTGATTCTACATTATTTATTAAGCATAAAAATATTGATATCATTATTGTTCAAATATATGTAGATGATATAATTTTTGGTGCTACTAATGATCATCTTTGTGACTGGTTTTCCAAGTGCATGCATAAAGAATTTGATATGAGCTTAATGGGAGAACTCAACTACTTTTTGGGTCTACAAATCAAGCAAACGAAGGAAGGAATTTACATCCATCAAACCAAATACACAAAAGAATTACTCAAGAGATTTGGTTTTGAAGGATCTAACTCAAAAGGTACACCCATGAGCACATCAATAAAGCTCACCACTGATGACAAAGGTATTGATGTTGATATAACAAAATATCAAGGTATGATTGGATGTTTGTTATACTTAACTGCCTCTAGATCTGATATAATGTATAGTGTTTGTCTATGTGCAAGATTTCAGGCAAAACCCAAGGAGTCACATTTAAATGCTGTTAAAAGAATTTTGAAATATTTAAGTGGTACAGTAAATTTAGGGTTATTTTATCCAATTTCCAATCAATTTGAACTAATAGGTTATTCAGATGCTGACTATGCAGGATGTCAAATTGATAGAAAAAGTACGAGTGGTGCTTGTACTTTCTTGGGACAGAGTCTCATGTCATGGCATAGTAAAAATCAAACCTCAGTGGCTCTTTCAACTACTGAGGGTGAATACCTAGCTGCATGAAGTTGCTACTCTCAGATATTATGGATGCGACAAACTCTATGTGATTTTGATATATTATGTGATTGTGTGCCTATTTATTACGATAATTCTAGTGCTATAGATATATCTAAAAATCATGTGTTACATTCACGTACAAAGCACATAGAAGTAAGACATCATTTTCTAAGAGATAATGTGTCAAAAGGTTTAATTAAATTGATTTATATTCTAACTGAAAATCAAATTGCATATATTTTTACTAAACCATTAAGTGAAGATAGATTTTGCATGCTGCGAAGAGAACTTGGGATGTGTCTTGCATAATTTATTTTCAAATATATGTTATCTTTATCCTAGCTTGCATGAATATCTCATTAATTAATTAGGATAATTATGTTTTCAGTTGCTTATTTAAATTCCTTAATTCATGGACGCGAGAATCAAGGAGTCTATCATATTTTTTTTGAAAACCGAAAAGCCTGGATAGAAGAAGGGTTTCTTGGGAGACGTATGCATACATGCATCTCATAATGGTTCTTGAAGTTTGAAACAACAAGACGGCTAAGTTTATTGGAAGACGTAAGTAGGTGGGAGTGTACGCAATAGTTATTTTTAAAATCTCATTCTATATTCATCACTTCTCATATTCTCAAACCCTTTCTAACTCTGGTTTTGTTTCAGTCTCTTTTTCTTATACTTTTATCTATTCTCTTCATCAGATACATCTCATATTTTATTGTCTTTCTTTCCTCTTCTTCTGTATCTGAAACCTTCAATCGCCATGAGAACTCGAACACATAAACGCTCGATGATGGATTCCGACGACGAACAGACAACAGTTCCTCCCCAATTGACTACCGGACCATCTCGCAAGCAACGAAAACTGAAGAAGGTTTTGTCTGAGGAAACAGAGTACGTGGACTCTTCGTCTTCTGACGAGTCCACTTTCAGTCCTTCCTTGTCGAAATCATCTGGACCTTCTCGATGACTTCAGCCAATGACTCCATCTTTTAAGCCAGATGTTACACCTCCACCGATTTTGGTAAACCCTAATCTTTCCTCTGATCTCCCTGATAACTTCTTTCGATGTAATGCTTATGAGGTGCGTTTTAAAAATGTCATTTTTCCAAAACTGTTGGTTTATGAAAAATCAGTGGATCAAATATGTTATCAAGAGTCTCAAACTCTGTTTGAATCTTGTGGTATCTCTTCCATGTTCTTTCCTCCTTCTATTGCATATCCCATATTAGTTCAACAGTTCTATACTAATCTGGAATGTCATGGGGAGTTTTATACTTCATTTGTTAAAGGCAAATCTTTGTATTTCACGGTCATAGATTTCGGTAGCATTTTAAACATTCCATTCACTGGTGATTGTCCATTTACTCAGAAAGGGGCTGTTCATTCTCCTTTTTCCCCTTTGGAATAATTAAAAATTGTAATGGATAATCCTCTGTTGAGTGATATTTTTACTCCAAAAACTGTAGATGTCTCTCCCCTTGCTTGTGTGATCCGTCATCTTGTTAGGTTTAATCTTTTGCCTCGTTTAGGTGGTAGTGCTGATTTTACTTATCAGGATTTGATCATTATTTCCATGATTTTAAAAGGTCTGTCTTTTAATTTAGCCCAAATGCCACTCCATCAAATGACAAGTTGTCTGAGAAAAATAAAAACTTGTTTGTCGTATAGTGCTAGTCTCACTACTTTCTTTAATCACTTCAAAATTTCTTTTGAAAATGAACTCTCTGTTGTTGTGAATGATTCACTCAGTGTCAATACTTTGAAGTTGTCTCGTATCACTTTGATTGATGGTCAATTTGTTCGTGTTAATACTGAGAATCCTGTTCCTCCAATCTCCATTCCATCCTCTCCTGTACAGGCCCCCACTCAATCTTCTTCTAAAATCATTGACCTGATGAAACTGGTACTTAGTAATCAAGAAAAAATGCAGACTGAAATGTCTGGCCTTCACACCCGTATGAATATGTTGGAAAAAGGAAAATTGCCTTTGGGTGCCCCTGAAATTAACAAACTGTATAATAATCTTGAAGATGAATTCATTGACTTACAGGCAGGCTTTGAACTGCAAACCACTGCTTTGGCAGAAGTTATGCAAAGAAGGCTTAATCGTAATTTCTGTCAGTTGAGTCAAGAGATGAAGTTTGTTAGTAATCAAATAGGGGAGTTGGCTGAGTTCATTTCTACTCGTTTCAATGATGTGGGATCTAAACTGCATATGCAGCGTAAGCATTCAACTATTCTAGAGTGGGTGCATTACAATTGGTTGGCCGAGTATCAAGGAGAATTTCTAGATGTACCTCTACCACTTGCCACTGTCATTCCCAGGCCTCCCCAATTTGCTGCTGATTTGAGCATTGCTGAGAAGGTCCATCGTGCAAATCATCATCCCTATTTCACTCAGCATGCAGCTCAGCGTGCAGCCGTGGTAAAACTCAACGAATGAACTGCTTTTCTTTTTGTTTGATGACAAAGGGGGAGAGTTTTTATGATTATTTCTGCTTATTTTTGGATGTTTATGGACGAATTTTACAAAAAATGTTTGTTTTGGTTTGGTGTGCATCACCAAAAGACTTATATTTAATTTGGGATTTAAATTTTAATATTTGATATATTTAGCAATAAATATTTTGATATTAGATGAACTAACAATTACTGCAGGTAACAGGTTGTTTAGAATTGTTTACAAAAATTAGGATTTTGTAACTTTACTGAAAATTGAATTTTAGTGTCCTAAAATAGTTTTATTGCATGGATTTAGGGGGAGTTACTTTTGTTATGCATATATTCAGGGGGAGTTTATGAGAGTTAAACAATTTTGGGTTATCATCATCAAAAAGGGGGAAAATGTTGACTTTGTCATATTCCATCCTTAATTTTTGATGATGAAATGATCATATACTAAATTATTTTATGGTGTTTCAGGTATTTGTTGATAAAAGAACATTGGCGGGATTTTTAATTGGACGAAGAGTTTTTCTCTTTCTAGGAAGACATATGTAAGGTCAATTACATAATAATTGATTTTTCATTTAAAGGCTCTAGGACATATTATTTGCATTTTTATGAAAAAAGAAATAAACGAAAAAGTTTTAAACACTAAAAAGTGATCGATTTTTATATATATATATATATATATATATATATATATATATATCATGTACAAAAAGGAATTGATATTTTATTTTGATATATATATCACTTAATATATGAATGCCTAAAAAGGAGGATACCATTAATTGTAATATGTATGCATAAATGTTTAATTGATATCTTTGGGCTTGATACACGTGGATATCTATGGTATACTAGATAGACAAAAAGTTGGCAGCTTTACCTCTTTATGATTTGATGCATATACGTTTTTCAAGGAAGCGTAATTATGGTTCATTGGAATTTTAAAGACCGTGTGTCTTGGAAAGGATAAGTAATTGATAACCTCCTCTTCTACACGTTACTTGATGCCTGGAGAGATATAAGTCAAAATTGATTAGTGGGTTATCTCTTTATAAGGCCTTTTGATTTATCCAAACTGTATAACTAACAGGAATTTTTTTTTTGGATAAATATTAACGTTGTGGACTGATTCAATGTTTTACCGTTGGAGGGTGTTTCTAAACAAGCCAAATTTTGTGGACTCATAAAACGTTATTTTTTTTTAATTAACGGTAATATTTGGATGGCTATTTAACAGTGTTTTTCATGAATGAAAATAGACAACTCACGAAAATATCTCTTGCACTTATTACTGTTATTTTCGAGAAAATTGATTTAATCAGTGCAACTTTTGAGTAGCCAAGCAATTAAATATCTGATATAATTTGAGCCGGTATTTGGTAAGATTTAATTGTTTATTCTTTTTGTGCTAATTGATCATTGCATATAGTTGAGCCTTTAATTGTTAAATTGATTATTCTTGCATTGATCATAGACCTCTATATTTGTGTTGAATTTTTTATTTAGACTAAGTGTAGTCTAATGGTGTTAATCCTAGTGGATTAGAGAAAAGGGTTACAAACAGGTTCAAGGAAGCAAAGGTGCTTGAAGAGTACATAGGTGCACAAGGAGCAAGAGAGCTCAAGAGGAATTAATTGTTAATTAATTTTTGTAGGAATTTGTTTTGTAATCTGTGATTATTTATAAATAAATAAATAAAGTGAGTCTCCAATACTAGTTGGTATTGGACGTGGACTAGGCTATTATTATAGAGGGTAATAGTTGAACCACGTAAAAAATCTTGGTGTTGATTTTATTATTTGTTTTACTTTAAAATCACATAAGTCATTTTAATTATCTTAATAATTAAAATTTGAATACTTATATTATATTAAGATAATTTTTTAACATCAAGTATTTTATTTAAGTTATAAATTCAGCAGGATATTTCTCTTAAAATAATCAATCTCTTAAATAAGCTATATTATTTCAGTAAGCTGATTTCAATCATTATAGTAGCCTGAAATTAATAGTTGAATTTAAAGTTTAAAAAATTGGTCATAGATTGCTTCCACACTTATTCAACCCCCCCCCCCCTTCTAAGTGTGCCTAGATAAATTTCACACTCAAAAAGTGTAAAGATGCAAAGAAAAAGGATGGCACCTAGATCCAAGGTGTGGACTGAGGGGCACTTCATTCCCATTAAAGATAAGAATGGTAATGTCATCAAAGGTAAGTGTACTTATTGTGAAAAAGAATTAGCTGCTGATTCATCTTCAAATGGCACTACTTCTTTAAGAAATTACTTTAGAACTTGTAAAAAAATCCTATCAATATGGACAAAGTTCAACCCCAACTTGTAGGGATTAGAGAGGGTGAGGGAGAGGGAGGGGCATGTGAGGGTACACTGATGAGTGTGTTTTATATACACAAAATAGGTACTTTTGAGTTTGATAATTTGTAAATCCTAAGCTAGTTTGTTTGGTTTTTATGTATTTTCATTGTATTGTTGTGTAATGTAGTTTTATATTGCTTTTATGTATTTTTTTGTATTAGTTTTATGTGTTTTTACTTTGTTTTGTAGGAAGTGGATGGAATGTCATTTGGGTCGATGGTTGGAATCGCCAAATTCGTATTTTCGGTTTGCCATTGACATAGCAGTCTCGTGAAGCCCGGTTTTTGCCATGATCCGGCCATTATCTGTCCAAACTCCAAGAATGAAAGTTGTAGATCAACGTCTCCTCTTTTTGGATCATCTTGAATCGCCTCAATCGGAGTTTGTATGCGAGCGTTATGGCCATTTTCCCAACGGGTGTCAAATCTGGAAACTACCAATTGCCATTTGCATAGCAGCCACTTCAAGGCCAGTTTTAGCATTGCTCCAACCATTATTTGAAAGAACTCAAAGAATAAAAGTTGTAGATTTACATCTCCTCTTTTCGGATCATCTTGAATCTCCTCAATCGGAGTTTGTATGAAGAGGTTATGGTTATTTTCCCAACAGATGTCGAAGTAGAAAATTACTACATACATTGCGGTGCAATTGCTAGTGTATTTTCGGTCTTCCGCAGCCACCACAAAGCAAAAAGAGTGACCCCCTTTTTCATTAAGCAAGAGACCTGATTCAAGCTAAATCATGGATGTAGACACTCGAAATTTTGTTTTCCTGTTATTAACTGTGACGCCCCCAAAATAGGTCCATTCCATCCAACCCATTCTGAGTCGCCAAATACATGGTACAAAAATAACTACAACTTTATTATTACAACATATAAACTGTGAGTTTAAATACAGATATTGCCATCTAGACAATATCCACACGCAAATAAATCCCCATCATAATTATTGATACATTATTTTACAAAAATGGTGAGGACTACTAAACAACTCTCTCTAGAACCTTCATTCCATACCCCGACTCGTACTCGCTACATTCTCGCCTCCTGAGAAGAAAAATGGAACAAAAAGGAAAAAGGGTGAGCTCAACTAGCCCAGTAAAGAATATTATGACTAAGATAATATACAACAAATTATCGTTAGTCTTCAACAGGGAAAAATCTAATAGAATACAATAGACAACCAGTTTTAAATCAACAACTGCAACGGAAACAATAATTCATTAGAAGAGTTAAGTAGAGAATGCAAACTACTATCTTCTATATATGAATTTAAAAGTTCATCGTCTATATTTTATCCCTGTAACATCAATCAATATATATCTGGAATCAAATATTCATCTTCACACTGAGGCCAAAGATATTCATCGATTGATCATGTTCATCTAAACACTGCTCATCTTTGCACCACGGGCCAAAGATAGATATTCATCAAGAAATCATTCATCTTTTTGCACTACAAAAGCCAAAGATATTCAAGAATATCATCATTTAGAGGCGAGGATGATGAAAAATATTTTAAAGGAAACGAATCCAGTGAAACAAAAGAACAAATATTAAGGATTCGTATTTTAAACAATCCAAGTTCAAAAATACTTCATAAGTAATCAGAGTGGAGTAAAATTCAAGAATGATCAAAACATGGATACAATCAAAGCTAGTATCCATAGTAGATATTTTGGACAAAAAGAAAAAATTTCATTTTTCGGTGAATAGTGCCGTATTCGTGAATAGTGTCCGTATACGTGAATAGTGTCGTATACGTGAATAGTAACTCCGACACCAAAAGATAAAAATTTCACAAAAAAACATCATCATGCTTCATGAATAGTACTCGTGAATAGTAACTCGTGAATAGTAACTTATGAATAGTAACTCGTGAATAGTAACTCGTGAATAGTAACTCATGAATAGTAACCCCGTCATGAAAAAGTTCCAAATTTGATAAAAATTTCCAACCAATATTTCGGCATAATGATATTGAAGAAATAATATCATTTTTGAATAAAATAACATCCCTTACCTCGAAAAGACAAGATTTAATTGAAACACCAGGATATAAGGCTATGACTTGAACTTGCACCGTATAGCAATACTCAAAGTATACTCAAAATACTCACAAGAATACGCTCGATAATATAGAGAGAAAACTTGATTTACGGTGTGATTTTCAATTCTAACCCAAGACCCTATTTATAGGAAAAATGCTTAGAACACCAAAGTAGAAAATTTATTACATATTATTATATTTTTTCCAAAACTTCATACGCATGCTTTACCATCTGAACTCAGCCCCTATCACATGTTAAATGAGGGAAACAAAATGAAAAACACGTTTTTGTAAATAAAAATAATTAAAACTTTCAAAAATCAATTATTTTGGAACTTCGGAACTTCAATAATTCATAATAAATAGCTCTTTTATCAGAAAAATTCAAAACTCGCCACTTTCCATAGGAAATTCCATTATCTACAACTTTAAAGAAGGAAGTTTTTCCAAATTCCAAACAGAAATTGACCGAAATCCACAAATGGGCGATTTTACAGGCTATAATCAAATTCCGGTCAATAATTGTGTCCACCAACACACAAAATATGTGTTAAACATTTAATGCCACAAAAATACTCTTCATCCTCATATACTCATATATCCCACATTCATTATAAAAATATCACCGTTAATATATTATTAAAATAATATATTTAAATGAATTATTTTATCAGAAAAAGATAAAATATTAATTTTCAACAATTGTAACATTAAAAATTTTCTCCATCTATATCCACATAAAATCAATATTTTCCTCATCATATAAATCAATAATTAATTATTCACAAATAATATTACAGAATCACGAGATCGAAACAAGCCGTTCCTGGGAAAGAGGGGCTTTCAATAAGGATCTCTCCTCATCTTGGCGGCATGATTAGGTGACCAAACCTCTCCTTAGATGTAATTTTCTAGACATTGCCAATAATGTTATCCAATAATATTATTCAGATAATATGAATTATTGTCTCGATAATGGAAAATATCGTGTAATGACAATTTATTGAAACAACAAGTAATATAAAATATCAATGCAAAGAATTATTGAATCAATAAAATAAAATACTTGAGCAATAATTCATCGTAATAATTATTGAGTAGTGCCTTTTCACGTAAGAATCAATAATTAGTGCAATACCGTGTCGTGTGTTCAACAACGCCAGTATTAGTGTGTTTTAACCAACCGGTATTCCAACAAAGATAATCTAGAATAAACTACTCGTTATTTAAACAACTTATATTTTTTCGTTTTCTTCACCCAATCTCTTTCCGCTATGGGGCCCACAAAAGACTACGCCGTCGTATGAATATTCCCCGACAGTACGAATATTCCACGACCAAACGAATATTCCCCGACAATAATGAATATATTATAACCACTTGCTTATTCGAAATATTTGTGTATTTTACCCATAACTATCCACATTAATCAAATCAACCCTTACTATTTCAAAATAATAAATAGAGGAAAATAAATTTCATTTATTAATAATTTGGGGTCTTACATTAACTATGTAGAAGGATAAAAGCATCTTTTCACACTCCAGAGATAACCCTGGAGAACCACAACATCAATTCCAACCTCGGAGATAGCCTCGGGAGATCCATTTTCTAACCCCGGAGATAACCCCGGGAAATCAGTTTCTAAACCTGGAGATAACCCCGGGAAAGTCAGTTCTAACCCCGGAGATAACCCCGGGAGATCAAGTTTAATGCCTGAAGTCAACCCCAAGAGGTCAATCCAACCTCAAAGATAAGCCTGAGGACATTCAGAGTCAATAGTAGGCCCATCTCAGAGATAACCCTGAGAAAAGACTGCTACAACTACGCCAAAATCGGAGATAACCCCGGTAGGGGTAAAATGGTCATTTTGCCAACTCAACTTCAACTCAAATCAAATACACTCATCTTAACTCAAATTTCTTCAAAAGAAGTCCCACAAAAACCATATCTTAACTTTCGAGCACAAACTACGCAAAACAGCTCAACAGACTGCCTGATGGAAACCCGAAAATGCCATTTTGGTCATGGACCCATCTTCCCAAAATCAAAAATGGGCAAATCCTATGTCATTGCATAGCTCTCGGAAAGATCTTTCCGAAATGGTATGGCACGCCTCAATCTAAGGCTCGGATTGAAGTTCTGCAAGTTCGAGCAGACATCACACATCTGCGGCTACCGCAGGTGTACCTGCGGTTCCCCCCTTTATAAATAAAGGGCTTTAGGTGGCCATTTTAGTAAGAGAAACGACGAGGAAGCCCTGCCCAATTTTCTCTGTACACACTATAAACTGAGTGCTCTCTCATTTTAAACACTTGTGAGCTTATATTCAGTCATATTTTTATCGGCGGGAGCCGAGTGTTCATCCGTTTAAAGCTATAGAAGTCTTCTTTTGTAGTCCACTGTAAGCCTTCTTACACACTTTAAATCATTTCTCTTCATCTTTGCATACATTGTTCTTCACATTGAGAGTCGTGTTGTGTGTGTATGCCCGAACTTTGGTCCGTGTGGCTTTTTTTTTTATATTTATATATATATATATATATATATATATATATATATATATATATATATATATATGGACTAACATTATCGAGTTATGCCTCGATTGAGCCACGACTCACGCCCGAGTATATATATATATATATATATATATATATATATATATATATATATATATATATATATATATATATATGAACTGCTGTCGCGCTACTGCTCGATGAGCCTAGATTTTACATCCGGAGCATTTATTGCTTATATATATATATAAAAACTATTGTCGGACTCTGTTCGATGAGCCTAGATTTTACATCCGGTGAGTTTACTACTTTTATATATATAGCGACAAATCATTTGAAATGATAAACCGATTTGGGATCGATATATATATCGTATGCGTTATCGCTTATATATATATATATATATATATATATATATATATATATATATATATATATATATATTCTCATCTGTGCATGGAGTTTACTTTGTGGCCTTTTCTTTGCTTTATTTACATTTAGTCCCGCTTGGAGTTTACTTCGTGGAGGTTGATCGTTTTTACTGTTTTATTTACATTTAGTCCCGCCTGGAGGTTACTTCGTGGCGGTTGATCGTATTTATTACTTTATTTACATTTTTGATCCCCCGTGGAGGTGCATCGTGGTGGTTGATCATGTCTATATATATATATATATATATATATATATATATATATATATATACTGTGAGACCCCATATTTTATCAATAAAGATTTAAATTTTGTCGAAATAATTTTTAATATTATGGTGTGAATTTGAGATAATATTATAGTTGTGGGTAGTATTTATAAATTTTGCAAAGTATGCAAGTGGTTATATTATATTCGATTGGTGGGGAATATTCGGTTTAGCAGGGAATATTCGCATAACTACTCAATCATTGGTGACCCCCTAATGTAATTATTGTCGGATTGAGAAAACGACAAAAATATTTTATTGAAATAACAATGGAAGTTTTACCGTTGATATCTTGTTGAACTACCAGTAGTAAAACGATACAAGAATACGTGTGGTTGCATAGTAGCACACGGTATTGATTATTGATGCTTATGTGAGAAGTCACTCGGTTTGATTCCATTATTGCCGATTAATAATATGAATTATTATAACGATAATGACGTTTTGTTTTATTCGTATTATTATTATAATAAAATGAAACATCTTTTTATATAAAAATGTAATACTTTATTAAAGTTATTCTATAAATAAAATATATTATATTTTATTACGCATATAGTGTTTTGCATAGTGTTTTGCATAGTGTTGCATAGTGTTTGCATAGTAAAATGTTTTTATATAAATAGAATATATTATATTTTATTTAAAAGATTTTGCTTTAAATATGGACCGTCGACGATTAAAGTAAATCAACTGGACCGATTCATGGATTAATTACTATGCATTCTATTTTCCTATAAATAGAAGCTCATTCCTTCATTATTTTCTTCACTTAATTCTTTGAAACTCTAGAGAGAGAAATTATAAAGAGAAGCTATAGAGAGAAAATCTATAGAGAGAAAGAAGAAGAGTATTCGGTACTTCACTACTTTGATATCCAAAGTGTCTTTTACGGTAGGGAATATTATTTGTTGTAATTCGTAAAGGGTGTTATTCTTTCTTATTCATGAAGAGAACTTCGTTATTCCATTCATTATTATTACATTGGAATAACTGTAAAAGTGGTATACCCTATACATAACTCAGATATGCAAGGCATACCCTATACTTGGTGAAATCCTTATGTTATTCCATTCTTATTTATTCATTGGAATAACTTTGATAACGCCGTAATCCCCTATACTTGGTGATCTTCTTCGTTATTCCATTCTTTATTATTCTCGTTGGAATATCCATGCATGTATTTTACACATTGCACTGGTTCCATTGTTTATTATTCCGCATTTATTATTCTCATTGGAATATATCGTCTCGTGTGTTTTACAGGACTGGTTCCATTGTTTATTATTCAAAGCATTTATTATTACATTGGATCATCCTCGTCGGTGTGAATTTCACCGACTGGTTCCGTTATTATTATTATTCTCGTTGGAATAACTCGCCTATGCGGCACCGCATGCATGGTGATTTCCTTTGTTATTCCATTCTTTATTATACCCAAATTGGTTAAAACTTTGACTTCTATACTCCATGAAATTAGTAGAATATCCCTGATATTTGTGTTTCATCCAGTATCTTTTCATGGAAATATTCTTCTGATCATTTTTGAATTTAACTCTACAAAACAGTATCTTGTTGACAATTTAGACGTTATTAATTCCTGGATAAAATAATTCTTGAACTTGTTTTATTGAATTATTATGTCATTGTCATCATCCTCATGATATATTATGTTATCTTTGGCTTACGTGCATAGATGAACTTAGTATGATTATGACCAGGGATCATCCGGTATAATCATGGCTTGTTATAAATGATGTGATAAAAGTCCTCAGTGGCCTGTAATGCGTTGATGGATAGTTTTTGGTATGATTATGACCGGGGTGATTCGGTATAGTCATGACCATTGATAATTTGATGAAAATCCTTGGCCATGTGGTGCGGGGATGATTAGATATTGTGGTTTATTCATTAAACCGAGTCTTAATGATAAAAATTTATGAAAACCTTTTAAAACCTAAAAGATAGTAGACTTTATTTTCTACTTGACTCTTTTAATGGATTGCACATTCACCGCAGATTAAACTGGTTGTCTATTGTATTTTATCGGTTTAACATCTTTGTTGAAGGCTAATGATAATTTATTACGCATTATCTTAGTCATAATATTTCTTACTAGGCTAGTTGAGCTCACCCTTTCTTTCACTTTGTTCTCTTCGTGAAATGAGAATATAGCTAGGACCAGTCTGGGAAAAGAGTGATGGTCCGAAGATAGCATTAGTAGTCCTCACTATTACGTTAAATAGTGTGACAATAAATGTAATGAGGACTCCTTGAGTATGGATATTGTCTAAATGACAATATTCCTATTAGAACTCTCAGTTTATGTATTGTCGTATGTTACACGACAGATGTATAATTAAGTTTGTATTTGAATTTATGTACCATGTAAGTGGCGACCCAAGATGGGTGACGTATACCTAATTTTGGGGGCGTCACAGTTGGTATCAGAGCTTAGGATATGATCCACGGCTAAGATGAGATAAGAAGTAGGAGGAGAGACGGGAATTCCTTCGCTAGTATGACCTACCTAAGTTTATTTGGTATTTGATTGGTCGGTCAGAGTATAGTGATAATATGTTGCATGTCAATTAACCCTTATTTTGTGGCAGTGTTTGAAAATGGCATCCGAGAATGTTGAGAATAGCAATGGAGCACAGGAGACTGTTGATTCTCCACAGATCAATAATCAGGACAATGTGCAACAGGATGGCGATAATCCTCCTGTAAACAACAACACTGATCAATTGATGAATGACGCATGACGTTTAAAAGGTTTTAGAATTCATGCAACATCTGGCGAAAGCGACTCCTGTCCAAAACGTAGGTGGAACACGGAAAACTCTGACGGTCACCGCTAAATAATTCAAGGAGCTGGGACCACGGAGTTTAAGGGAGAGCCAAAACCACTTACGGAGGAAGCATGGATAAAGCAGATTACAAGATATTTGATGTCTTGGGATGCTCCGAGGAGCAAAAGGTTCCTTTTGCCGCCTTTATGTTGCTTGTGAGGGCGACATCTTGGTGGGAATCGGTAAAACGTACTCAACTTCTTTCAGATCAAGATATCTTGGGAGAAGTTCCAGAGTCATTCAACGACAAATACTTTCCGAAAGTATTCGCCACATGAAGGAGGTGGAGTTTATCAAGTTGGAACAAAACAATATGACCGTGTCGCAATACGAGGCAAAGTTTGCCGAGTTATCTCGGTTTGCATCCCATTTGGTCGATAATGAGGAGCGAATGACGCGAATGTTTTTAAGAGGTTTGAAACCCAATATACGTCAATACCTAATTTCTCATAAACTTTGTTTGTATTCAGATATTGTGAATAGGGCTCGATTATTGGAGTAGCGATAATGTGTCAAAGACAACTAAAAAGGTAACGACCAACAACACAATAATAATCGCATTCAAGTGGCAACGGCCATGAACAACGATAACCATCGTGGGGAAATTATCATTTAAATTGGTAACCATGGTCAAAATAATAGGAATGGAAATTTCAAGAAGAGGAAATTCAACAATGATGGAAAGACGCAAAGACCAAAGACCGTTGTTAAGGAAGGAGAAAGACCACCTATCATATATGCTTCAAATGCGGAGGAGAGGGACACATCAGTCCAAACTGTGCCATGTCGCCCAAAGCATGTTATAATTGTGGAAGAGAAGGTCACTTAGCTCGATTTTGTCGTTTACCGAAGACAAATTCAACTAGGATGGAGGCACCAAAGGGTCATCTAGACAAACCAAAGCCTGTAGTTTAAGAGAGTTTTTTTTTCGTGACGAGGAACACGAATAAAATTATCACGGGTAAGTTAATCATAAGCTCTTGAAGTCTATACCGTGTTAGATACCGATTCTACCCACTCTTTTATTCTACCTAGTTGTGTTCAATGTTTAAATTTGACTCGAAAAAAAAAAATTAGACTTTGATTTATCTATTGAAACTTCGTTGGGAGAAACCTTCGTTACCTCCAATGTTTATTAATCTTGTTGTTTCAAATAAACACCTTCACGATCTTATCTCTTTGAAAATACTTGACTTTGAGGTAATTTTTAAAAACGATTGATTAACTACTCGTTATTCTTTTTGCAAGGTTGTTAGCTTTCATATTCCTAACCAACCTGTTATACGAATTCAAAGTAACCAAACCACTAAAGTCAATCATTGTCATATCAAGCCATAAGTAAAGAGCCCGATCCTTTCGTTGTTGACTTCCTTGTGTGGAATGCACCGAAGCGGACTTTTCAGAGGCGGCGACGCCGTGATGAAGATGGCAAGTTGATAGGTATCATTGTGAGGTGCTATCCGGGTTAAGGGATAGAAGTCATAGTTGGTATTAATGTGACGACTATCCAAGTCTTGGACGAGAGTAATGATTTTGAATGATATTTCTATCATTAATAAATTTCTTGGCGTATTCTTGAAGACTTCCTAGCCTACCCTAGAACGTGAAATCAAATTTTGTATTGACCCCAGTACAAAAACCCATTTCTTAAACCCTCAAATATTTCTTCAACTAAAAGGATGCATTTACGAGGATTATGATGAAAGTCATAATAAAAGCATTGGACTAATGAAAATCATGGGTATATGAAGTATTAGTAAGTGTTATGATGAGTTATGTTGGTTATTATGTGAAAATATGAAAGTTTCTTAGAAATCACAAAGAGTTGAAAATCAGATTTTTGGTGAAAAACGTAACATGAAATTCAAATGACCATATCTCCTATTATATTTTGAATTTTTGAGTGTGGTCAAGTCCTAGAGTTAGATCTATGAGTTACCTAACTAATCCAAGTGGAATTACTGGAAAAGGTGTTGTAGATTTTTGTGTGGACTGATTTTAGCAAAGGAGTGCAAAGCTGTAAAAACCAAAAAAGCTGCTACCATGATTTTAGAGGGGCTGTTTCGGCCACTTAAATTATGAGAAAAATTCTGGCCTTTTGGGACATGAAAGTATATGGTATAAAGTACCTCCTGTCCAAAAATGAGCTCATTCCGACTTAAAATGAGCAAGTTATGACTATTTCAATATTTAGGTTTTTTAAAATTTAAAATGCTATAACCTAGGAGTTCTATAACTCCGATGACCATGAAATTTAAACTAGAAGCTCACGTTAACATGTGTAAGGTCCTGCCAAGATTTGGGAATTTTTGGAGTGAAACTTGAGGTAGCTAATTTCTTAAGTAATTAATTAGAAATTGATTTTTAAAAAATAGTAAATGAATTTTAAAAATTCCGAGAAAAATATATTTTCATTATGGGACTATATTATGCTAAATCCCAGAAAAGAAATATTTTTGGGACTGATTTGGTATTTTTCATGAAAATAGTTTAGTTACGAACATATGAGTTAAATATGTTATGTGAAGTAACAAAGTTGAAAATAGGATTTTATGGCTAGAGAATCCTATATAGAGTATATGCATATTTTTGAGGGATTTGATAATTGGTGATGATATCTTATGAGTATGGCATTTTTGAATGATTAAATGCATTATATGGTAAAGCGTAAACAATTAAGATAAATTGTTTATAAATTTAAGAAGTGATTAAAATATTGTTATAATATTAATGATATTAGATTATGAGATTATTAAGTGATTGATAACATGGGGATATTCTTGAATCCTGGATAAATTATATTATAAATGTTTAATATTTATCCTTTATCTCATTTGATTGATTCTTTATATCATTATCCTCACGCTTATATTATGTTGAAAGTCATCTGTGGTTCTGTAGTGCATAGATGGACTTGGTATGATTATGACTGAGGATTGTTCGGTATAATCATAATCAGTAATTGAAAACACAATTATCTTTGGTAGTAGTGCATGGATAATTTGTGGTCGTGATACTAATGAATACACAATTATCTTTGGTAGTAGTGCATGGATAATTTGTGGTCGTGATACTAATGAATACACGATTATCTTTGGTAGTAGTGCATGGATAATTTGTGGTCGTGATACTAATGAATACACGATTATCTTTGGTAGTAGTGCATGGATAATTTGTGGTCGTGATACTAATGAATACACGATTATCTTTGGTAGTAGTGCATGGATAATTTGTGGTCGTGATACTAATGAATACACGATTATCTTTGGTAGTAGCAGTGCATGGATAATTGTGGTCGTGATACTAATGAATACACGATTATCTTTGCCGTAGTGCATGGATAATTTGTGGTCGTGATACTAATGAATACACGATTATCTTTGGTAGTAGTGCATGGATAATTCGTGGTCGTGATACTTAATGAATATCCTTGGCCCGTAGTGTAGGGATGATTCGATGATATGGATTAATTATTGAAATGAGTCTCAAAGAATGAAATATTAATTCATGGATGTGGTAAAAGTCATCTTTGGTCGTAGTGCATTGATAGACTTGGTATGATTATGACCACGGATTATTCGGTATAATCATGGATAAGTAATTGAAAACACGAATATCCTTAGCTTGATGAGTGCATGAATAATTCATGGTTGTGATACTATTAAGTCGAGTCTCGAGATTATTGGTTTTTTATAGTTGTATATCTTTGGCTGAGTGCAAAGATGAATTGTTAATGAATATCTTTGGCGGATTGCAAAGATGAATTTAATGTTTTCAACGATAAAGGTATTCAAGGTATCCTCACCTCTTTATCATACAGTCACGTACCCTAATTTCGAGGGCTAAATTCCATAAGGAGGGGAGATTGTGAGACCCCATATTTTATCAATAAAGATTTAAATTTTGTCGAAATAATTTTAATATTATGGTGTGAATTTGAGATAATATTATAGTTGTGGGTAGTATTTATAAATTTTGCAAAGTATGCAAGTGGTTATATTATATTCGATTGGTGGGGAATATTCGGTTTAGCGAGGGAATATTAAATACAACTACTCAATCATTGGTGGACCCATAATGTAATTATTGTCGGATCGAGAAAGCGACAAAAATATTTTATTGAAATAACAATGGAAGTTTTACCGTTGATATTGTTGAACTACTCGGTAGTAAAAGTGCGAGAATACGTGTGGTTGCATAGTAGTAGACACCAGTATTGATTATTGATGCTTATGTGAGAAGTCACTCGGTTTGATTCCATTATTGTCGATTAATAATATGAATTATTATAGCGATAATGACGTTTTGTTTTATTCAGTATTATTAACGTAATAAAAGCGAAACATCTTTTTATATAAAAATGAATACTTTATTAAAGTTATTCATAAATAAAATATATTATATTTTATTATGCATAGTGTTGCGTAGTGTTTTGCATAGTGTTTTTGCATAGTGTTGCATAGTGTTTGCATAGTAAAATGTTTTATATAAATAGAATATATTATATTTTATTTATAAGATTTTGCTTTAAATATGGACCGTCGATTAAAGTAAATCAACTGGACCGTTCATGGATTAATTACTATGCATTCTATTTTCCTATAAATAGAAGCTCATTCCTTCATTATTTTCTTACGAATTCAACTTTGAAACTCTAGAGAGAGAAATTATAGAGAGAAGCTATAGAGAGAAAATCTATAGAGAGAAAGAAGAAGAGTATTACGGTACTTCACTACTTTGATATCCGGTGTCTTTTTACGGTAGGGAATATTATTTGTTGTACAGTAAGGGGTGTTATTCTTTCTTATTCATGAAGAGAACTTACATTATTCCATTCATTATTATTACATTGGAATAACTTTGTAAAAGTGGTATACCCTATACATAACTTTGTATATCTGGCGTACCCTATACTTGGTGAAATCCTTATGTTATTCCATTCTTATTTATTACATTGGAATAACTTTGATATCTGCGTAATCCCCTATACTTGGTGATCTTCTTACATTATTCCATTCTTTATTACTCTGTTGGAATATCTTGTCGTGTGTTTTACACGGCACTGGTTCCATTGTTTATTATTCCGCATTTATTATTACATTTGGAATATCACGTGCGTGTGTTTTACAGGACCGGTTCCATTGTTTATTATTCAGCATTTATTATTCTGTTGGATCATCCTGCTTGTGTGAATTTCACGACTGGTTCCGTTATTATTATTCATTGGAATAACTCGTCTACATCTGGTACCGCATGCATGGTGATTTCCTTTGTTATTCCATTCTTTATTATACCCGGTTAGGTAAAACTTTGACTTCTATACTCCATGAAATTAGTAGAATATCCTTGATATTTGCGTTTCATCCAAAGATATCTTTCATGGAAATATTCTTACGATCATTCTTGAATTTTACTCTCTAAAGCAAAGATATCTTGTTGACAATTTGGACGTTATTAATTCTCGGATAAAATAATTCTTGAACTTGTTTTATTGAATTATTATGTCATTGTCATCATCCTCATGATATATTATGTTATCTTTGGCTTACGTGCATAGATGAACTTAGTATGATTATGACCGAGGATCATCCGGTATAATCATGGCTTGTTATAAATGATGTGATAAAAGTCCTCGTTGGCTGTAATGCGGTTGATGGATAGTTTTTGGTATGATTATGACCGTGGGTGATTCGGTAAGATAGTGACCATTGATAATTTGATGAAAATCCTTGGCCGTGGTGGTGCGGGGATGATTAGATATTGTGGTTTATTCATTAAACTGAGTCTTAATGATAAAAATTTATGAAAACCTTTTAAAACCTAAAAGATAGTAGACTTTATTTTCTACTTGACTCTTTTAATGGATTGCACATTCCGCCGTGATTAAACCGGTTGTCTATTGTATTTTATCGGTTTAACATCATTTGAAGGCTAATGATAATTTATTCGCATTATCTTAGTCATAATATTTCATTGGGCTAGTTGAGCTCACCCTTTCTTTCTTTCGTTCTCTTGTGAAATGAGAATATATTTGGGACGAGTCGGGGAAAAGAGTGATGGTCCAGAAGATAGCATTAGTAGTCCTCACTATTCGTTAAATAGTGTGACAATAAATGTAATGAGGACTCTTGAGTATGGATATTGTCTAAATGACAATATTCCTATTAGAACTCTTAGTTTATGTATTGTCGTATGTTACACGGACGGATGTATAATTAAGTTTGTATTTGAATTTATGTACCATGTAAGTGGCGACCCAAGATGGGTGACGTATACCTAATTTTGGGGGCGTCACATTTACCGCTTTTATATATTTACATTTTCTGATCCCCCATGGAGGTGCTTCGTGGTGGTTGATCATGTCTCTATATATATATTTACAGCTTTTATATATATAACTGCTTACTGCTTTCATATAAATTGTGACATCATGTGAGCCTAGGAATCATGTGATCACAGATTCAGTCTACTGAATCTAGATTCGAATCTCGTGATGGACATTTTCAGCTGTAAGCAGCTTGTAAATTATTCACGGTGTTTGAATTTCCTTAGATGGCTTTCATGCCCATGAGGAGTTCGGCATTGCTATATATATTATTTTCTCGAAGATGCTTCGCATCTCGAAAATAAAAGTAATCAAGCCGAACATTTAATATAATGGAAGTATCAAAGGCCTCAATTACTATTGAGCACAGGATTTGAAAAACCTCTTTTATAAAACCTCATTGCTATATCTTGTATAAAACTGAATTTTTATACAAATTCAAACCTTGTGTATATAGGTGTGAACGAGGCGTAGCACTACTTCCAAATAATTGCACATTAACCCACACACACACACATTCGTATAACAGTTTAATTGAAAAGTGGCGGTAACCGTGGTAACACGGATGTCGAGGGGTACCTAACACCTTCCCTCCACATAAGCAAGTCCCCGGACCCTAATGAATCTCGGTTTCACAGACTCGTTTAGTAGTGTCACATCACTGGGTCAATGTGCAAACCTTTTCTCGGTTGTATTGGTACAACCATTTAGAAAACCAACTGGCGACTCTTACAATCAAATCGTCGACATATAAATGTCGGACCTTTTCAAAACTTATTTTTTCAAACATATCTCACCTAACATGAGAACACAAAAAAAGACAAGAACAAAAAAGGAACAAATAAAATCCCGATGTCGACGGTGGTGACTTCTCTTTGGGACTCCAAAGAAGAGGACTTAAGCCGCTACTACAAGCTTTTCAAAATTGTTATATGCTTGTGTGTGGATGTTGCATTTACATTTTTGATGAATGTGTATGAATGCATTTTACTTACTGCACTACAATATATCTATCTGTGATATTAGTGATTCGCACATGTCATCATTCCCATAACGGTGAGACACGTTGCATGTGAATGTATGTTGTGTGGTTCCTCCACCAGAGGCTATCCTGGTCGGTGTTTGATTATTGGACTCGTAGGGAGACTAATTCCAACGAGGCTCAGGAAAGGCACCACCCAAATTCACTCCAGTTGAAAGACCGAATTAACTTCCCGTTAAGTAAATTGCGATGATCTGGGAACCTTCATGCCAAAAAGCCGCGAGAGTAACCTAAGATAGGTCAGCCTCTGATAAACCAAATGCGGAGGAAAGTCTCTTCATGCTTTCCATTTTCAATTACTTGTAAAGACAATTACTTGTAATTTCATTCCATGTCAATCTCTATGTAATGGAAAATATGAAGAATATGTGTACATGCATATTAAGGCCTGACATGCTATCAAATGACACCAGTTTTTACAGGATAATATTCCTAAAATGGACACATTATGATAGTATGAAAACATTTATACATTCCCTAAGACTAAACTACATAAGTTTTTGTAGGGAAGAAATTGGTCCCGTTTCCCATTCAAAGTCCAAAAAGGCATTAAGCCCACAGCCAAACATGGCTAAAAGTGCCCAACCTGATCCTACTCCTATCTCTCGCGAGGAGTTCGAAAGATTAAGCTATCAAATTACAGAGTTTGCTGTTATGCTCAAAGAACTACACCAATTTACTCAGGGTCCACAAATACCTGGTATGCCCGACTTGACAATGCCAAAATCCATAACTGGGAAGAATTGGCCCACGCCTTTCTAAATCAGTACGATTTTCAGTCACAACTGGCACTAGATCGATACCAAGTGACTAAAGTCAAAAAAACAAAGTACTGAATCTTTTCGAGAATATGCCCAAAGGTGGAGACATCTAGCAGCGCACGTCATTCCATGAATGATAGAAACTGAGATGGTAATGACGTTTATTGATATCCAAGAGGCTCCTTACTATGAGAGGATCCTAGCAGGCATAGAAAAGCCATTCTCAGAAATGATAAAACACAGCGAAATGGCAGAGATGGGTCTAAAGGCAGGCAAGATTAAAGACTTCACTGCCTTGGAAGCAGTCGTCAAGCATATACAGACTGGCAAGTATGCGAGCGATCCCAAGGGGGTACCCAATAAAGGCACTGAAGATGTATCCCTTGTTGTACAGGGGCAAGCTAGTAGACCAACCTACAGTCCCCCCATTTGGAAAAAGCGAGACAATCTTCCATTTCAACAACAGGCTGCATTTAACCAATTCCAGGACAGGAAAAGAAAATTTGAGAGAACGAAAAATCGGGTGTTCACTCCACTAGGCAATTCTCTTGAAAATGTATTTGCGATATTGATAGAGCATAAGAAAATTACTGAACTTGCTCCACCTCTGGTACCAGGGAATAAAAGATACAATCCAAGTCAGAGATGTGCTTACCACTCATGGTCTCCAGCGTGATACACAAGATTGTTGGTCCTTAAAGCATAAAATTCAAAATTTGATCGAAAGTGGTAGTATTGTGGTCCAACAACCTGACCAACAAAATGTCAACACCAACCTTCCGTTGCAGCATGATACGGAGAAAGTAAACATGATCGGGTCAGGAAGCGCTGAAATGTATCCAAATCGTAAGTACATACGAAGGATAGAGGAATACCCCCAAAGGCACAGATCAAATGTCCTAAAGTGGGAAAACTCGGAGGAGGGTATGATAGTAATGCAAAAATTAGAGACGATCCATAATCAAGTAAATCTCCTTGCTAAGCTAATAGTGGGACAACATCAGGACACAAGGCAGTTTTTCTCTCAACTATCAGAAAGCCAAGAGAAAAAAGAGGTCAACCATAATGCAAACCCATATCTCTCCATGTTGAGCCAGCTAAATGAAGAAGATCAAAGCAAGCTAAAAGGAGAAGAAAAGGGGAATGATAACATTGCTAGAAGATCTCGCCAGCGAAAAAATCACTTGGGGGAATGCGAGTTCTCAAAGAAGAAAGATCAAACAACCTCCATAAGCGCCCGAAAATTCACCCCTTTGAGCAAATCAAATGAAGAAATGTTATACTTTCTGATAAGCGAAGGATGGATTACTGAGTTACCGCCTCCTATAAATCCCAAGATAAAGAGTTATGATTCCACCAAGATGTGTCTCTACCATCCTAACTCAATTGGACATACGACTGAGGAATGTTGGTCTTTACGACATAAAATCCAGGATCACATTGAAAATGAAGAGCTGAAGATAGAATTCCTCATGACCAGAAAAGGCGAAAAAGAAATAAAAAGCTTAATATGTCCACTCGAGACAGGCAGTTCAGAGGAGGTAAAGGCCATGAGCACCAATCCTGGCAGAACACAAGATGGACTTATCCTAATGCATCGAATGACAGAGGAGACACATGAATCCTCAAAGGATATTCCTCGTCCAACATCAAACATCTTCTGGTCCAAAGATAACAACCACGTTCCTGATTTTATCACCTTGGATGATGAAGAAGAAATACTAATCCTGTCCAAGGAAGGAAAAGCCAAAAAGGGAAATTCCTTGTAAGAAATGCAACCACAGTTCGAGGGAGATTTCATGGTCTAATCCTCTCAAGCCCAGGAAAAATGTGAAGGAACAGATGAAAGAAAAGATGGTGAGATTGTGTGGAAGCCAACCCATTGAAGAATCCGAGTTCATCCTTTTTGCGATGGGTCCATTCAAGTGTCCATGAGGAATGTCTTTGCATCGAGGCGATCGAGTTATGGCCATAAGCGAAGATATTCGGGATCAAGTGGTAACCTCTATCATGAGCCTTCAAGGCAACATCACCATCGACAACCGGACTATTAGGCCTCAAGTAGCCAATAAGATGTAGATCTAGGGGTTAAAGTTGTGAGTTCCAAAAGATGTTGGGATGGTATCACTTTCTTCGCAGTATGCCTTTTATTTTCCATGCATGTAAATATTGAAAAAAAACAAAAAATCAAAAAATCAAAAATCAAAAATCAAATCAGTTAGGTTTCAGCTCATAGGGGCGAACTACGTCGACCTGATCTCCTTGATACCTGGGAGTACGTAGGCAACCATTTTATATGTCTCGATCGCAATAAAACAAAAATAAAAAAAACATTTCTACACCCTTCTCTACAAACAAAAACAACAAAAACATTTCTACACCTTTCTACCCTTACACCATTCAACATTGAACCTCTTATACCAGGCCTGAACTACGAAAGACCTGATCTCCCCTCATCAATGGGAGTACGTGGCGACCATTTATGGTCTTGGTCAAACTAAACAAAAACCTAAAAACACTTCTCAAACCGTTTATCTTATCAAGAAGGAACTACATGAGACCGATCTCCCACACACGAGAGCACGTAGGCAACCATCATTGGTAGTGCGGTCCGGACCCTCAAAAGAAATATCCAAACCTAAACATTAATCCCAAGACACCAAAGAACAACCCTCCAAGTCGGTGACCCATGTCGAAAAGACCCAACAACACTTCAATGTCATTCCATTAAATCTGGCACAAATCCAGAAAAGAAAAAACAGTGATACACTAAGACAACCAACAACGAGGACCTTCAAAGAGCCGACACCCTCAATCAAAGGTCTTCATCAAATTAGAAGAAAACCATCAAGGCCAATTGCGATAACAAGTCAGGAACAATGATTGAGGGCATCCAAAGCCCAAATCTACTACCTGCTCACCATATGGTACAGAGGTAAAAGCCTCTTGCGATCTCGACATCTTATCAACCCATCTTTCAAAGCAAATATCCAGACAATAAGAAAGACTGGGGTAATTTCAAAATTGGCAACAACCTAATATTGGGACCCTTACAACAAGACCGGGGCAGTGTCGGAAACAACGACAACTCAATACTGGGGCATTTATCAACCATCCTAAAGAGGAAAATGCACAAGTCATCGCCATCAGCATGATACATCATCATCGGAGCTTCCCTCACATCATCTCACTGGAAATTTGGTATGATCATTTGTTCTTTTCCAATCATACTAATCTCAGAATGAATAATCCACATCTGAGGTATGACTCTCTCATCTCTTTATGAGCTTTCAATCTCTATTTACATGCATTAGCGATAATATGCATGTTAAGTATTCTTAGAAAAGGATTTTGCTTAACTTGTTATGAATGTGATTAATTTTCATAAGTTTCGTGGGGGCGAGAATCACAGGAACGATTAGAGAATTAAGATTATTCAACCTTTTGATTGGGCACGACATCCCAGTTCAAAGCGCTTTTGGAACAGACTTGACCTCATATGCATGTCTACACTTTGCGATTTCCCTGACTCTTAGTTGTGGGGTATGAAGCTCAGGAAAAAATAATGGAAAATAATGAAAAGATAAAAGATAATTCGCCAGCCTAATGTCTCGAATCGTGGCCTAGGTTGCTTGAGTTATTAAGCCTAAGGGGTGTCTTTACACCTGGTGCGCTAAAGCCATCTGGTTTGGGAGTCATCGGCCCAACACTCCTTACATGGGTAACTTAGCGCCTAAGAAAATGAGTATTGAAAAAAAATAAAAAGAAAAAAAAGGCAAAACCTGAGCAGATCTGAATCGTAGCGTAGGTTACTCGAGTAATTAAGCCCGAGGGGTGTCTTTACACCTGGTGCCCTAAAGACATCTGGTTTGGGAGTAATCGACCTAATGCTCGTTACATTGGGTGAATTAGAGCCTAAGAAAATGAACCTAACAAACTCAGGCAAAGAAATAAACAGATAATTGCCTGACTTATGTCGAAGCGTGGCCTTTATTACTCGAGCCAGTAAACCAGAAGGGGTGTCTTAACACCTAGTGCCCTAAAGCCCTCATGTTTGGGAGTCATTGGTCCAAAACTCATTACATGGGTAATTCTGAATAGCCTAAGAAAATGAGACAAGATTAGGTGAGAAAAAGAAAAATTTGCCAAGGCATAGAAGTAAAGCCCCTACTAAGAGTTACATCACTCATAGTGCGTGTGTCATATGAAGTCAATTCTGCGAAGAATACCGTCTAGAGCAAAGATGAAGTTTCTCTGATAAAGGGAGATAAGTCTTTTAAAATCTAATCCTATCCATGAATAATGACCATGGATATTTACAAATTTCCTTGCGATTTCATAACTCATTCCATTTCATAATTTTTACTTCAAATGCCTTATTCACAAGAATATACTAATCCTGACAGCCAAGTCGTCAAGCTTTTCGTACATTTTGCTCTTTTGATGTGCAGGATATTGCTCACTCATGACTTGGTCAACAAAGAGAGTTTCCCATATGAATCCCCGACAACAACATACGAAAGGATTGGAGCATTTTCTAATTCCAAGAAACGGAAAGAGTTTAAGGCGAGATCAAGCTTCTAATCAAAAGAAAAGACAGAACTCCTGAAGGAAATCATGGCGATGTAAGCTTGCCCCTACAGAAGAAGGGGAAATTTTTTAAAAAAGTCCTTAACTTAAGAGCAGAAAGCCAATGACGAAAGGTCTAGTGAATGAAATCCTCACCATAAAATGTGTCAACATGCGTCAAGTCCTCACGAGTCGAGGCCTCTATACCGAAGTTTAAATCTGGGCAGCAAAAGAATGGGATGTACCCTCTAGGGATGTCAGCAACATTCAGATCATCAGTTCAGCCGGGTTATGAATCAAAAGCTCAAGGGAATGGGGCACAAGCACCCCAACAGCGAAAAGAAACTCCAAATCGCCTCAGAAAGGGTGAGGTAAGTTTCTACTCCAGACACTTTAAAATGTGCATCAACATAGGACAATAGACTCCTAAGGACAAATCTAGGTCATCACATCATGCATGATCTGCACATGTGCAAAAGCGCTACATCAGCGTACATCTTCATCAACATTTAGCATGCATCTCCTATATATTAAAATATATGCACATTAAATGTCTAGATTAGAGGAAAATTCCGTCGTAGACATCAGTTTGTTGTCATCAATCCAGCGTAACATCAGGCGGAGTCTGGTGAATTAAGTCGTTGAATATTACTTCAGCGAAGGTATCAGAAGAATCGGTATTCTAAACCAGTGGCATCAATTCTGCATAGCATCGAGCCATTTCAGTGATGAAAGCTTTGTATACCACCGTTCGAGTAGGAACCAAAATAGTTTGGCGATGTCAGCGTAGAAAACTACCAGCAGGGTAGGCACCGTTGTAAACTACCAGCGTATGCATCGGGAAGGTCCGATGATTTTAGAACTTCATCCCCAGCAGAGATATAGAAAACATCTCAACTTATCTTCATCAAACAAGCATCAGCAACACCGATAAAAAGCCAAACCGTTGGAGTCAACACCAGCATAGGTATCAACAATAACTGGTAAAGGTAAAGCGATTTGTGATGTGCGATGTGTGAAATGTGATTTGCAATTTGCAATATATGAAATGCGATGTGCGAATTACAAAGTGCGATTAGCCAAATGCGAAGTGTGAAATGTGAAATGCGATATGCAATTTGCGAACTGCGATTTGCGAAAGTATTTTAACATTCATCATAACATTCATTACATTGCAATTTGCATCATTCAAAATACCTTGTCATATTTCAAGTGTCTAGTAATCTTTATCATTTCCATTCCATTGAACATGATAAAGAGGGGCATCTGTAGACACTCGGAATTTTGTTTTCCTGTTACTAACTATGTACGAGGATAAAAGCATCTTTTCACACTCCAGAGATAACCCTGGTGAACCAAAACATCAATTCCAACCCCGAAGATAGCCCCGGGAGATCCATTTTCCAACCCCGGAGATAACCCTGTGTGAAATCGGTTTCTAAACACAGAGATAACCCGGAAAGTCGATTTAACCGGAGATAACCCCGGGAAATCAAGTTTAATGTCCGGAGTCAACCCCAAGAGGTCAAACCAACCTCAAAGATAACCCTGACGACATTCAGAGTCAATAGTAGGCCAATCTCAGAGAAAACCCTGAGAAAAGACAGCTACAACTACGCCAAAATTGGAGATAACCCCAAAAGGGGCAAAATGGTCATTTTGCCAACTCAAATCAAATACACTCATCTAAACTCAAATTGCTTCAAAAGAAGTCCCACAAAAACCATATCTTAACTTTCGAGCACAAACTACGCAAAACAGCTCAACGAACTGCTTGATAAAAACACGGAAATGCCATTTTGGTCATGGACCCATCTTCCCTGAATAAAAAATGGGCAAATCCTATGTCATTACATATCTCTTAGAAAGAGATTTCGAGAATGGTATGGCATGCCTCAATCGGAGGCTCGAATTGAAGTTACGCAAGTTTGAGAGGACATCACGTTGCACACGCGTGCATATATTTTGAGACAGTAGGACCTGCATGAGCCCAGAGCACCTGGGAAGCCACAGGTACATCATGGCCTCTGGCAGTGTACTGCTGGCTCCCCTCTATAAATAGAGGGCTTGGGGTAGCCATTTTAGCAAGATAAATGACGAAGAAGCCCCCATTTAATTTGCTCTATACACACTATAAACCGAGTGCTTTCTCATTTTAAACACTTGTGAGCTTATATTCATCATATTTTTACCAAGTAGAGTAGAGAGTATTCATCCATTTAAAGCTATAGAAGTCTTCTTTGGTAGTCCACCTTTTGTAAGCCTTCTTACACACTTTAAAGCATTTTCTTCATCTTTGCACACAATCGTTCTTCACATTGAGAGTCGTGTTGTGTGTGTATGTCCGAACTTGATTCAAGTGGCTTTTATTTTCTTTTGAATATATATATATGGACTAACATTATCGAGTTATGCCTCAATTGAGCCTAGACTCACGTCCGAGCGTTTATTTATATATATATATATATATATATATATATTTACATTTCTGTCAGGCCTGGAGTTTACTTCGTGGCCTTTTACTGCTTTATTTACATTTAGTTCTGCCTAGAGTTTACTTCGTGGCGGTTGATTGTTTTTACTCCTTTATTTACATTTAGTCCTGCCTGGAGTTTACTTCGTGGCAGTTGATCGTATTTATTGCTTTATTTACATTTCTGATCCCCCATGGAGTTGCTTCGTGGTGGTTGATCATGTCTATATATATATATTTACCGCTTTTATATATTTACATATCTGATCCCCCATGAAGGTGCTTCGTGGTGGTTGATCATGTCTCTATATATATATTTACAGCTTTTATATATATAACTACTAACTTCTTTCATATAAATTGCAGCATCATGTGAGCCTAGGAATCATATGAAGTCTACTGAATCGAGATTCGGTTCCCGTGATGGACATTTTTAGCTGTAAACAGCTTATAAATTATTCACGGTGTTTGAATTTCCTTAGATGACTTTCATGCCCATGAGGAGTTCGGCATTGCTATATATATTATTTTCTCGAAGATGCTTCGCATCTCAAAAATAAAAGCAATCAAGCCGAACATTTAATAAAATGGAAGTATCAAAGGCCTCAATCACTATTGATCACAGGGTTTGAAAAACCACTTTGATAAAACCTCATTGCTATATCTTGTTTAAAACTAAATTTTTACACAAATACAAACCTTGTGTATATAATTGTGAACAAGGCGTAGCACTACTTCCAAATAATTGCACATTGACCCACACACACACTCACACACACATTTATATAACAGTTTAATTTAAAAGTGGCGGTAACCGTGGTAACACGGATGTCGGGTGGTGCCTAACGCCTTCCCTCCGCATAAGCAAGTCCCCGGACCCTAATGAATCTCGGTCTCATAGACTTGTTTAGCAGTGTCACATCATTGGGTCAATGTGCAAACCTTTTCTCAGTTATGTTGGTACAACCATTTAGAAAACCAACTGGCGACTCTTACAGTCAAATCGTCGACATATAAATGTCGGAACTTTTCACAACTTGTTTTTTCAAATAAATCTCACCTAACATGAGAACACCAAAAGACAAGAACAGAAAAGGGAACAAATAAAAATCCCCATCTCGACAATGGTCTTTGCCGATTGCCATACGAATATTTGATGATTTCGTGTATTAAATACTCAACCTAATGACCCAATGAATTAATCTTTCATTCTAACTTGTAACCTAGAGGGAGAAAAGAGAGAGGAGATGGAAGAGCTTGGAGAAGGAAGGTCATGGCCTTGTGCCATGGTTATTCAACAAGATTAGAAGTGCTTCAATGGTGGACTTTATCTAGAAGCCGATGGGAAGCCATTCCTTTTCATTCTTTTCCTCTAGCACTAGAACTCATGCTTGGGGATCTAGTGCACAAACACTTGTAACATAATGGAGGTAAGGAATTGAATTAAGTTTCTAACTTTTCTTTGATACTTGTATTATCCATGAGTGATTACCTAATATTTGGAATAGTTTGATTTATTTGTTATGAATTAAACTTCTAATTTGCTTTCCTTTTGATTGGGTTCATACTGAGTTGGTTCTTTATATTTTGTGCTTAATATTTTATTGCTAAGGAATTGGTAATTAGTTTGGTAATCTATTTGAAATTGGAAAATGAATTATGAATTTAGACCAAAATATAAAGGCATGTGATTATGTTATGCATAATTTATGTATTGTCAATTCATATTGGCCGCCATGATCATAAAGAGAGTTAAGAGATTTGAACAAAGTGATGCACGCCAAGTGTTTGATAAAATGCTTGTGCATGGATATTGTGTTCTTAGCTCTTTATCTATCTATCTATCTATGTTTTGTTTTTCTGTTATTTTGATTAATTATAATCATAATTTATCTTTTTAATCAACTGTTTAAATAAGACTGAGGCGATATAAAGTTAGTGTTAGGTTTGTAATATTCAAGAACGCAATCAAATTGCAAAAAAAATGCGGAAGCGTGGTAAAATCAGAGTTTAAATTTTTACAAACCATAAACCCGGATCACCCTTTATGCATAATTATTAATTAAACGAAAAGATAAAGAATAAATCATACCCTTGAAGATCGAGCTTCCTCAGGTACAAGTTCACCTCCAAATCCTTTCGCGTTCAATCTTGAATCCACCGGGTTTGGTTCCTTCCTTTGATCAACGTTAGCCACCCAAATGTTTGGCCTCTTGAGGTGATCCACCAAGGAAGAAGAAAATTCAAGAAGATGGGTATTTGGCTCAAACCCTAGTTTTCTATCTCTATAGAAAGGGTGTACTCTCCCAACAATTGGAATTATTACGTATGTTGAAAAATCAACAACCCATACCACACCTAATAAGACTCCTCTTATTTATAGATGTGGGCAACCCACCTTAACAATTAAGGAATTGGGTTTTAATTAATTAATTCTTTTAATTAATTAAGCTCCCTAATCTTATTAGGGATAATTAATTAAACTCCTTTAACTAATTTTCCTTCCTAATCCAATTAGGAATAAATGAGAGTACTTATATTAAATTAATTCCTAAACTCTTTTAGAAATTAAAATAATAATAATTGTAATAATATTAATAAGACTCCTCTTATTAATTTATATTTAATATTTCTAAAATATTAAATAATAAATATTAAGCTATTTAATTTATTCTATCACCATAGATTAAATTAAATATACTTACTATATTATTACGATTATGCCATTAACTTCTTAAATAATTATTCTTCCTTTTATGGTGTGACCCTTTAGGTTCTCCATATTAAACCGGTTGTGAATAAATCAATTAGAACAATTCTAATCTTATTTAAATAAATAAATTAAACAATTAATTTATTTAAATAAATAATATTTATTCTACAATAGGGATAAGCCTCCCTAGCGATCAACGACTTTCCAGATAATATAGATTTCAACATTAATCATTAAAGAACCTTTGAGTAAATAGTTTAAAATGACAATTCAATCCTTCCACCATACAATGTCCCAATTAAATATAAGACATGGAATTATTGTCAAGTCTTATTTTATTTAATTATATGTATTTCGATCCTTAAATGCACAACTCAAATAATGCAAATTAGAAACTTCTTTCTAATTTCATTACACGCCGCCAAGGACTACTTTGAGTTGTCATTTATCGAATCACATAGGACATTTCTCTTCTTTTATTAGAAGTGGTAGATTCTTTATTGATCATACATTATCTCCATGTATAACTTATTATACCCAAGCATACCCTTTGATATACCCTAAGGGTCTTAAGGAATAAGTCAAAGTATAACTCATCATACACAAGATACTATGATGATCTCAAGTCCAAGGATTACTTGTCTTACTATCACTACTGAGAATTCCTATTGACAGCAAATAAAACTCCATTAGGTATTCCTTAGCGAGCCGCGTTCGGTGAACTTATTCTCTAATAAGCACCTACATACTTGCTTTAGTGTCTCCACACAAATGATCATGAGATCAATCATCCTCATCCAATGAGCAAGCAACGTATGTACCAATCTATCCGGATTCACTAATCCCCAATTTAGTAATCCAACGATTGGGAACTATTTTAGTTTTAAGCTTTCAAAGAATTTAGATCTCATTAAAATGATCATCATCATTATTCTAAAAGCATTGCTTAAAACTATGGGTTTATCACATATTATAAAACAAACATCATGTAGATAATTAAAAGCCTTTAATAAATTAATACTTTTTATTAATAAAGGAATAAGATTGTTACAAAGTATATGCTTTATCATCAAACATGATTGGCTTGTGTGCATACTACTTTCAGTTAGTACTTGGTTAATCATTAGACATAATTCCTCATGGGTTCGAAAACTCTCTTATCATTATATTACATATGGATGGCGTATGTTTGCACGTGTTTTATCGATTATGAAATCGACCAACATACACTCACTTCTTGGAGGTTTGACCAAGAAGCAGTTAGGGAAGCCATGGTTCACCATCTTATTATAGATGAACTTCCTTTCAAACATTTTGAGAAGGAGGGTTTTAAAAAAGACTCATGCAAGTTGCTTGTCCTAGGTTTCAATTGCCTTCACGTTTTACATTTGCTAGAGATTGTATTCGTTTGTATGAGAATGAGAATAATAACTTGAAAACAATCCATAAAAAACATTGTGAACATGTTAGCCTCACAACTGACTCTTGGACTTCTAATCAATGCTTGAATTATATGTGTCTTACTGCTCATTTTATTGATGAAACCCAAAAATTGCATAAGAAAATCTTGAATTTTCGAACCATCACAAGTCATAAGGGGAAGGACATTGGGGAAATGGTTGAGTCATTTCTAAAAGAGTGGGAACTTTTTAAAGTTATGACACTCACTATAGATAATGCTAGCTCAAATGATACTGCGGTGGCTTACTTTAGAAATATATGTACATCCTGGAAAACTAATGTCTTAGGTGGTCAATTCATTCACATGAGATGTATAGCTCACATTATTAATCTTATTGTGAATGATGGGTTAAAGTTAATTGAGAAATTTGTTGAGACAGTTAGGCATGCAGTGAAGTATGCAAAACAATCTCCGGCTAGGGTCAAGTCATTTAAGGACTGTATTGAGTATTGTGGTCTTAAAGATAAGAAAGGCTTAAGTATAGATTGCCAAACTAGATGGAACTCAACTTACTTGATGTTAAGTTCGGCCTTAAAATACAAGGAAGCTTTTGATCGATTTAGGTTTGAAGATTGTGGCTTTGAAAAAGAGATGGGGGCAAAAATATTCCAACGAACTCAGATTGGAATAGGGCTAAACTGTTTGTTGGATTCTTAGAATATTTTTATAATCTCACTGTGCGTATTTCGGGCTCATCTTATGTTACATCAAATAATGCATTTCTTGAAATATGTGACACTTATATTATTTTGAATGACTGGGAAAGAAGCAATGATAGAGAATTGCAAAAAATGGCAAAGGCAATGAAAATAAAATATGATAAGTATTGGGGAAATGTTACAAAAATGAATATATTGTTGTATATTCCCGTTGTGCTTGATCCTTGGTATAAGTTGAGTTTTGTTCAATTTGGTTTAGAAAGAATGTATGGAAATGGTGAAATTGAAGTTGAAAATCTGTTGGAGGGTTTGGAAATAGATCTTCATTTTGATATTGATAATGAATATAGGGATTTAGAATATCAATCTAGTAATAAGGCCACTGGGATAGAGATTGCCAATGGTGTGAATAGATTAATGGAAAATTTGTTTAATGAGTACAGGAAAAAGTATTCAACTCAAGAAAGTGGAAAATCAAGATTAAGTAACATGTCGATGTCATCCCAAGGTTCTAGTTCAATGGAATCCTAAAATACAAATAAAATTACGAAGAGTTCAAAAGCATCGAACCGGAGTTATACTTGGAGACAAAACTGAATTGGACAAGTATTTAAGTGAAGATGTGGAAGAAGTCGATGAGACTTTTGATATTTTGGGGTGGTAGAAAGTTAATAGTGTAAGATTCCATATCCTTACATGTATTGCCCATGATGTGTTGGCTATTCTCATTTCTACCATTGCTTCGGAGTCCACATTTAGCATGGGGGACACATTCTTGATGCATTTAGGAGTTCATTGTCTCCTAATATGGTGGAAGCTCTCATATGTTCTCAAGATTGGATTAAAGTGAAGAATCGTATTGATGTGGAGGAAGATAGCGACTTTGCCGATAAATTTGAGTGTGGTAATAATTATTGTTTTTGTTTATTTTATTAAACTAATAAAATAATTTATAAAAATAATGTGTTTAATTATATTTTTCAATTTTCAACAATATCCAACTTGAGTCTTGTTACTAATAATGCCAATGTTTCCGTAACTCAACTTGATTAATGAGGTAAATTCGTCTCTCGATTCATCATTGCAATTCAATTTTTATGACAATATGTTATATGCCAACTGAAATATAGTTATTTGATATGAGATGTCTTTTTTTTAGAGCACATTTATATATTTCTTTAATTGCTTTTCAAATTTGTATTTCTTTTTGTGTTTCGCAACTATTCCTATATATACATATCCAATGGGGTGTCTCTACATGAATTCACATTGTCTCTATTATTGAAACACAACAAAAATTCTGCCAAAGACACTGATGACCTATGCATCATTTGTGCAGGTGGTGGGAATCTTTTACTTTGTGATGGATGCCCTAGGTCCTTCCACAAAGGTGAAATTATACTTGTATGAAAATTATATTTGTTGATAACTTATTCTTATTTTATAATAGTTAGTTATCTTTGAATCATGACTTTTTGTTTGTGCAAGTATTTTATGAAAACTACTCGAGAATGTGCTTATTATGGTAAAAAAAGGGGACATTGGAAAGGAAGAGACTAGAGAGGACCAACAACCTTGTGAAACTATTAGTGTAACATTTAGGACTATGCTAGTGAAGCTTGTTGTAATTTGTGAGCTGAAATTCTGTTATAGTTCTTCGTTTTAAAAGGGAGTTGGGTGGAGACTTGGAGATAGATTAAAAGAAGAAAGGGTTATAAGATACAGTTTAATTAATTTCTCTCTGTTCTCTCTGTTCTTTTGTGCTATATATATTATTATCAGTTTAATTAATTTTTAAATGAAGCTTAGTTGTTTGTTCATCTGTGTTAACTGTTAAAGATCAAACACCATTCTTCACTACCTAACTGTCATATACTACCTAACTGCAGTTACTGGAATATCTCTTGCTTGCTTGTTACTATTGTTGTTGGCTGTTGCTGTTGTTGGGATATCTTAAACACCATGTTGTTGCTTGTTGGCTTATTGCTGGGATATCTCATGATGTTACTTGTTGGTTTAATTTGATGGCTTTTTTCTTTGTATTTTTAAACTTTATGGTGTATAATTAATTTGTTGGATGATTAATGATTAATTTCTTTCTTTGTATTTGTTGGCTTGTTGTTCTTTGTGTCATAAACTTTATGTTGGCATGTTGGATGTTGGCATGTTGTTGTTAAGTACTTAAGTTACTTTGTAATCTATTGTTGTATTCTTAATTTTAAAAAGAGCATAGGTTTGGTTATTGCCGAATATCCGAATGTACAATTCGGTAATTTGGTATTCGAGAATTCAGTTAGTTTCAAATTTCGGTTAGTATTCGGATAGTAGAATTATCGATAATTTGGTATTCGATTATAACAAGAATAGCCTATTAGGGTTCGGTTATAACTGAATGATCACTCCTAACAACTAGTATATCTGATTGTTGTAAGAGGACGTAAACGAGCCCATTAAGTTTATGCCCCAGACATCAAACAACTCTACCTCAAGAATAATCTACAGAGGCATTTCATGCCTTTTTGAAACGGTTCCTACTCTCTGTCAATTATCGCATCACGATACATATAGATGAGCATCCTTAAATAGAGTCAGCTAGTAAAAACCTGATTGGATCACCTTTATTGCTTTTTTTCTTTTACCGCCAAAATGCCCTCCATAGTTAGATATATGAATGATAATGATGGAGCACACCCTTGATTTCTCCCTCAGGCAGACATCTTCGCGGAATTAGATATGCACATTATTTAAACAGGAATGGCTCATCCCAAAGATAATGCTTCGCATCGATTAGGAATTTTTCCTTAGTTAATAGCTCATGTTAGGAGGTAGCACATTACAAGCGACAAAATTAGCAAAGTCTCGCATAAAAGCGGTACTATATTGTGAACCACATACAACCGCTCATCCGAGAAGAAGTCATTGATATATGTCCTTCTCGGACTACGAGTTCCTACAAATAGTGGTATTGCGGTAGAAACCAAAGATTAAATCGAGAAGGAACTTCGAGAGTCTTTCTAAGTTTGAAAACATTTTTCTAACTAAGTTCGGTTTCCTTTTATAGAATAAGGAAAGGAACTATTACAAATTGAATTATTACGACCAAACAATTTGTATATGACTAGTGCTAACTTTTGACTAAATACATATGCTTTCGGCTACTTTAGACAAAGAGGCCGATAACTTTTGACTCAAATTGATGCTTTTTTGGTGAAAAAAGAGAGCATCTTTTGACTTTAATGGTTTCTTTGGAGCAAAAGCGTATTTGGAGCCGCTTTCGGTGAAAAGCGATTCTCTTAATTGATTGGGTCACGGGCAAGTGCTCAAATGGATGGGATTTCGAGGAAAATGGGTCCTGATCATCACTGTAGATCGATGGTGCCATATGGATCATCATCGACCATCATCGATCGCAAACCGTGGTGACTAAAAGAGAGGAAGAAGAATGAACAGAAGCTTCCTCATTTAACTCATCAATCCTTTTATTAAGTGCTTAGGCAATCAATTTCAATTCTTTACTGGAACAATCTTTGAAATTAGAGATTCCACGAGAACAAGTTGAACCAGTAGGACTGACTCTAGGTTTTTTTGACTTAGACTCTTCAGGTTTTGACTCTTTTGAATGACCGAAAGGTTCTTTAGACGAAACTGGAAGAACCTTAAGGGGAACTGACATAAATTCTAACTGAACTTGACTAACAATCCTATTAACATCAAACTTATCCCACCACTTAATGAAAAAACGATGGAAAGAAGAGGAAAATGATCAAAAGTGGGGGTGACTATAAACTGAGGATCGGTAACTTTAGGTGGAGTATTAATGTCATACTACCATCTAAGAATCCAGGGGATTTTATATTTACTTACGAACTGAAGGACAGTGGGTACGCCTTCATACTTCGGATTAGGCTTACTGTGGGTACAGAAATGGTTAAATTGAACCTTTAGGAGTTCCGGAAGGAGATCATAAGTGGAACCAAACCTGTGCCACCAATGAACGAACCAATATTGGAATTGACTTTTGAATTTATGGTCGAATTGAATAAACCATGAATGACTATTTGACTCATTTTGGTGAATGAAGACCTTATGCTATGCTTCAATATAATCATAATAACAATAAGAGTTATTTTGATTAGAAAGTTGCATGAGATCGGAGGGGTGATTTCCCAAATCCGCAAGTGAAATAAACTGTTTAATATACAAAGAATGATAAAGCATTTTAGTCTTATCATTATTGGCATAAATTGGTTTAATGAAGATTGACTCAGTTTCAATAAGGATATCCTTATAATACCTGAGGATTTATAAGGAGCAAGGGATGGAAATGCCATCCAGGGGGAAAAAACTGGGCGGCCAAATTGACTGGGTCAGTTCTATTTTTTATAGTGGGTTCAATGTGAAATAGGTGAGTGGTCCATTTGTGTATGTACTCAGAAGGAGGATGACTGGGATTTGTAACAGTGTTTTTTGACTGATTAGAAAATGGGTCAATTGGGACTGGGTTACTTGTTAATGCAGAACTATACGGCTAAGGCATTGTCCCAAGGACTGTGAATTTGTTACTGGTTTGAAAGATTGGGTTGAGTGGATGAGGAACCAAGGTTCCTTTGGGTTGATTACTTGGGCCAGTAGGGTGACCCGGACCACGAGAGGATGATGCTCCTCGAGAACTCATGATGAATGGATAGTACCTGTATTAATAAATTCCCGAGTGAGAAAATTAGGAATTGAATTATTACTGCCTTTAATGTATTCAATCTCAAAATCAAAAATGCTTAAAATGGCTTGCCATCTAGCAATGGAATGTTTAGAGGCAATGTTTTCAACATCTTTTTCTAAAACATATTTTGCTGATTTGCAATCAATGCGAACTAAAAACTTTTGATTTAATAAGTCACTTTGAAATTTGTTAATACATAATACTAAAGAAAGTATTTCCTTTTTAATAGTACTGTAATTTAACTGTGTAGTATTCCATGCACCGGAATGGAAACGAACAATTTGCTCTGGGGAATTGATAGTAAGTTTTTGTTTGAGAATTCTTTCGAATCCAATATCAAAGGCATCGGTTTCAACAATTTTAAATGCAGAGTCATTGGAAATTCCAAGGTAGGGAAATGCCTTGACATATTTTTTAACTTGTTGGATGACAGAAGTATGAGAGTCAGTCCATGGGGGAGGATTGTCCTGCAAACGCTGAAAAAGTGGTTTGCAAATCATCCTGAGGTTTTATAGAACTTGCCAATATAATTGAGCAAGCCCAGAAACCTCTGTAGTTGGGTTTTATTGGTAATCTTATTTGGGAATCTATCAGCAAATTGAATAGCTTTGTCAATAGGCTGTATGAGTCCGCGATAAATAATTAAACCAAGAAATCGAACTTTAGCTTGAAACAAGCTACATTTGGAAGGTGAAAGGACAAGTCCATTATCTTTAACTGTTTTGAAGAATGATTTCAAATGCTTAATGTGTTCTTCAATGGAATTGGAGAAAATGAGAATATCATCAATGTAAACGACAATGAAATGACATAAAGGATTCAAAATGTCATTGAGGATATTCTGAAATTCATTAGGGGCAATCTTTAGGCTAAATGCCTGGACATTCCATTCGTAATGACCAAATGGAATGGTGAATGCGGTTTTATACCTATCATCGGGATGAATGGCAACTTGCCAGAAACCAGATTTAAGGTCAAATTTACTAAAAATAGTGGCATTACTTAATCAGTTAATGAGGTCATCTTTGTTAGGTAAAGGGTACCTAATCCATTCTAAGACTTTGTTTATTGCTTGTAATTGATAACTAGATGGGGAACACCCCTCTCCTTTTCTGCTTCGTTTTTAACATAAAAGGTCGGACATGACCATGGGAATTTACTAGGTTTAATTAATCCTTTACTAAGAAGATCATTAATCTCCTTTTTACATAACTCCATTTGTTCGTGATTCATTTGTATAGGTCTTGCCTTAGTAGGAATTAAGTTTTCCTTGAATTCCTTAGCATAAGGAAGCCTTACTACATGCTTCTTCTGATGCCAAAAGGCATTAGGAGAATTAGAACAAAGGTTTTCTGTTAAATATTTTTTTAACTCTTCAATTTTTTCTTGAACCTCTTTATTCTGAAGCTGTTCTTCAACACGCTTGTACTTAATTTCTAACTTTAAGAAATTTAAGTGGGTAGATTTATAATTTAATAAATTCACTGATTTGGAAATAGACTCTTCTTGAATGAATTTTAAATCTCTTTCTTTAGGTTTAATAAGGAATTTAAATGTTATTCTTTTTCCTAAATGTCTATAGCTTAATCTTTCATTACTGGTAGTAAAAGGGTATAATAAATATATAAATGGTAACCCTAAAATGATCTTATCTGTAAGATTACGGATTAAAACAAATGATGTTTTAAAGCACATGTTATCTTTACAAATATGAACTTTAGGTAATTTATATTTTATTTCCATTTGACTACCATTGGCTGAATTCAATTTTTCATTAGTTTTCTTATAGTATTTAGTTGGGATTAAACCTTCTTGAATATAATTGAGATCTGCACCAGTATCAACTAGAGCAGGTAGTTGTATAGAAAAGGTTTTATCAACAACTAGATTAATGGAGATATACCATTTTTGAATGGTGATATCTTTAATTCGTTTAAGAGTGAGACCTTGGACAAAGAGATTTGTTTCTTCTTTTGCTCCAGACGACTCAGGCTCATTGTGACATTCATCACTAGATGAGGAATCATGGATTTGAAGATCGGATTTCTTGTCCTCAAATTCTTTTCTTAAACTGGAGACTTCTAATTTTAAATTAGAAATTTCCCTTTTTAGTTTATTAACTTCTTGATTTAATTCTGGGAGGGTAACTTCTTTTACTGGTGATTTAAATCTCTCAAGAGTTTTATTAAGACTAAATACTGGTTTTTCTTTAGCTTTAATAATCTTATCTTTAACTCTGTTATCTTTGGTTAATAAATCTTTTAACTGCTTAGTGTATTGAGATTTTAACTCTGGGTCAGAAATTTTACTAATTAACTCAATTAACAAAGAACTTTCTTCATCTTCTTTGGTAATTACACTAACTCTTTTATTGCAACACTTCTCATTGCAATTGTCAGCACAAATAGTGACTTCGTCATTCTCACTATTTGTTTCCTGGTTACTAGTACTGCTATTAGAAGAATAAGGGATATCAGAACCTTCATCCTTACTGGCATCGTTCTCTATCCTCATTAATTATAATAGTTGCTCAGTATCTTCACTTGAAATATTTAATTGAGATAATTTCTTTTTAATTTTACACTCATTTTTGTAGTGTCCCTTCTGCCCACAATTGTGGCAAACAATTTTACTTTTATCAAATTTCTTTGATGATTTTTTATTGTATTTTTTATTTGTGGGTTTGGGTTTACTATAATAATCTTCTTGATTTTTATCTTTTTTATGATTGTGTCTTTGTTTATAACGTTTGTTACTTCTATGATGATCGATATATGTTTATGCAGTGCTTCCTTCAGAGGGAGCAACTGGTGGTAAACCATATTGTTCTGTAACGATGCCTAACTCATATTTAGTTTTTTTTCTTATCTTTACTAGCTTGTTTGGCTAATTTAAAATCAATGCACATTTTTAAACCAATCTTTTGAATATAACTGATTATGTCACCATAAGTTAGGTTATAATAATCAATATATCCCAAATTTTTGCTTAACTCTTCTCTAACTTTATGAGCGAATATTGAAGGTAAACCATTGACGATTTTTTCTTTCCAGAATGGTTTACTGCTATCATTTCGCATCATAACTCTAGAGGTAAATACATCTTTGTACCATCTAAAATCACTTAGAGTTGGACAAGTAAGATTACTCGATTGATCATGAATTCTTTCAGTAATATTACTGGGAGTACAACCTAAATGTTTGATTATGGTAAATATTAAAGTATTGACTCCATCGGGCGAACCAACACCAATATCTTCATCAAAGATGGGGTTGCCGTCATCATCTAACTGGACAACATGGATTATAGATAACCTGGTGTCTTCAGTGAGATGTTTTTTCCACCAAGATCTTAGGATACCAGTGAATCCACTAGCTATTAACTCAACAATATCTGGCTGAGTCAGATTATTGAATTTAGTAATATAGCTATTTGCTACCACGGACATGTGATTTAACTTGTTTAAAACCTCTTGTTTAAATCCATCTATATTCCATTCATAAATTTTATTGGAAGAAACCGAAAATTGCTTATCTAGAATTCTCTCTTCAAATTGTAAATCTGGAGGAGTTGGTGTAGAATACCAATTTCTGGTTATACTCGTGTTTTTTACTGTTAATTTGTTTAATTGATCATTAAAGTCTGGTATTGAAATAGTATCAGAATGATCTGATTGGGAACTGCATTCAATATCAGTCTCAACATGATTAATAGTAGCGATTATCTTGCAGCTTGAACTAGGTTCAGCTTTTAATTTTTAAATAACTTATCGATAGTTTGGACTAAATTGCCGTCATTATTAGGTAAACCTAATTTACTTCTATTTTTCGGTAATTTTAACAGAGGATGTTCAATCTTTGAATCAGGTTTTTTAATACTGGTTTCGTCGAACTTTTCTTCGATTCTATCTAACTGTTTCCCTACGATTGCTAGATATTGATTACTAAAGTTTAATTGTTCGATAATTTTTTTATCATCTTTATTACCATCTAAAATCTTAAAAGGACTGGCAATAACAGACGTATTCTTAACTGGAAGTAAAATAGTTTCTAGAGGGGGATGACTAGAAGAGACATTTGACTTATCTTCTTTAATCCATTTAGTTTTAGTTATAACATTGCATTTACCTCGATATTGATCATACCAATCGTAAAAAGTAATGTTTATCTTTTCACTGTTAATAAATCATTTCCATCTATTAACAATTTTATCGCGCTCTTTTTCAGTTGAATGATTAGATCTAAATAAATGTCTTTTTTTCTTTATTAGATTTGGAATTAAAATCTTTTACAAGATTGTCCCAATCTAATATGAACTCCTTTTTAAGAACTCTTAATTGATTATTAATTGGAATCTTAAAATCTGACTGAGTAGGCAACTCAGAAAGAGTAAGAGAAGAAGAACTTTCTTCATCAACAAAATCCTTATGAGTATAGCAAGGATGACTGGCCTGACCTTGGTAAAGGACACCCTTTAGTTTAATATCTCTAACTAAAGGATTACTAAGTACTTCAGTATCTCTTCGAGTGTGAACTGAAGGTGCTAAAGAACTAGTAAAATCTTCTATTATAACTGGTCTTCTGGTACGTTCAAAACTTATTTTGACTGTTCCATCAGAAAATTGTCTAACATTTTCAATATTTAACAAGTTGTTAACTACGGGTTGTTGGGGTATTTTATTAGGTAAAGTCCATTGGCTAGGTAACGTAAATCCTTCCAGAGGATGGTTCTCGGGATCTGAATATTAGCATCACTAGTTGAACTTTGGATTAATACAGTTTGATCTTTAGGCCTTTTATTTAGAGCATGAACGTTTAAATTCATTTTCATGGTCTTATGATAAATCCTATAAATCAAAGCTATGGGCTGCGAACCCTCAATCATATGAGTAATTTCACTAGAGGTTTTAATGTTTAATGTCAAAGCTTTTAATAAATTTTGATCACTACGGCTCAATGTAAAATCAGGAAAGCAATTAAAATGGATAGGTCCATTATGCAGACTTTATTCCATTTCACCTATCATACTAGGATAATATTTTAAAAACCTAGCATCTCTGAGAGAGAGGTAGATACTTGAATTAATTTCTTTAATGTTTAGGGGTTTTACTGCAACTTGAACTAAACCTATGTGAATAAAATTGTAACCCTTTTTCCTATGTTTTTTAATAACATCAGGAGATAAAAGACTACAATTTTTGTACTCTTTATTAATTGTATAAACCTTTTCAACAGTTTTTACATTATAATCTGTCTTAAAATTATCTAAAAATGTTGACTGATAAATTTCTTTAGGGGAAACTCTAGGTATGTTCCAATTGTGTAAGGCTTGACTGATATTTTCAAAACTGTGTGATTCTTGGTTAACTATATATGGAACGGGAGGCGAAGTTGATCGATTACTAGTTGAAGAGTTAGACCTAAATAATCTACTCATCTTTTATTGTTTTCAAAATAAATTTTTATTCATTGTTCTTCCATACATACCCTCTTACCTTAAGTAGACTCATACCTATGTTCTAAACCCGATACTGCTCACCCAAGAGACTTACAAAGGCTTGACACGAACTAGGTGGACTACAGTAAGTTAGGTGACTTTGGAACATGAATAAAAGAGAAATTTTGAAAAGAGTAAGGAAATGATCAGATAAGAACATATATTTCTCGATAACTGACAACTAGAAACAACTTGGCTCGATAACATTTAGCAAGAGAAAGAAGAGAAGATAATCATAGTAGTGCATATAAAAAACACAATTATTTTACTAAAACATAATAATTTTATTGATAATCAAAAATATTTACAAACAAAACTAAAAATTAAAGTGACTTATAATTTAACTTAGAACATTTGAGAAGAAAGAAGAGAGGGGTTAAGAAGGGCTAAACAGCGGTAGAAACCAAAGATTTGTCTAAGAAGGAACTTAGAGTCTTTCTAAGTTTCGAAGTCTGTTTTGCTAACTAAGTTCGGTTTCCTTTTATAGAATAAGGAAAGGAACTATTACAAATTGAATTATTACAGACAAACAACTATATATGAATAGTGCTAACTTTTGACTAAATACATATGCTTTCAGCTACTTTAGACAAAGAGGCCGATAACTTTTCTCTCAGCTGATGCTTTTTATGGAAAAGAGAGAGCATCTTTTGACTTTAATGGCTACTGGAGCACGTGCGCGTGACTAGAGCTGCTTTTGGTGAAAAGCAGATTCTCTTAATTGATTGGCTGTCGGGGTAGGTGCTCGTGACTGGGACGTCAGGAAAATGGATCCTGAGCATCCTGTAGATCGATGGTTCCATATGGATCATACTTACCATCATCATCTGCAAACTGGCTGACTGAAGCAGAAGAAGAAGAATGAACAGAAGCTTCCTCATGTAACTCATCAATCCTTTTATTGAGTGCTTGGGCAATTAATTTAAATTCTTTACTAGAACAATCTTTGAAATCAGAGATTCCACGGGAACAAGTTGAACCAGTAGGACTGACTCTAGGTTCTTTTGACTTAGACTCTTTAGGTTTTGACTATTTTGAATGACCAGAAAGGTTCTTTAGAAGAAAGCTGGAAGAACCTTAAGGACCCGATGAAATTCTAACTGAACTTGACTAACAATCCTATTAATATCAAACTTATCCCACCACTTAATGAAAAAATAACGGGAAAGAATAAGAAAAGGATCAAAAGTGGGGGTGACTATAAACTGAGGATCAGTAACTTTAGGTGGAGTATTAATGTCATACTGCCATCTAAGAATCCAGGGGATTTTATATTTACTTACGAACTGAAGGACAGTGGGTACGCCTTCATACTTTGGATTAGGATTACCGTGGGTACAGAAATGGTTAAATTGAACCTTTAGGAGTTCCGGAAAGAGATCATAAGTGGAACCAAACCTGTGCCACCAATGAACGAACCAATATGGGAATTGACTTTTGAATTTATGGTCGAATTGAATAAACCATGAATGACTATTTGACTCATTTTGGTGAATGAAGACCTTATGCCATGCTTCAATATAATCATAATAACAATAAGAGTTATTTTGATTAGAAAGTTGCATGAGATCAGAGGGGTGATTTCCCCAATTCGCAAGTGAAATAAACTGTTTAATATACCAAGAATGATAAATCATTTTAAAAGTTTTCGTTTTATTAGAATATTTTATTTCATAGTGTTGCATAGTAAATCAATTTTTTTTTCAGAAAAATCGTCCGTGATTCTACGTTACTGTACGCCCGTGAACCTTCTTTACTATGCGTCCAAATAGTATCCTTTCCATTCTCCTATAAATAGGATGCTTAGTTAGAATTGAAAATCACACCAGAATCAAAGAATTCTTTTTCTATTATATTGAGCGTATTTCTTTCGAGTTTAAGAAAGCTTTGAGCGAAGAAAACAGTGAAAGTTTTCTTCAAGAATATCCTCGCTATACCAGTTGGAATACTTTTTCTTCAAGGTAAGGGATGTTATTTTTGTTCAATATTCACGTGAAATAATATTTTCTTCCATACTCTGTAGTATGTAAGTAATATTATTTCGTTTCAGATTTCGAATTCTATACTAGTTTTGTTAAAGTTTTAGCTTCTAAACTCCATGAAATTAGTAGAATATACTTGATATTTGCGCTTGATCTAGTATCTTTTCATAGAAATATTATTCTAAGCATTCTTGATAAGTTTTAAGTTTATCATGCCGGAGTACTATTCACGGGGTTACTATTCCTGAAGTATTATTCATGGGGTACTATTCACTCGAGTACTATTCACCCAGGGTACTATTCATGATAAAAATTGATTCATTTTGGGTCCAAATTATTTTTGGTACAATATTATTCTTGAATTTTATGCCACAAAGCAGTATCATGTTGACAATTTGGACGTTATTGATTTCTGGATAAATGAAACTATAAATCTTTAAAAATTTATTCTTGAACTTGTTTTATTGAATTCTTATATCATTGTCATCATCCTCATGTTTATATTATGTTGAAAGTCATCTGTGGCCTGTAGTGCATAGATGGACATCGTAAGATTATGACCAGGGATTATTCGGTATAATCATGACCGTAATGTTACAAATGATGTGGTAAAAGTCCTCATTGGCCTGTAGTGCATTGATGGACAGTTGTTAGCATGATCATGACCATTGATGAATACACGAATATCCTTGGCTCATAGTGCATGGATAATTTATGGTCATGATACTAAAGAATATCCTTGGCTGTAGTGCAGGGGTGATTCAATGATGTGGATTATTTATTAAGTTGAGTCTCAGCAATAAAAGTGATGAAAAACCTTTTAAATCATAGAAGATAGTAGATTTTATGCTCTACTTGACTCTTCTAATGGATTGCTTGTTCCGCTGTAGTTAAACTTGATGTTTATTATATTTTATCAGTTTAACGCTGTTGAAGGCTAACGGTAAATGATTCTGCATTATCTTAGTCATAATATTTCTTACTGGGCTAGTTGAGCTCACCTTTTGCTTTCATTGTTCTCTTCAGAAATGAGAACGTGGCGGGACTAGTCGAGGAGCGGGTGGCGGTCAAATGATAGCATTAGTATTCCTCACTATTCTATGAAATAGTGTGATAATAAATGTATTGAGGACTCCATTTGAGTTTGAATACTGTCTAGAAGACAATATTCGTATTAGAACTCTCAGTTTATGTTTTGTCGTATTTTACACGACAGTTGTATTATTAAGTTGTATTTAAATTTTCTACGAAATATTTTGCGAGTCAAGATGGGTGATGTATACCTATTTTTGGGGCGTCACAATGGCAACTTGGTAACTTCTCATAACCCTTAGGTTTTTTAACCCTTAGGGTTGACCCTTAGGTTTTAACCCAAGGTTATATAAATTTAAATTTTTAGTATTTACTAATTAGGCTTTAAAATAGAAGATTAAGGTTTTTAATTTATAACTAGGATCTCCTAATTATATTAAGGTTCCCTAATCACATTAGGGCTTGTAAATAGGATTATTGTTTCCTATTAACATTAAAATCACTGAATTACCAATTAGGTCTTTCCTAATTATACATTAGGGTTTATAACATTAGAAATTAGGGCTTTCTAACAAATCAATTAGGGTTATCCCTAATTATACTTATAATTAATAACATAAAAACTTTATACTTATCTTGAAGCTTCCCAATTAGGGTTTTAATATTCTGAATTAGGGTTATGAATTTTTGGTATTGAAATTAGGGTTTCCATAGCCGGTAATATGGTTTCTTATCAATCGTTAGGGTTTTCTAACTGAACGTCAAGGCTCTTAATATAATATTAGGGTTTGTGACTGATATAATTTATCTGGTCAACCCTTGACCCTTAACCACATACTGTACACATATATGACCATATACACAGATACTCTTAACACTGTAAACCTTTACCAAATGTTTTTAAATTCATAAAATTCATTCCCAAAAATGTCAAATCCATACACTTATTTTCTATCTAGGTCTATTATTTAACCTCTATTCAATCTTTTAAGATTTTATAAAATTGTCTAAATTCTCGGGTTGTCACATTCACCCCTTCTTCTAAGAATTTTGTCCCTGAAATTCAACTTACACCTCATACCATTCATACTCATCACCACATGCAACACATAACATCACTCACAAGAGTTAAATTATTCAAATCATGTTGAGGAGTCATATAGACCATGAATTTTCATTTTTGAAAATGTTTTATGGAAATTCATCCGCAAACTGTCATACCCTGAAGACACAGAGGGTGATTAGCCCGGTATGCCCGATCTTCGCCCGAAGAATCTTGGTTTGATTTGTTTCTAAATCCAACGCCATAGCACACAAAATCTTACCTCAATCTTATCTGATTCCGCACCAAAACAATTTGGTTCGGGAAAATTTTTAAAAAATCTTAGAGTTTTATAAACATTGGTCTAGCTGAATCGAATAGCGTAAACTCATATCAATAATCAATTTCAATCGATTTACGAATGTGTATAGCCAAACGCCGTTGGCAAATTAAATTTTTTTGAAAATATTTTTGAGAATGACGTCATGATGTCGTACTGTATTACCAGTCTGTTTGAGGATGCCGTCATTGTATGACTTTGTCATAACACATCATACAATAGTGGGACAACGATTTTTGGATCGAATTCAACACTATGTATTCCTGTATTTACAACTCCATCAACTTTTTATCATTTCTACACCAGGTTACATGGTACATGAGTGATAAATAAAAATATATTTTGATATTTCAAATCATTTGTGTCTAGCCAAAATAAGTAGCATAGACTATACTTTAAACCGTTCAAAAATTATTACAAATATATATATATATATATATATATATATATATATATATATCAAAAGAACATAATGCGTATTTAGCTTGATGTCAAAATTTCAAAGTCTAACATAGCTATGAGTTTTGGAAAACTTATGTCTCCACTAATAATCATTTGCTTAAACAGTCTATTTATTCTTATTATCCTTAATACTCCATCCACACAAAACTATACCTAGTTCGTCCAACCACACTTATGAGTTCATGAACTTTCCACAATCATATGAGTTTAAGAACTTGTCCTAGTCAGACCTTTGGCATCCATTCACTGAGGGGTTCATAAACATTTCATATAACTATGAGTCACGAAGGTGACATAACTATGAATTTTAAGAACTCGTACTTAACCTTATATTCTTTACCTAACACCTATCTATCTGTTATACACCAGAGAAAGGAATAACCCTCTCAATGCGCATATAGCAAATAGCGCGACACAAACATTTTAATGATTATCAGTGCCAAAAACTAAGTGGTTGTTACACCAAACTCAGTTGATGTCATGAGTCCTCAATTGAAATCCCTACTTAATTCTAACTCCCTTCTCAATACGAATTTCATTTAATCCGTGTTCATAATCCTTTCCTGAATCTGTACCAAACCAATTCATAGTACAACTGACACGCAACAATCTTGCTATAAATTTTTTCAATCAATTGCTTGATCCTTCTCCATACTATTACCTTATCAGATCACGGGGTGATCTCATCGTATATATTATGATTTATTTCTATACTATGATCGTTTTGTTTTACGATCTCCTATCCATGTACTTTTAGTCTTTTAGACTCTATCTATTCATTACTATAGTTCACCTTTATTATCATAGTTAGGGAACTCCGTATCTTTATAACTCGTCGAGATTCATCTTTGAATCTTACCGACACACTAACTCTATGTGAGTTAGATCTTATCCTAATCACTGCGGTTATTAGTCTAAGGTAACTCTACCCTAGATTTATAACCAACAGCTTTGATACCAAATGTAGCGCCCCCAAATCCGGGTCCTAAATCACCACGAATTTGGTACACTAGTTTTAACTATTGTGGAAGATATAAACCTAAATTGTTTATACATTAAACATTACACACTATCCCCAAGGTCGAGAACCCTCACATAATACCTGAATCAATATCCTATTTAACATACAATGTTATTATTATACAATACTATTAAAAATCTAGCTGCACACAATGTTCCAAGCTGAACTTGGCTTTAACTTTTTCTTGTATCTGACGTATTCGCCTTAATCTGCAATGTTTATCATGATATAGCAAGGGTAAGCAATAAGTTTGCCCAACAAATTTAATTTCAATAAACTAAGAAGATATCATGATGGAAAGATTTTGAATAATAACTGGCTAACATTCAATAATATACTTGTGAACTAGCATGGAAAAATTTTCATAGATGAACCAACATTGAACATAAACATATCAGTTATATCTGGACCAAATGGTAATAAAGGTGATCAGCCTTTCATACCTGATGAACTCATACAATATGCACATAGTGCGATTTAACAATTCATAGACATGGTATAATCAACAATGATTAACTATAAGTATATTTGAATAATTATAACTCAGGGTTGAGTTAGAGAGAACTTGCATGTACCATTGACTACCGTTACGAAATGTAACTTAGCTTTATCCGAAGACCTAATATAGATAATACCGATCTCCAAATATTAGAATAATATCATCACAATATAAAATAACCTAAACACATTACCACATAATTCTATCAGTCTATACAGCACATAAGACCTAGTATCAAGTCAAACTATTGCAGTGTAATTTGAGTTTGGTACTATTATTACATCCCGGTGGCCTAGTCGGATAATTATCAAGCCTAGTATCCATAAGACTTTGTCTAAACGCAACACAATTAACTTAGACAATTAATTATCCAGTCAAAATAATTTTCATATGCTCATAATAATTTTCAAGTAATTATTATCATTTATTATGATTTTTAATCACTAATATCATATTTATATGATTTAAATACCACTTAATTCTATTATCATTAATATTTATATAATATTAAATCTTAATGAAATTAAGTAACATAATATTATAATATATTTATAATATCTCAAAGTATTTTAATACTTATTATTACCATTAAATGATTTTAAAGTAATTAAAACCATTATTAATTATTTGCCATTAATATTAAAATATTTTTCATGACAAAATATCAAAAGTTATATTTTATAACTTCAAATATTTTTATAACAGATTAAATCATTTTTATATAATTTTAAAGAATTAATTCTATTTTTTTCCCATAATTTATTTAATATATTTATTAAATAAATTAATTACCATTAATATTAATTTATTAATGAAATTCATCACAAAATATTAAAAGTCATTAAAAATAACTTAAAATATTTTCAGATATACCATAATATAATTTTAAATGATTTTTAAGCATTAAAATCATTTTAAGTAATTTATTTAATATTATAATTAAATAAATTAAATACCATTAATATTCCAAAATATTAAATATTAATGAAATATATTCAAAATAATTAAAACCTATTTTTAGACTTTAAAATAATTTTTAGGAATTTATTATGTATTTTTCATAATTAAAAAACTAATTTTCTCTTATTTTTAAATAAAATAATTATTTTTAGAAATTAAATATCACTAAAGGGGGCCTATAGCGACAAAACTGTCGTTATAGGTGTTTTTGAGCGTTCATCAGCAAACCTAGATCTTCAAACTCAATGAACATGGTATGTAGTTTGACCAGCAATAGATCCTAGTTCTCGTTATGTTCTGGACTTGTTAATGAGATAATGTTGTAGTAATAATGTAGTACTACAAGTCTAAACACTTTGCATGGCCATTTCACAACGTATCAGGGAGATCTAAGCTTCAGAAAAGTCTGACAAGGTTGTTCTTCATTTTCTGGGTTTTCCAGAAAATAAAGAACAGTTAAGGGTGTTATATTTAGATCCTTCTAACTTGCACTACAGGCCTGATTTGTTTGATTCAAAGATCCAAACATGAAGTAGAGATGTCAAAGAACGACTATATACCTTCAGATCATCATAACATCAACACATTTAAGAAATCAAGGTTGGTCAAACTCTGACAGAAAACATGATCTTGAACGAATTCTGGGTTTTCCAGAAATTCAAAAAGTTGATGGTCAACCTAGGTTTGACCACTCACAACTTTGATTCTAGAATGAATACAAGTGTTCTAATGGTTTTAATGTGTAGCCTATATACCAGTCTACAAGTCTAATACAACATCATGACATAACAACTTAGTAACAGCAAGATCTGGAGCCTAGAAAATCATGTCAAACCACTTCTGGGTTTCTGGGCAGCCCAGAAACCACTTGGTCATGGTTGGTCAACGAGCTTTGACCCTTAATAACTTACAATGTACTCATGTCCTGGGCTTGATTCAAGATCATAGTACACATAGCATAGAACAGATATATAACATAAAACACAACAAACAACTAACAGATAAAGATCTATGAGGTAGGTCTGACATTTGACTGTCAGACCATAATTTCTACCTTTTCCAGATTTCTAAAAATATTAATTTCGAGCATCTAGATGTTATGGATCTGGGATTTAACAACCCAGATTACTAAATGACACCCTCTAACACATATCATGTAAGACCCAGACTTTTATGAAATAAAAGTCTAATTTAATTTATGGTTATTATTCTAAAACTGTAAAATGTCAAATTGATAAATGGTCAAATGAACAATTAATCGGATAAATGAGCTAATAAAAGGGGAAAACGAATTACTGAAATATTGATAATAGAAAAGAAAGAGAGTAAGTGGGAAATGGTGGGGGAAATAATTATGGAAGAAATGCTGATTTTCTATATGCTCCAAACTACAAATAATTCATTCATCAAAGTCTTTTATAATTGATGAATTTTCAAATGTTAGGCAAGTGTGGGGTGAAGGTGTTGGCTAACTTATTAACCTACTAAGGCAATTATCAGCCTTCTATTCATTTGATACTCCCGTAGCCCATGTTCAAAAGAAAGAAAAAGAAGGAGAAAAGAGGGGGATAGGAAGGAAAAGAGGGTAATAATTATACATCCTCCCACCTCCATTTCTCCTACAACGAAATCAGCAGAAAGAAAAGAAAGAAAAAGAGAGAGAAGGAAAGAGAATGAAAGAAAGAAAGGAAGAAAGAAGAAGATGAAACCATGGACGCATGAAGGAAGAATAAGAAATCAAAGGGTAAAATCAAAACTTTTCATCTCTTTACTTTTTCTAAGAGTTTAATTTGTTGAAAGTTGGGTTATAGGGGATCGTGATGGATCTAAAGTAATAAGGAAGTATATGATAAAGATTTTATGTTTGATCCATGTCATAATAGAATTTAAGATCAAAAAGTTAGGCATATGTTTTAGGATGAATAAAAGTTATTTTGAGGACTTAAATCAAACTTGTAAAAGTGTTGATAGTTGATATATGTGTAATATCCGAGGAGGATGATCTATAGATTAAGAAGTTATGGAAATATTCAAATTTGAACAGACTAAAAATGATTTAAATTGAAGTAGTGGTGAAAGTTTTCGTAAAACATGTTAAACGATGAAAAACTTAGTCTTGGGGGACTATTGAGCAAAATTTCAGAATAATTAATGAATCTAAAAAATTATAAAATCATAGGTTTTTTTTTAGAGCATGTTACAATCTTTCCATAGCGTCAAAAACGGACTAATTCTGATAACGGATGAAGAAGTTATGAAGATTTGAAGTATGTGCGTCAAAAGTTGCAAAATCTGGAAAATTGGAGTTAAATGCAAAGGGTCGAGCACCTAGGTGCTAGGCTCAGCGCTTAGACTCTATTCTTGGGCACCTAGGTTCTTGCCCAAGGCCAAATTTGGGCGCCTAGGCGCTGGTCTAGTGTTAAGCCAAAATCTTTTGGACGTCCTTTAGTAAATTGGGCATAACTTTTTCAAATTGAGGTGATTCAGGATGATTCGGAAAGATAACGAGTAGACCTAAAAGTTTTATTCTTTATGTTTTGAGATTTGAGGTCGGTATCAAGGCCTAAAATTTCTATTTTAGGGACTGATATGCATTTAGAGGCAATCGGAGGATGTCCGACATGCACGTATGCAACGTGTAATGTTTTCGACGATAAAGGATATTGTTCTAAGATGTAAAACATGAAAATTATTAAATATAATGATATTATGTGATAACTAAAGACAACTTAAATCAACAATGAATTATTAGTTGGTGTATATGTTATTTGAGATAATTATGATTTGATGTTGATCCTTACTTTTAATAGAATTTGAATTGTTTATAAGTAAGGTATTAATTTGATTCTTACATAAGAAGTCACTATGTATTTCATTCAATAATTGTCATAGTAGTTATTACACAGTGATTCATATTATTGATTCTTAATTATGTAAGAAGTCACTCAGTCTTTTATTCAATAATTGCCACAGTTGTTATTGCACAGTGACTCATATTATTTGATATGATATAATTAAACCAGTTGGCAGTATTGAGAGTCTATGTTAATAATTGTGAATAATGGTTCAAAGATTGAAAAGGGTGTTGATTAAAGATAAGTATGATATACAGATGGTTGTTCAATTATTTTCTTTTTTACAAAAGTAAGTTTGGCAGGACTTGTCGACACTCTACTTTTACTAAAGTAGTATGGACCACAATTCTATTATTGAATAAATTTTATTAAAACGTGTACAAGTTGGTTATTTTTCTCTGTGGGACCATAAAGTCCACTACCATTTTTATATACTTCATTTGGTTAATTTGTAAAAGCAGGTGTGCTAGTTGATTACTAAATTTTTAGGATAAACAGGTTGCTCGGTTGAGTAACTAAACACACACCATCACTACACTAAAAATATAGAATTCTTTTAATTCACTATTGTGAGTATAACATTGTGAGTATTTCTATTGAGTGTAATGTTACTCCAAGTGTAGATAAAGAATGCAAGCATTGTTTATGTTGATCAATTTCACAGAAAGCAGAATCAAGTCACATGCTAAGGTAAGGGATATCATTATTGTGGTAAGAGGGTATCATTTTTATTGTAAAAGAAATATCATTTTCTTTCATACTCCATGTTATGGTAAGAAATTATTATTCGTTAATTCAGTTTATCATTAAATGGTGAAAAGTCCTAAAAGGATTAGAATATCCTTAATAGTTTGTGATTTATCTATTATTATGTTATCAATTTGGACTCTGTATAATTAAGTTGAAAATCACTAAGATCTATGTTATCTTATTATTCTGATAATTTATGTTTATTCATTATATATATCATTGTCATCATTCTCATTCTTGTATTGTGTTGAAAGTCATCTATGGCCAGTAGTGCATAGATGGACTTGGTATGATTATGACCAGGGATTATTCGGTATAATCATGACCGTAATGTTACAAATAATGTGGTAAAAGTCATCTTTGGCTCGTAGTGCATAGATGGACTTGGTATGATTATGACCAGGGATTATTCGGTATAATCATGACAATAATGTTACAAATGATGTGGTAAAAGTTATCTTTGGCCCGTAGTGAATAGATGGACTTGGTATGATTATGACCAGGGATTATTCAGTATAATCATGACCGTAATTGAAAACACGAATATCCTTGGCCCGTAGTGCATGGATAATTCATGTTCGTGATACTATTAAGCTGAGTCTCAATATTATTGTTTTTACAGTTGTATATCTTTGGCCTGTAGTGTAAAGATGGACTGTTGATTATTAGTTTTAGAATTATATATCTTTGGCATGTAGTGCAAAGATGGACTGTTAGTTATTGGTTTTACAGTTGTATATCTTTTGCCTGTAGTGCAAAGATGGATTGTTGGTTATTGGTTTTACAGTTGTATATCTTTGGAATGTAGTGCAAAGTTGGACTATTGATTTACTTGATTATAAATATGAATTGTGATTTAATTATAATCTGTGGTGGTTCAGGTGAAGACAAGTGATGAGAGTTCTCTTTGTCTTGGGTATAACCAAGAACTGTTGATGATTATTACAGGAATGAAATATTAACGATGGACTTTTAATCTAGAAGAGATAGTAAACATTATGTTCTACTTGACTCTTCTAATGGATTGTTGATTTCGATGCTATTATGGTTGAAAACTTTTATCTTCTACCATATGTTCTAAATATCTGAATTATTTTGATATTTTAATTATTTTAAGTCATGATATTCTTTAGTGGGCTATTTGTGCTCGCCCTTTTACTTCACCACCACTTTCAGGTAATAAAAGTGTAGCTGGGACTAGCAGAGAGAACATGGGTATAAAGTGGTGATACGAATTAGTCACAAACCTAATCAAATTAAGAAACGGTGTGGTATAATAATTGTACTGAAAATTTAAAATGTGTGTGACATGTTTTATATATCGTTTGATATTTAATTTTGGTGAACAACAATAGGGTGAGGTGAATCATAATTTCGAAGCGTCAAAGGTGCACTCCATTAGAATAAGGAGAACAGAAATCTTCTCGTGTCCCTTCAAGGACTTGATATATTTGATGTTGTAATTTATATGGCATTGTAATAATTTAAATATGAATATTGTCGTATTATATACGTAACAATATTTGTATTGAAACTCACAGTATATGAGTCGTTGTATTTTGCTCGACAGTTGTATAAATGGAGTTATCAGTAGTGTATTTTCTGGCGACCCAAGGTGGGTGATGTATACCTATTTTGGGGGCGTCACATATCTAACCAATCATTAACAACATCTAACATCAAATACATAGATTTTTAAGTTAGGGTTTTATTCCTATTTTTTGAGCTTGATCTTGATTCTGACCTTGATGTTTGTTCTTGGCAAGCTAAAGGCTGACATTGGTTTTGTTTCTTACTCACTTTCAATCAAAAATTTCAGATGGAAGAGAGAGAATGGACTTGGCTCAAATGAAAAATAAAGTAATCTTTGTCTTACTTTTAAATCTCTTAGATTTTTAATCAATGGTCACAATTGATGCTACGTGGCAATGAAATCTGATATTTGTGAGATATAGGCACATGGCTAGCTAGGGTTGGTCATCAACCACTTACTAGGGATAGATCTACATTCCATCTCATTAAAATATTCAAGAAGGGTAATTTGGTCATTTGACTTATAAAGTTAATGGCAACTTGGTAACTTCTCACAACCCTTAGGGTTTAACCCTAAGGTTATACAAATATAAATTTTTAGTATTTACTAATTAGGCTTTAAAATAGAAGATTAAGGTTTCTAATTTATAATTAGGATCTCCTAATTATATTAAGGTTCCCTAATCACATTAGGGCTTGTAAATAGGATTAATTTTCCTAATTAACATTAAAATCACCGAATTACCAATTAGGTCTTTCCTAATTATACATTAGGGTTTCTAACATTAGAAATTAGGGCTTTCTAACAAATCAATTAGGGTTATCCCTAATTATACTTATAATTAACAACATAAAAACTTTATACTTATCTTCAAGCTTCCCAATTAGGGTTTTAATATTTCGAATTAGGGTTATGGATTTCCGGAATTGAAATTAGGGTTTCCATAGCCGGTAATAGGGTTTCTTATCAATCGTTAGGGTTTTCTAACTGAACGTCGAGGCTCTTAATATATTATTAGGGTTTCTGACTCATAGAATTTATCTGGTCAACCCTTGACCCTTAACCACATATTGTACACATATATGACCATATACACAGATACTCTTAACACTGTAAACCTTTACCAAAAGTTTTTAAATTCACAAAATTCATTTCCAAAAATGTCAAATCCATACACCTATTTTCTATCTAGGTCTATTATTTAACCTCTATTCAAAATTTTAAGATTTTATAAAATTGTCTAAATTCTCGGGTTGTCACAAGAACCAAGGAGTTCCAATCCCGAGTGACTACAACGCAAGGCAGCACACCGGATAGAATTTGAAGCTTGAAGACCAAGGGTATGGTCCCATCTTACTGACTTCTGACAACCTCTAATCCTATGTCATGGTGTAGCTCTCGACAACATCACTCTTTAAAAGGTCTTATACACCTCAATCGGAGGCTCGGATTGAAGTTCTGCAAGTTCGAGAGGACATCACGTTGCACGTGTGCACGTATTTTGATACTACAGGACACGCAAAGCCCAGGGTAGCTCGTGCACCCGCAGGTACATCTGCGGCTACCGTAGGTGTACTTGTAGCTCCACCCTCTATAAATAGAGGGCTTGGGGTGACCATATTTCAAGAGAAAATGATGAGGAAGCCCTATCCAATTTTGCTCTATACACACCCTAAACTGAGTGCTTTCTCATTTTAAACACTTGTGAGCTTATATTCAGTCATATTTTTAACGGCGGGAGCTGAGTGGTCATCTATTTAAAGCTATAGAAGTCTTCTTTGGCAGTCCACTATAAGCCTTCTTACACACTTTAAAGCCTTTCTCTTTAGCTTTGCACACATTTTTCCACACATTGAGAGTCATGTTGTGTGCGTATATGCCTGGACTTAATCCAAGTGGCTTTCATTTCATTTGTATATATATATATATATATATATATATATATATATATATATATATATATACTTATATATATGGACTAACATTATCAAGTTGTTCCTCGATTGAGCCTGGACTCCCGTCTGGAGCGTTTATTTGCTTTATATATATATATATATATATATGTGTGTGTGTGTGTGTGTGTGTGTGTGTGTGTGTAAGACCCCACCTTTTATGAATAAAGATTAAATTTTCTCGAAATATATTTTTGAATATTATGGCGTGGACATGATATAATGTTATAGTTGTTGGTAATATTTACAAATTTGGCAAAGTAAGCAAGTTGTTATAAAATATTCGATTGGTCGGGGAATATTCATTTTAACAAGAAATATTCATACGACGAAACAATCATTGGTGGACCCCACAACGAAAGTATTGTCGTAGTTAGAAAATGATAGAATTATATTTTTATAAAAATAACGACTAAAGTTTTACCGTTAAACTATTGAACTACCCGGTAGTAAAAGTACAGTAATACGCGTGGTTGCATAGTAGCACACGGTATTGATTATTGATGCTTACGTGAGAAGTCACTCAGTTATACTCAATTATTGCTACAATAATTGTTGCATCATATCTCTCATATTATTGATTCAATTATTGTCACAGTATCATTTGCATAATATGTTATATTATTAAATCAATAATTGTGATGACAATGTTATTCATATTATTATTTACAATATTGACAATGTCTAGAAGTTCTGTCAAGGAGAGGTTTGATCACCTAATTGCGCGCCAATAAGGAGAAATCCTTATCGGAAAGCCCCCTCTTTCCTGGGAACGACCTGTTTGTTAAATATTGTGAGTTATAATATTAATGATAAATAAGTTCGTGTGATTAAAGATGAAATTGATAGTTCCATTGTGTTGAGATTATTAATGTTAGTGGAAATCGACATTTATTTCGATAATAATTGATGTCTTGAAGTTATATTGACTAATCGGGTAATTAATCGGATAAATGAGCAATTAATTGCTATTAATTCACATGCTTATAACTATTTATTCACATGTGTGTACTATTGATTCAAATGCATGTACTATTAGGGGAGGTGGTGTAAGATTGATAATACTTGCATGACTAAATTAAAAATGGAGGTATAGATGAAGGTACTATACTGTAATTATTTTTTTCACATGATTGAACTATTGATTCACATGAATGTACTATTTATTCACATGATATACTATTAGGGGAGGTTGTGCAAGTTTGATAATACTTGCAGGACTAAATTAAAAATGAAGGAAAAGATGAAGGTATTATACTATAATATTTTGAGCCCCAAAACATGCAATTATCGAAACTATATTTTCCCATAAATAGAAGCTCATTCTTCTTTCATTCTCACCAATTCACTAAGTCTCACAAGAGCAATTATAGAGAGAGAAGCTATAGAGAGAAAGAAGAAGAGAAGTCTGCTATCTCACTATTCCAGTATCTAGTCTTCTTCTGAGGTAAGGGATATTATATTTTTTAGTATTCGTAGAAATAATATTTTCTTCAATACTCTGTAGTATGAGTAATATTATTTCATTTCATATTCCAGATTATACCCTCATTCTGTTAAAGTATTACTTCTATACTCCGTGAAATTAGTAGAATATCCTTAATATTTGCGCTTCATCCAATATCTTTTCATGGAAATATTATTCTGAGCTTTCTTGATAATTATTGATAATTTCATGCCGGAATACTATTCATGAGTTGCTATTTACGGGTTACTATTCACCCAATTACTATTCACTAAAATATTGTTCACTCGGGTATTCGGGGCACTTTTCATGCCGGAGTACTATTCACGAGTTACTATTTACCCAATTACTATTCACCCAAATATTATTCACTCGGGTATTTGGGGCAATTTTTATGTCAGGGTACTATTCACGAGGTACTATTCCCGAAGTACTATTCATGGGATAGTATTCACCCGAAAAATATATCCCTTTTCTGTCCAAATTATTTTTGATACATGAATATAATTCTTGAATTTTACTCCACAAAGTAGTATCATGTTGACAATTTAGATACTTTTAAACTCTGGATAAATTTAAAGTCTTTAATATTTATCCTTTATTTCGTTTGATTAATGCTTATATCATTGTCATCATCCTCATGGTTATATTGTGATGAAAGTCATCTTTGGCTTACGTGCATAGATGAACTGTTGATTGGTATGATTATGACCAGGGATCATTCGGTATAATCATGATCGGTAATATTACAAATGATGTGATAAAAGTCCTCATTGGCCTGTAGTTCATTGATGGACAATTGTTGGTATGATTATGACCACGGATTATTCGGTATAGTCATGACCATTGATGATTACATGAATATCCTTGGCCGTGGAGCGGGGATGATTCGATGATGTGGTTTATTAATAAGTTGAGTCTCAGCGATAAAGTTGATGAAAAAAAAAATTTTAAATCACAAAAGATAATAGATATCATGCTCTACTTGACTCTTCTAATGGATTATTTATTCCACTGCAGTTAAACTTGATGTCTATCGTATTTTATCAGTTTAACACTATTGAAGGCTAATGATAATTTATTCTGCATTATCTTAGTCATACTAATTCTTATTGGGCTAGTTGAGCTCCCCATTTGTTTTCATCGTTCTTTTCAGGAAATGAGAACGTAGCCGGGACTAGTCGGGGAATGGAGTGACGGTCCAGATGTTTGCATTAGTAGTCCTCACTATTCTGTGAAATAGTGTGATAATAAATGAGGACTTATTTTGAGTTTGAATATTGTCTAGAAGACAATATTTGTATTAAAACACACAGCTCATGTTGTATAATTAAATTTGTATTTGTATCCAGTACCATTTTTTTGGCGACCCAAGATGGGTGATGTATACCTATTTTGGGGGCCTCACAGTTGGTATCAAAGATTAGGGATATGATCCCTGGCTGAGATGTGAGACAAGAACTAGGAGGGGGGAGACGAGGGATTCCTTCGCTAGTATGACCTACCTAAGTTTATTTGGTATTTAATTGGTTGGTAATAGTATAGGGATAATATGTCACAAGTTAATTAACCTTTGTTTTGTGGCAGTATTTGAAAATGGCATCCAAAAATGTTGAGATAAGCAATGAAGCACATGAGACCGTTGAGTCGCCAACAATCAATACCCAGGATAATGTGCAACAGGAAGACAATAATCCTTAGGTAAACAATAACACTGATGAAATGGTGAAAGATGGGATGTTCAGAGGCTTTATGCAATTCATGCAACATCAGGCGAGAGCGGCTCCTGTTCAAAATGCAGGTGGAAACACTGGCAACTCTCGGACGGTCACCGCTAAATATTTCAAGGAGATGGGACCACCGGAGATTTTTGTAGAGCCAAAACCACTTAAGGCGGAGACATAGATAAAGCAGATCACCAAGATATTTGATGTCTTAGGATGCTCCAAGGAGAAAAAGGTTCCCTTTGTCATCTTCATGTTTCGAGCAGAGGCAGATTACTGTGGGAATCTGTAAAGCGTACTCAACCTACCGCATTGAAGATGTCTTGGGAGAAGTTCTAAGAACTGTTTAACGACAAGTACTTTCCCGAAAGTATTCGTCATATGAAAGAGGTAGAGTTTATCAAGCTGGAGCAAAATAATATGATCGTGTCATAGTACGAAGCTAAGTTTGCCGAGTTGTCCCGGTTTGTGTCCCACTTGATTGATAATGAGGAGAGAATGACATGGATGTTTCTAAGAGGTTTGAAACCCGAGATACGTCAATACCTAATTTCTCACAAACTGTGTTTTTATTCAGATGTAGTAAATAGGGCTCAGTTATTGGAGCGCGATAATGAGTCAACCCAACCAAGAGAGAGCAGCCGACAAATTGATAATACAAGTGGTAGCAGTCATCGAAGCGGTGACAACAAGCGTGGAGGGAATCAACAGGCAAGAAATGGTAACCACTTTGGTGGTAATCATGGCCAAGACAATAAGAGTGGACATTGCAAGAAGAGGAGATTCAACAATGAAGGAAAGACGTCAGCACCAGGACCCGTTGTTAAGGAAGGAGAAGGACCACCGGTCGTATGTTACAAATGCGGAGGGGAGGGACATATCAGTCCAAACCGCGTGATGCAGTCCAAAGCATGTTACAATTGTGGAAGAGAAGGTCACCTAGCCCAATTTTGTCGTGCACCAAATTCAAGTCCAGTTGGAATGGAAGCATCAAAGGCCATCCCAGACAAGATAAAACTGGTAGTTCAAGGGAGAGCGTTTGTCGTAACCTCCCAAAAAGCGAGGAATCCAAACAAGGTGATTGTAAGACCCCAACTTATTATTAATGAAATTTAATTTTCTCTATTTATTATTTTGAAATAGTAAGGGTTGATGTGATTAATGTGGATAGTTAGGGGTAAAATACGCAAATATTTCAAAATAAGCAAGTGGTTATAAAATATTCATTGTTGTTTGGGAATATTCGTTTGGTCGTGGAATATTCATGACGTCTGGGGAATATTAAATGCGACGGTAGCGACCATGTGTGGGCCCCATAACGGAAAGCGATTGGATGAAGAAAACGACAAATATAAGTGGTTTAAAAATAATCACAGGTAGTAGTTATTCAAGATTAATCTTGTTAAAATACTTGGTGGTTAAAACACAAGAAGATTACCAGATTGCACCAATTATTGATTCTTACGTAAGAAGGCACTACTCAATAATGGTTACAAGAATAATTATTCAAAGATTTAATTTTATTGATTCAATAATTCTTTGCGTTGATATTTTATATTCTTTGTTGTTTCCATAATTGTCATTACCCAATATTTTTCATTATCGAAGCAATAATTCATATTATCTGAATAATACTATTAGATAACATTATTGGCAATGTCTAGAAAGTTTCATCTAAGGAGAGGTTTGGTCACCTAATTATGCGCCAAGAAGGAGAAATTCTTATTGGAAAGCCCCTCTTTCCCAGGAACCTGCTGGTCATCAATATTGTGATTCTCGTAATATTATTTGTGAATAATTAATTATTGATTCATATGATGAGAAAAATATTGATTTTATGTGGATATAGATGGAGAAAATTTTTAATGTGACAATTGTTGAAAATAGAAATTTTATCTTTTTTTCGATAAAATAATTCATTTAAATATATTATTATATTTTAATAATATAATAATGGTGATATTTTACAACAACGAATGTGGGATATATGAGTATACGAGGAGGAAGAGTATTTTTGTTGCAATAAATGTTTAAAACATGTTAAACATGTAAATTGGACCCCATTTATTGATTGAAATTTAATTATACTGTAAAATCGCTCGTTAGTGGATTTTGGTCAATTTCATTTAGAATTTGGAAAAACTTTATTCTCGCAAAGTTGTAGAGAATTGAATTTCCTATAAAAATCGCGAGATTCGAATTTTCCGATAAAAGAGCTATTTATTGTGAATTATTGAAGTTCCCAAGCTCCGAAATAATTGATTTTTGGAAGTTTAAATTATTTTAAATAAGAAAAACGTTTTTGGAATATTTGGGGCATCTTTAACATGTGTTTGATGGCTGAAATTAGATTCTAGGCATGCGTAGGAAATTTATATAATTATATTATTAATTTATTAAATTTTCTACTTTGGTGTTCTAAGCAATTTCCTATAAATAGGGTGCTTAGGTTAGAATTGAAAATCACACCGTAAATCAAGTTTTCTCTCTATATTATCGGCGTATTCTTGTGAGTATTTTGAGTATACTTTGAGTATTGTTAGGACGGTCTAAGTTCCTTCAAAGACTATACCCAGATTCCAAATTTAGAAGTACTAATCTTTCGAGGTAAGGGATATTATTTTTTTCAGTAATGATATTATTTCTTCAATATCATTATGTTGAAATATTGATCTGAAGTTTTATCAAATTTGGAACTTTTGGTGTCGGAGTTACTATTCACATATCTAGACTATTTACGTATCGACTAATTATTCACGAATACAAGACTATTCATGAAAAATGAAAAAATTTCGTCAAAATATCTATTCGGATACTAGCTTTGATTGTATCCATGTTTTGATCATTCTTGAATTTTACACCACTGCGATTATTTTTGAGGTATTTTGGGACGTGAATAAAACAAAGTACGAATACTTAATCCTTAATCCTTGTCATTCTGCTTTCACTTTGGATTCGCTTTTATAAAAATATTTTTCATCATCTTGATCTTAAATGATGATATTATGGAATATCTTTGGCTTTGTAGTGCAAAGATGAATGATTTTCAAGAATATCTTTGGCTGTAGTGCAAAGATGAAGCAGTGTTTAGATGAACATGATTAATGATGAATATCTTTGGCTCAGTAGTGCAAAGATGAATATGTGATTCGGATATATATTGATTGATGTTACAGGGATAAAAGATAGAGCGATGAACTTTTAAATTCATACATGGAAGATAGTAGTTTGCATTCTCTACTTAACTCTTCTAATGAATTATTATTTCATTTGCGAATATTGATTTAAAATTTGTTGTCTATGGTATTCTATTAGATTTTTCCCTGTTGAAGACTAATGGTAATTTGTTGTATATTATCTTAGTCATAATATTCTTTACTGCGCTAGTTGAGCTCACCCTTTTCCTTTTTGTTCCATTTTTCTCGGGAGGCGAGAATATAGCGAAGCATTTAGCCTGGGGTATGGAATAAAGGTTCTAGTAGAGAGTTGTTTAGTAGTCCTCACCATTTTGTAAAATAATGTATCAATAAATGTGATGAGGATTTATTTGAGTATAGATATTGTCTCAGAAGATAATATTTGTATTTAAACTCACGATTTCTTGTTGTAATAATAAAGTTGTAGTTGTTTTACATGCCATGTATTGACAACTCGGAATGGGTGATGTATACCTATTTTGGGGCGCCACGGTTGGTATCGAGCTTAGGATATGATCTCTGGCGGAGATCGGGGAATAGAACTAGGAGGGAGAGGCAGAGTAAATCCTTCGCTAGTGTGTCCTACCTAAGCTTATTTGTTAGTTGGTTAGTATATAGGGATATTATGTGATATATTGATTTCCTTAATTAACCCTTGTTTTTATGGCGGTATTTGAGAATGTCGATCGAGAATATTAACAATGGAAATGAGACCGTGGAGACGCTCTGTACTCACCAACGAGGAGAACGCGCAACTGTGTGGCAATGTTCCTCCCATGAACAACACCACCGAAAGCAGATGATGAACGAGGGATGTAGAAGCTTTTTGCGATTCATGCAAAATCGACGAGGGAGACTCGTGTTCAAAATCTGAGGAGGAAATGATAGCAATTCACGGGTTATCACGACCCAAGCGATTCAAAGAGTTGGGACCACGAATTTAAGGGAAAGCGAGATCCGATCAGCCGGCGGAAACATGGGTCAAGCAAATTACCAAGATATTCGATGTCTTGGGATGCACGGAGGAACAGAAGGTTCCATTCGCCACCTTTATGTTAAAGTGGCGAGGCGGTATCACTGGTGGGAGTCTCGTGAAGCGTACCCATCCAAACCAAGACTTCAAAGATGTCTTGGGAGACTTTTTCAGAAACTATTTAATGACAAATACTTTCCGAAAGTGTTAAGTCATATGAAGGAAGTGGAGTTTATTAGACCGAGCGAGAACAACATGACGGTGTCTCAAAGACGAGGAAAAGTTTGCGAGTTATCCGTGTTTGCACCTCATTTGGTGGAGAATGAGGAGCGATGATTACGGATGTTTCTTAGAGGTTTGAAACCCAAGATACGTCAATATCTCATTTCTCATAAATTTTCTCTCTATTCAGGATGTTATAAACAAGGCTCAATTATTAGAGCGAGATAACGAGTACTATCAATTGAGGGACCACAACCAGGATCGTACGTAGATAGCGATCAATGAATAATGATAACCAAATGGAGAAAAGAAACAGACGGACAAAATGGTAACCACTCTGGTGGTAATCATAGCCATGAAAATAGAAGAAGCGAGTCGGGAGGAGATTTTAAAAGAGGAGATTTAACAACGAATATGAAGACAGCAGTCTTGGCGTGAAAGAATCGGTTCTAAGGAGGAGAACAACCACGGGTCATATGTTACAAATGCGGAAAAGAGGGACATATTAGTCCAAACCGCCCACAACAGTTCAAGGTATGCTATAATTGTGGAAAGGAAAGACATATTGCTCGAGATTAGACAAGAGGCGAATCCTAGTTCAATGGGGACGGTGACTCAAAAAGATCGTCCCAAAAAGTCAAAGTCAACGATTGGGGAAGAGCGTTTGTTGTGACTAGTCATAATGCGAGGAACCCAAACGAGGTGATCACGGGTAAGCTATTTATAAATTCTTGCGAAGTTTATACCTTACTTGATACCGGCAGTATACCCATTCATTTATCTTTCCTGCATGTGCTCAACGTTTAAACTTGTCTCCGGAGAAATTAGACTTTGACCTATCTCTGTGGAAACTCCGTTAGGAGAAACTTTCATCACATCCATCGTTTATAAATCTTGTTTGATTCAAGTTGGCACCATCACCTTACTGTTGACCTTATCTCTTTAAAGATACTTGCTTTTGATGTGATTTTAGGGATTGATTGGTTAACTACTCATCATGCCAAAATTGATTGTTTTCGTAAGGTTGTTAGTTTTCATATTCCTAACCAACTTTGTTATTTAATTCAAGCAACTAAACCATTAAAATCAATCATCGTCATATCTAATCATAAAGCTATTCGTTTATTGAAAAACGGATGTCAAGCTTTCTTAGCCCATGTTATGGATTTGAATAAAGACACGTCAAATTTGAATAATATTCTGTTGTTATTGACTTTCCACGACGTATTTCTGAAGAACTTCCGGCCTACCCCGTAACGTGAAGTTGAATTCTTTATTGATCTTGAACCTAGTATAAAGCCCATTTCTAAAACCCCATATCGAATGGCTCTATTGAACTTTAGGAGTTAAAGGTCCAACTACAGAATTGTTGGACATCGGTTTCATTCGTCCTAAGTACATCTCCTTGGGGTGCTCTGTTCTATTCGTAAAGAAGAAAAGCGGGAGTATGCGGCTTTTGTATTGACTATCGAGAATTGAATCATGTCACCATCAAGAATAGGTATCCTCACCTCGTATTGATGACTTGTTTGACCGATTCTGAGGGGCACAATTCTTTTCAAAAATCGATATTCGATTCGGATATCATCATTTGAAGATTAGAACCGAGGATATTCCAAAGACCCGCTTTAGAACTCTCAGACGGGCATTATGAATTCTTAGTCATGTCTTTCTGGACCGACTAATGCTCCTATGACTTTCATGGATATGATGAACCCGAGTATTTAAGGAATATTTAGATCAGTTTGTTGTTGTTTTTATTGATGACATCCTCATATATTCCAAAAGTCGTGAAGATTATGAGCACCATTTGAATCTGGTACTCCAAAGGCTTCGTGAAAACAAACTATATGCCAAATTGAAGAAATGCAAGTTCTGGCTTGAGGAAGTAGCATTTCTTGGGCACGTGGTGTCAAAACATGGAGTATCCAAGTGGACCGTGAAGATTGAAGCAATACAAAGTTGGGGAGCAATCAAGTCGGTGGATCAAGTACGTAGTTTTTTGGGCTTAGTGGTTATTATCGGAGATTCGTGGAAGGGTTTTCTCGAATCGCTACTCCATTAACTCACTAACTCGGAAGGATACAAAATTCGTTTGGAGCGAAGAATGCGAGAAGAGTTTCCAAGAGCTTAAGAGGAGACTTATTTCTAAGACTGTTCTAACAATACCATCTGGTTGGATGGATTTGTTATCTCAAATGATGCTTGTGCAAAGGGTTAGGATGTGTTCTCATGCAATGTGGGAAAGTCATAGCCTATGCCTCATGACAACTTAAAGAGTATGAGAGGAATTATCCTACTCATGATCTAGAGTTAGCGATGAGTCGATTTCGCGCTAAAGATATGGAGGCACTATCTATATGGGGAGAAAGTTGAGATATATTCAGACTATAAAAGCCTTAAATATTTCTTCACTCAAAAAGAACTCAACATGCGGCAGCGATGTTGGCTCGAGCTATTGAAAGACTACGACCACACTATTCAATACCATCTTAGAAAAGCGAATGTGGTAGCTGACGCGTTGAGTAGAAGATCATATGCGGGAACGAGTGCGATGATGTCAAGTATACGCATAGAGCCAACTTTAATAGAAAAGTTAAGGTTGCTTTCAAGCCACCCTTGGGCAAGTAAATGATGCGTATGAAGAAGAAAGTACAAGAAGGAGCTATTAGGAAGCGAGAATTGATGAAGAAGGAATACTTCGAGTCCACTCTAGACTTTGTGTCCCTAACGACTCTGATTTGAAGTACAAGATTATGATGGAGGCACACAATAAACCATTTGCAATCCATCCTGGAAGTACTAAAATGTATCGTGATCTTGACATACATTTTGGTGGAACAAATGAAGAGAGAGAGATTGTAAAGTTTATCTCGATGTGTTTAACTTGTCAACGTGTAAAGGCGGAGCATCTAGTACCTAAGGGTCCGTTACAACCACTTGAGATTCCAAAATGGAAGTGGGAACACATTACCATGGATTTCAATTTTGGGTCTTCCTACGGTTTCTCAAGGCATCAATCTTTGTTTGGGTTATTGATGATAGATTAACCAAGTCCGCTCATTTCTTGCCGACACGGAGACTTATTCCTTGAACGTCTTGCTAGTATATACGTGAATGAGATTGTGAGGTTGCATGGCATGCCTCGTATCCATAGTTTGGATCGTGACCCAAGATTCACTTCAAGATTTTGGGTTAGCTTGCAAAAAGCTATGGGCGCGGATTTACGATTCGATTCGACGCATACCATCCTCAAACGGATGGACAATCGAAAGGACTATTCAAACTCTTGAAGATTTATTAAGACTCGTGTCCCTAGACTTCAGGCGGTTGGGATAAGTATTTACCATTGGTGGAATTCTCCTACAACAACAGTTATCAGGCAAGTATAGGTGTGGCTCCATTTGAAGCATTATATGGACGAAAGTGTCGCTCTCTAGTATGTTGGGACGAGGTGGGTGAAGCAACACTGTTGGAGTTAGGTTTGTAATATTCATGAACGCAATCAAATTGCATAAAAAGTGCGAAACGTGTAAAAATCAGAGTTTAAAATTTTTACAAACCATATACCCGGATCACCCTTTATGCACAATTATTAATTAAACGAAAAAGATAACGAATAAGAATCATACCCTTGAAGATCGAGCTTCCTCAGGTACAAGTTCACCTCCAATCCTTTTTCGCGTTCAACTTGAATCCACCGGGTTTGTTCCTTCCTTTGATCAACGTTAGCCACCCAAGTGTTTTGCCTCTAGAGGTGATCCACCAAGGAAGAAGAAGGATTCAAGAAGATGGGTGGTTGGCTAAACCCTAGTTTTTCTATCTCTATAGAAAAAGAGCGAACTCTCCAACTATTGGAAATAACGTAACCTTGATATCTGATATAAGACTCCTCTTATAAAGATATCAAATAACCCTATTAAAAATAAGGTATTATTTAATTAAACTCTTTTAATTAAATGGGCTCCCTAATCTTATTAGGGATAATTAATTAAACTCCTTTAACTAATTTTCCTTCCTAATCCAATTAGGAATAAATGAGAGTACTTATATTAAATTAATTCCTAAACTCTTTTAGAAATTAAAATAATAATAATTGTAATAATATTAATAAGACTCCTCTTATTAATTTATATTTAATATTTCTAAAATATTAAATAATAATATTAAGCTATTTAATTTATTCTATCACCATAGATTAAATTAAATATACATAACATATTATTACGATTATGCCATTAACTTCTTAAATAATTATTCTTCCTTTTATGGTGTGACCCTTTAGGTTCTCCATATTAAACCGGTTGTGAATAAATCAATTAGAATAATTCTAATCTTATTTAAATAAATAAATTAAACAATTAATTTATTTAAATAAATAATATTTATTCTACAATAGGGATAAGCCTCCTAGCGATCAACGACTTTCCAGATAATATAGATTTCAACATTAATCATAAAAAGAACCTTTGAGTAAATAGTTACCGTACAATTCAATCCTTCCACCATACAATGTCCCAATTAAATATAAGACATGGAATTACTGTCAAGTCTTATTTTATTTAATTATATGTATTTCGACTCTTAAATGCACAACTCAAATAATGCATATTAGAAACTCCTTTCTAATTTTCATTACGCCTTGTCCAAGGACTCTTTGGGTTGTCATTTATCGAATCACATAGGACATTTCTCTTCCTTTAATAAGTGGTAGATTCTTTATTGATCGTACATTATCTCCATGTACAACTTATTATACCCAAGCATACCCTTTGATATACCCTAAGGGTGCGAAGGAATAAGTCAAAGTATAACTCATCATACACAAGATACTATGATGATCTCAAGTCCAAGGATCACTCAGATTACTATCACTACAGAATTCCTATTGACGGTGCAAGTAAAACTCCATTAGGTATTCCTTAGCGAGCCAACGCTCAAATTGAATTTATTCTCTAATAAGCACCTACATACTTGCTTTAGTGTCTCCACACAAATGATCATGAGATCAATCATCCTCATCCAATGAGCAAGCAACGTATGTACCAATCTATCCGGATTCACTAATCCCCAATTTAGTAATCCAATGATTGGAAACTATTTTAGTTTTAAGCTTTTAAGAATTTAGATCTCATTAGAATGATCATCATCATTATTCTAAAAGCATTGCTTAAAACTATGGGTTTATCACATATTATAAAAACAAAGATCATGTAGATAATTAAAAGCCTTTAATAAATTAATACTTTTTATTAATAAATGAATAAGATTGTTACAAAGTATATGCTTTATCATCAAACATGATTGGCTTGTGTGCATACTACTACTTTCATTGGGACCCGAGTTGGTAATGTGTATGACTACGGAAAAGATCCAAATGATTCGACAACGTATACAAACGGCACAAGATCGACAAAAGAGTTATGCGAATCTTCATCGAAAGGACGTGGAATTTAGTGTAGGGATCATGTATTGTTGCGAAGTTGCTCCATGGAAGGGAGTTACAAGATTTGGGAAGAGAGGAAAGCTCAATCCACGATTTATTGGTCCATTTCAAATTCTTGACCGAAAGTAGGAAATGTAGCCTATAGACTCGCGTTACCTCCGAGTATGTCTCGTGTTCATAATGTGTTTCATATATCGTACTTCGTAAATATGTGAAAGACACGAACCACGTTATAGAAGTTAGAACCCGGACGAGATAAAGAAGACTTAACGTATGAGGAGGTACTGTCAAGATCTTGGATAGGAAGGAGCATGTCCCGCCAATGAAAGGTCATACCACAAGTTAAAGTTTTGTGGAGGAATCATGCTATAGAGGAAATGACACAGGGAATTGGAAGCGGAAATGAAAGCGAGGTATCCTCACCTTTTCAAACACTGTGCGGTCACGTCAATTTCGAGGACGAAATTTCATAAAGAGGGAGGGAGGTTGTAAGACCCCAACTTATTATTAATGAAATTTAATTTTTTCTATTTATTATTTTGAAATAGTAAGGGTTGATGTGATTAATGTGGATAGTTAGGGGTAAAATACGCAAATATTTCAAAATAAGCAAGTGGTTATAAAATATTCATTGTTGTCGGGGAATATTCGTTTGGTCGTGGAATATTAAATCGCTTGGGAATATTAAATTTTGACCAGTATGACCGTGTGTGGGCCCATAATGAAAAAGCGATTGGATGAAGAAAACGACAAATATAAGTGGTTTAAAAATACTAGCGTAGTTATTCATTAATAATCTTTGTTAAAATACTCGGTGTGGTTAAAACACGAAGAAGATTACGGTATTGCACCAATTATTGATTCTTACGTAAGAAGGCACTACTCAATAATGGTTACGATGAATTACTTATTCAAAGATTTAATTTTATTGATTCAATAATTCTTTGCGTTGATATTTTATATTGCTGTTGTTTCAATAATTGTCATTACCCAATATTTTTCATTATCGAAGCAATAATTCATATTATCTGAATAATATTATTAGATAACATTATTGGCAATGTCTAGAAAGTTCTGTCTAAGGAGAGGTTTGGTCACCTAATGCGCGCCGATGAGGAGAAATTCTTATTGGAAAGCCCCTCTTTCCCAGGGAACTACTGGTTGTCAATATTGTGATTCTGTAATATTATTTGTGAATAATTAATTATTGATTCATATGATGAGAAAAATATTGATTTTATGTGGATATAGATGGAGAAAATTTTTAATGTGACAATTGTTGAAAATTAAAATTTTATCTTTTTCTGATAAAATAATTTATTTAAATATATTATTATATTTTAATAATATAATAATGGTGATATTTTTTACAACGAATGTGGGATATATGAGTATACGAGGAGGAAGAGTATTTTTATTGCAATAAATGTTTAAAACATGTTAAACATGTCGGTGGACCCCATTTATTGATCGAAATTTAATTATAGCACGTAAAATCGCTTCTGCTTGTGGATTTTTGGCCAATTTACATTTAGAATTTGGAAAACTTTCTTCCGCAAAGTTGTAGAGAATTGAATTTCCTATAAAAATAGGGTGCTTAGGTTAGAATTGAAAATCACACCACCGTAACTGAAGTTTTCTCTCTATATTATCGGCGTATTTTGTGAGTATTTTGAGTATACTTTGAGTATTGTTAAACGGTCTGCAAGTTCCTTCAAAGACTATACCGGTATTCGGCTAGAAGTACTAATCTTTCGAGGTAAGGGATATTATTTTTTTTCAGTAATGATATTATTTCTTCAATATCATTATGTTGAAATATTGATCTGAAGTTTTTATCAAATTTGGAACTTTTGGTGTCTGAGTTACTATTCGTGATACTTCAAGACTATTCACGATATCGACATTAATTATTCATGAATACGGCACTATTCATCGAAAAATGAAAAATTTTCTTTTAGTCCAAAATATCTATTCGGATACTAGCTTTGATTGTATCCATGTGTTGATCATTCTTGAATTTTACACCACCGCGATTATTTTGAGGTATTTTTGGGACGTGAATAAAACAAAGTACGAATACTTAATCCTTAATCCTTGTCATTTTGTTTCACTGGATTCGTTTCTTTAAAAATATTTTTCATCATCTTCAGTCTTAAATGATGATATTATGGAATATCTTTGGCCTGTAGTGCAAAGATGAATGATTTCTGAAGAATATCTTTGGCCTGTAGTGCAAAGATGAACAGGTGTTTAGATGAACATGACCAACTGATGAATATCTTTGGCCTGTAGTGTAAAGATGAATATGTGATTCCAGATATATATTGATTGATGTTACAGGGATAAAAGATAGACGATGAACTTTTAAATTCATACATGGAAGATAGTAGTTTGCATTCTCTACTTAACTCTTCTAATGAATTATTATTTCCGCTGCGAATATTGATTTAAAATTTGTTGTCTATTGTATTCTATTAGATTTTTCCCTGTTGAAGACTAATGGTAATTTGTTGTATATTATCTTAGTCATAATATTCTTTACTGAGCTAGTTGAGCTCACCCTTTTCCTTTTTGTTCCATTTTTCTCGGGGAGGCGAGAATATAGCGAAAGTTGCAGCCTCGGGGTATGGAATGAAGGTTCTAGAGAGAGTTGTTTAGTAGTCCTCACCATTTTTGTAAAATAATGTATCAATAAATGTGATGAGGATTTATTTGAGTATAGATATTGTCTAGAAGATAATATTTGTATTTAAACTCACAGTTTCTTGTTGTAATAATAAAGTTATAGTTGTTTACATACCATGTATGTATTGACAACTCAGAATGGGTGATGTATACCTATTTTGGGGGCGTCACGGTGATCACGGGTAAGCTAATCATAAATTTTAGTGAAGTATATACCTTATTTGATACCGGTTCTACCCATTCTTTTATTTCTCCTACTTGCTCTCAACGTTTAAATTTAACTCTGGAGAAATTAGACTTTGACTTATCTATTGAAACTCTGTTAGGAGAAACCTTCATTACATCCACTGTTTATAAGTCTTGTTTGATTCAAATCGGTAACCACACGTTACCTGTCGATCTTATCTCCTTGAAAATACTTGCATTTGATGTGATTTTAGGGATTGATTGGTTAACTACTCATCATGCTAAAATTGATTGTTTTCGTAAGGTTGTTAGCTTTCATATTCCTAACCAACCTATTATACGAATTCAAGCAACCAAACCACTAAAGTCAATCACTGTCATATCAAGCCATAGAGCTATTCGTTTTTTGAAAAACGGATGTCAAGCTTTCTTAGCCCATGTCACAGATTTAAATAAAAATACATCAGATTTGAATGATATTTCTATTGTTAATAAATTTCCTGACGTATTCCCTAAAGAACTTCCTGACCTACCCCAGAGCGTGAAATTGAATTTTGTATCGACCTTGAATTCGGTACAAAACCCATTTCTAAAACCCCATATCGAATGGCTTCTATTGAACTTCAGGAGTTAAAAACCAAACTACAGGAATTGTTAGACATCAGTTTCATTTGTCCTAGTACGTCTCCTTGGGGTGCTCCTGTTCTATTCGTGAAGAAGAAAGATGGAAGTATGCGACTTTGTATTGATTACCGGGAGTTGAATCATGTCACCATCAAAAATAGGTACTCGTTACCTCGTATTGATGATCTGTTTGACCAGTTGCAAGGCGCCAAATTCTTTTCAAAGATCGATATTCGTTCCGGATATCATCAGTTGAAGATTAAAATTGATGACATTCCAAAGACAGTTTTCAGAACTCGGTACGGGCATTATGAATTCCTACTCATGTCTTTTGGATTGACTAATGCTCCTGCTGCCTTCATGGACATGATGAACCAAGAATTCAAGGAATATTTAGATCACTTTGTGGTCGTCTTTATTGATGACATCCTCATATACTCCAAAACCCATGAAGACCATAAGTAACACTTGAGGCTGATACTCCAAAAGCTTCGTGAAAACAAACTATATGCCAAGTTAAAGAAATGTGAGTTCTGGCTTAAGGAAGTTGCATTCCTTGGGCACGTGATATCAAATCATGGAATATCTGTTGACCCGGCAAAGATTGAAATAATTCAAAGCTGGGAGCAACCTAAGTCAGTGACTGAAGTACGTAGCTTTCTCAGCTTAGTGGTTATTATCGAGATTAAAGAAGGGTTTTCTCGAATCGCTACTCCATTAACTCAGCTGACTTGAAGAGATACAAAATTCGGTTGGAGCGAGAAATGTGAGAAGAGTTTTCAAGAACTCAAGAGGAGACTCATTTCAGCACCTATTCTGACAATACCATCTGGCTCGGAGGAATTTGTCATCTACAGTGATGCTTCAGACAAAGGGTTAGGATGTGTTCTCATGCAACATGGGAAATTCATAGCCTATGCCTCACGATAACTCAAAGAATATGAGAGGAATTATCCTACTCATGATCTAGAGTTGGCAGCAGTCGTTTTTGCGCTTAAGATTTGGAGGCATTACTTGTATGGAGAGAATGTGGAGATCTATACAGATCATAAAAGCGTCAAATATTTCTTCACTCAAAAGGAACTCAATATGCGGCAATGACGATGGCTTGAGTTGTTGAAAGATTACGATCATACTATCCAATACCATCCTGGAAAATCGAACGTGGCAGCTGACGCATTGAGTAGAAGATCATATGCGGGTACAAGTGTGATATTGTCAACGCAAAGTCCCATTTTGTATGACTTGCAAAGGATGGAGATAGAGTTAAAGACTCCAGGGACCCATGTGATGATGGCGAATATATGAGTAGAACCGACTTTAATTGATAAAGTTAAAGCTGCTTAAGCTACAGACCTGGAGCTGATGCGTATGAGGAAGAAAGTGCAAGAAAGTACTATTCCAGAAGCAAGAATCGACGAAGAAGGAATACTTCGAGTCAACTCCAGACTTTGTGTTCCTAACGATTCTGACTTGAAGTATAAAATTATGATGGAGGCGCACAACACACCGTTTGCAATCCATCTTGGGAGTACCAAAATGTATCATGATCTTCGACATACATTTTGGTGGAGAAATATGAAAAGAGATATAGCGGGGTTTATCTCAAGGTGTCTAACTTGTTAACGAGTCAAGGCAGAGCATCAAGTGCCAAAAGGCCCATTGCAACCACTTGAAATTCCAGAATGGAAGTGGGAGCACATTACCATGGATTTTGTTACTGGTCTTCCCAAGGTTTCTCAAGGCATAGATGCGATTTGGGTCATTGTTGATAGATTGACCAAATCTGCTCATTTCTTACCGATACGAGAAACTTATACACTTGAATGTCTTGCTAGTATGTACATAAATTAGATTGTAAGATTTCATGGTATACCAGTATCCATAGTTTCTGATGGAGACCCAAGATTCACTTTAAGATTTTGGGTTAGTTTGTAAAAAGCTGGGCACGGATTTACGATTTAGTTCGGCATATCATCCTCAAATGGACGAGGCAGTCGGAAAGGACTATTCAAACTCTTGAAGATTTATTAAGAATTTGTGTCCTTGACTTCAAGGGAAGTTGGGACAAGTTCTTACCATTGGTGGAGTTTTCCTACAACAACAGTTATCAAGCAAGTATTGGCATGGCTCCATTTGAGGCATTGTATTAAAGAAAGTGTCGTTCTCCAGTATGCTGGGATAAGGTGGGTGAAGTAACGTTGCTGGGACCGGAGTTGGTATGTATGACTACAGAAAAGATTCAAATGATCTGATAACGTATAAAAACCTCACAAGATCGACAAAAGAGTTATGTTGACCTTCATCGAAAGGACGTGAAATTCAATATTGGTGATCATGTGTTGTTACGTGTTGCTCCATGGAAAGGAGTTACAAGATTTGGAAAGAGAGGAAATCTCAATCCTCAATTCATTGGCCCATTTATAATCCTCGAACGAGTAGGAACTGTGGCCTATAGACTCGCCTTACCGCCAAGTATGTCTCATGTTTATAACTTTTTCATATATCTATGTTACGTAAATATGTGAAAGACCCGAACCACATTATTGAATTAGAACCAGAAGAGATAGAGGAAGATTTAACGTATGAAGAGGTACCTGTTAAAATCTTGGATAAGAAGGATCATATTCTACGCTCCAAGGTTATACCTCAAGTCAAAGTTTTGTGGAGAAACCACAATGTGGAGGAAATGACCTAGGAGTTAGAATTGGAGATGAAGTCAAGGTATCCTCACCTCTTCGGCATACCAGGTACGAACCCTAATTTTGAGGATGAAATTTCATAAGTAGGGGAGGTTGTAAGATCCCAAATTTTATAAATAAATATTACATTTTTTCGAAATATATTTTTAAATATTATGGTGTAGATATGATATAATGTTATAGTTGTGGATAATATTTACCAATTTTGCAAAGTAAACAAGTTATTATAAAATATTCGATTGGTCGGGGAATATTCGTTTTAACAGGAAATATTCGTACAATGGCACAATCATTGGTGGACCCCACAACGGAAGTATTGTCATAGTTAGAAAATGACAGAATTATCTTTTTATAAAAATAATGGCTAAAGTTTTACCGTTAAACTGTTGAACTACCCGGTAGTAAAAGTACAATAATACGTGTGGTTGCATAGTAGCACACAGTATTGATTATTGATGCTTACGTGAGAAGTCACTCAGTTATACTCAATTATTGCTACAGTAATTGTTGCATCATATCTCTCATATTATTGATTCAATTATTGTCACAGTATCATCTGCATAATATGCTATATTATTAAATCAATAATTGAGATGGCAAAGTTATTCATATTATTATTTGTAATATTGACAATGTCTAGATGTTCTGTCAAGGAGAGGTTTTGTCACCTAATTGCGCGCCTATAAGGAGAAATCCTTATCGAAAAGCCCCCTCTTTCCTGGGAACGACCTGGTTGTTAAATATTGTGAGTTATAATATTAATGATGAATAATTTCGTGTGATTAAAGATGAAATTGATAGTTCCATTGTGTTGGGATTATTAGTGTTAGTGGAAATTGACATTTATTTTGATAATAATTGATGTCTGGAAGTTATATTGACCAATCGGGTAATTAATCAGATAAATGAGCAATTAATTGCTATTAATTCACATGCTTATAACTATTTATTCACATGTGTGTACTATTGATTCACATGCATGTTCTATTAGGGGAAGTGGTGTAAGATTGATAATACCTGCATGACTAAGTTAAAAATGGAGGTATACATGAAAGTATTATACTGTTATTATTTTTTTCACATGATTAAACTATTGATTCACATGAATGTACTATTAATTCACATGATATACTATTAGGGGAGGTGGTGCAAGTTTGATAATACTTGCAGGACTAAATTAAAAATGAAGAAAAAGATGAAGGTATTATATTGTAATATTTCGAGCCCCAAAACGTGCAATTATCGACACTATATTTTCCTATAAATAGAAGCTCATTCTTCTTTTATTCTCACCAATTCACTAAGTCTCAGAAGAGCAATTATAGATAGAGAAGCTATAGAGAGAGAAGTTATAGAGAGAAAGAAGAAGAGAAGTCTGCTACCTCACTATTCCAGTATCCAGTCTTCTTCTGAGGTAAGGCATATTATATTTTTTAGTATTCGTAGAAAAAATATTTTCTTCCATACTCCGTAGTATGTGAGTAATATTATTTCATTTCATATTCCTGATTATACCCTCATTCTGTTAAAGTATTGCTTCTATACTCCGTGAAATTACTAGAATATCCTTGATATTTGCGCTTCATCCAGTATCTTTTCATGGAAATATTATTCTGAGCTCTCTTGATAATTATTGATAATTTCATGCTGGAATACTATTCATGAGTTACTATTTACGGGTTACTATTCACCCAATTACTATTCACTCAAATATTGTTCACTCGGGTATTCGGGGCACTTTTCATGTCAAAGTACTATTCACGTGTTACTATTCACCCAATTACTATTCACCCGAATATTATTCACTAGGGTATTTGGGGCACTTTTTATGTCGGGGTACTATTCACAAGGTACTATTCCCGAAGTACTATTCATAGGGTACTATTCACGGGGTATTATTCACCCGAAAAATATATTTCTTTTTTGTCCAAATTATTTTAGATACATAAATATTATTCTTGAATTTTACTCCACAAAGTAGTATCATGTTGACAATTTGGATATTTTTAAACTCTGGATAAATTTAAAGTCTTTAATATTTATCCTTGATTTCGTTTGATTAATACTTATATCATTGTCATCATCCTCATGCTTATATTGTGATGAAAGTCATCTTTGGCTTACGTGCATAGATGAACTATTGATTGGTATGATTAGGACCAGGGATCATTCGGTATAATCATGACCGATAATATTACAAATGATGTGGTAAAAGTCATTATTGGACTGTAATTCATTGATGGACAGTTGTTGGTATGATTATGACCAGGGATTATTAGGTATAGTCATGACCATTGATGAATACATGAATATCCTTGGCCGTGGAGCAGGAATGATTCGATGATGTGGTTTATTAATAAGCTGAGTCTCAGCGATAAAGTTGATGAAAAAAAACTTTTTAAATCATAGAAGAGAGTAGATATCATGCTCTACTTGACTCTTCTAATGGATTGCTTATTCCGCTGTAGTTAAACTTGATGTCTATCGTATTTTATCAGTTTAACACTATTGAAGGCTAACGATAATTTATTCTGCATTATCTTAGTCATAATATTTCTTACTGGGCTAGTTGAGCTCACCCTTTGCTTTCATTGTTCTCTTTAGGAAATGAGAACGTAGTCGGGACTAGTCGGGGAATGAAGTGACGGTTCAGATGTTTGCATTAGTAGTCCTCACTATTCTGTGAAATAGTGTGATAATAAATGAGGACTTATTTTGAGTTTGAATACTATCTAGAAGACAATATTTGTATTAAAACTCACAGCTCATGTTGTATAATTAAGTTTGTATTTGTATATAATACCATGTATTTGGCGACCCAAGATGGGTGATGTATACCTATTTTGGGGGCGTCACAATATATATATATAAACTATTGTCGAACTCTATTCGATGAGCCTGGATTTTACATCCAGAGTGTTTATTTGCTTTTATTTATATATACTTATATATATGAACTGTTGTCGAACTCTGTTCGATGAGCCTAAATTTTACATCCTAAGTCGTCCTTATTTTATATATATATATATATATATATATATACATTTTCGTCGGAGTTTACTTCGTCGCCTTTTACTGCTTTATTTACATTTAGTCCCGCTTGGAGTTTACTTCGTGGCGGTTGATCGTTTTTACTGCTTTATTTACATTTAGTCCCGCCTAGAGTTTACTTCGTGGCGGTTGATCGTCTTTATTGCTTTATTTACATTTCTGATCCCCATGGAGGTGTTTCGTGGTGGTTGAACATGTCTCTATATATATATTTGCTGCTTTTATATATTTACATTTCTGATCCCCCATGGAGGTGGTGTGGTTTGTGGTGGTTGATATATATATATATATATATATATATATATATATATATTTACAACTTTTATATATATAAGCGCCATCGCTTTTATATAAATTGGGCATTATGTGAGCCTAAGAATCATGTGATCACAGATTCAGTCTACTAAATCTTGATTCGATTCCCGTGATGGACATTTTTAGCTGTAAGCAGCTTGGAAATTATTCACGGTGTTTGAATTTCCTTAGATGACTTTCATGCCCATGAGGAGTTCTGCACTGCTATATATTATTTTCTTAAAGATGTTTTGCATCTCGAAAATAAAAGAAATCAAGCCGAACATTTAATAAAATGGAAGTATCAATGACCTCAATTACTATTAAGTATTCAAACCTCTCTTACAAAATATCACTGTTATATCTTGTTTAAAACTGAATTTTTATACAAATTCAAACCCTGTGTATATAGGTTGCTCATGAGAGTACGACCTCCAAGAACGAATCAGGAAGTCTTCGTCCGAACATTCATGGTGGAGCCAAACGAAGGCTGGTCTTAGGTACCGATAAAGAGCTTGATCATGGTCGAAGGCGGACAGAAGGTTCACCGATCAAGACTTATCACCGAAGTGGTCAAGAGGATAGAGCGGCCAAGTTTGCGAGGATGGCGGACGAAGCAGATAAGGCCTTAGAGGTCCTTCTAAAGCAAAGGGAAGATATAGCAGAGCAGATGCTTCAGGTGGCTGAGTTAAGAGACGAAGCATCCAGTCATGTTCAGTCCGAAAGACGAAGCAAGTATAAGGAGATGCAACGGCGAGAGGGGAAAGAGCCGGAGCATTCTATACATGTGTCTCGAGATCGCTCTCACGACCGAAGGAGATCGAGGAGCAGAACTCCCGTGGTGTCGAAGAAGGCACTTATGGTCGTTGGTTCCCAGCATCGAGACGATGACAGGCAGATGGGTAGGTCGAGGGAAGTCATGCCAGAAACCAGAAGGAGAGAACATCATCGTGAATATTCTCGCCATGAGGATAAAGTTGTACGCCGGAGTAGATCCAGAAGTCCAACAAAGGAAGTGGGATCGGATAGAGGAGGTTGATCCACTCAGAAGCAGAAGGTCATCTAGGAGAAAGAAGTCTCCTCGCATCCAGAAGGTGTGGATTTTCTGGTGAAAGAATTGAGGGAACTTAGGAAGCAGCTGACTGAGGTGCAACAGGTGAAGGACACTCCAGAAAAGAAGGCGTCCCCTTTTTCCTCGGACATTCTTAAGGAGAAGGCAGATATCACCAAGAAGTTGCCTCGCATGGAGAGTTCTGACGGTGCGGGGATCTCTTACGACCATAGCCAAAGCGTTCAATTCGTGGGCTAATGGATTATTATGACTTTACCGATGCTGCCAAATGCCATACGTTTGCTACAACGTTAAGAAAGGATGCGAGGTAGTGGATGGGGACTTTACCGGCAGATTCAGTATCCTCTTGGACCGAGCTTTGTGACAAGTTCCATGCTCGCTTTGGGAGCAACTGGAGAAGAGGGAAGCTTACAGGTTCTTAAGCACAGGTCAGACAGTTCACCAACGAGTTCTTAGGCTAGTATGTGAAGAGGTTCAGAGAAGCCGTTGGCCAGGTGTCCAACCTTAATGATCTTCAGGCTGTGGGTCTATTCCCGAATGGGTTAGATCTGGTGAAATCCGAGAAGTTGGTGAAGAAGTTGATGTTCCACCATCCGAAGAGCTTGGCAGAAGCTTTTGACAAAGCAGAAGGCTATATCGTAGTGGAGGAGGCTATGAATTGTTAGGTTTGTAATATTCATAACGCAATCAAATTATAAAAATAATGCGGAAGCGTGTAAAATCAGAGTTTAAAAATTTACAAACCATATACCCGGATCACCCTTTATGCACAATTATTAATTAAACGAAAAGATAAAGAATAAAATCATACCCTTGAAGATCGAGCTTCCTCAGGTACAAGTTCATCTCCAAATCTTTTCGCGTTCAACTTGAATCTACCGGGGTTTTGTTCCTTCCTTTGATCAACGTTAGCCACCCATATGTTTGGCCTCTGAGGTGATCCACCAAGGAATAATAATGATTCAAGAAAAGGTGGTTGGCTAAACCCTAGTTTTTCTATCTCTATAGAAAGGTGTACTCTCCCAACAATTGGAATTATGTCAGGTATGTTGAAAAGTCAACAACAACCCCACCACCCATAATAAGACTCCTCTTATTTATAGATGTGGGCAACCCATCTTAACAATTAAGGAATTGGTTTTATTTAATTAATTAAATTCTTTTAATTAATTAAGCTCCCTAATCTTATTAGAAATAAATGAGAGTACTTATATTAAATTAATTTCTAAACTCTTTTAGAAATTAAAATAATAATAATTGTAATAATATTAATAAGACTCCTCTTATTAATTTATATTTAATATTTCTAAAATATTAAATAATAAATATTAAGCTATTTAATTTATTCTATCACCATAGATTAAATTAAATATACTTAACTATATTATTACAATTATGCCATTAACTTCTTAAATAATTATTCTTCCTTTTATGGTGTGACCCTTTAGGTTCTCCATATTAAGCAGGTTGTGAATAAATCAATTAGAACAATTCTAATCTTATTTAAATAAATAAATTAAATAATTAATTTATTTAAATAAATAATATTTATTCTACAATAGGGATAAGCCTCCCTAGCGATCAACGACTTTCCGGATAATATAGATTTCAACATTAATCATAAAAGAACCTTTGAGTAAATAGTTACCGTACAATTCAATCCTTCCACCATACAATGATGTCTAATTAAATATAAGACATGGAAATTATTGTCAAGTCTTATTTTATTTAATTATATGTATTTCGATCCTTAAATGCACAACTCAAATAATGCAAATTAGAAACTCCTTTCTAATTTCATTACGCCGCTTGCCAAGGATCTTTGGGTTGTAAGACCTCAAATTTTTAAATAAAAAGGAATTTCCTTTATTTATTATTTTGAAATAGTAAGGGTGGATTTGATTAATGTGGTTAGTTATGGGTAAAATGCTTAAATATTTCAAAATAAGCAAGTGGTTATAAAATATTCATTGTTGTGGGAATATTACGTTTGGTCGTGGAATATTAAATCTTTGATAGGGGAATATTAAATGACGGCCGTAAGCCATGCCAGGGCCCCATAACGGAAAGCGATTGGATGAGGAAAACGACAAATATAAGTTGTTTAAAAATAGCAGGCGTAATTATTACAGATTAATCTTTGTTTGAATACCCGGTGGTTAAAACACACTAATACGCGTTGTTGAACAAGAAGACACACGGTATTGCATCAATTATTGATCCTTACGTAAGAAGGCACTACTCAATAATTGTTCTGATGAATTCTTATTCGATATTTTATTTTATTGATTCAATAATTCTTTGCGTTGGTATTTTATATTATTCTTTGTTTCAATAATTGTCCCGCATAAGATTTCCCATTATCGGATCAATAATTCATATTATTTGAATAATATTATTAGATAACATTATTGGCAATGTCTAGAAAGTTACATCTAAGGAGAGGTTTGGTCACCTAATTGCGGCGCTAGTAGAGGAGAGATCCTTATTGAAGCCCTCTTTCTCAGGAACGACTGGTTGTCATAAATGTGGTTACGTAATATTATTTGTGAATAATTAATTATTGATTTTATATGATAAGAAAATATTTATTTGATATGGATATAAATGATGGATTTATTTATTATATGTGGTTATAATTGAAGGATTTAATGTTGAGGTGTTTTATCGATTATTTTTTAGCCGGAATGGAGGTATTAAAAATCAAATCAATTATTTTTACGATATATTGCGTGAGTTATAATTTTTAATCGTAGATTGGATCGTTGCGATGATTTTGGATATGTTATACATATATAAGTTGAGTATATGTCTACAAATTTTGAACCGTTAAAATTAACGAATGATTTGTTATAAATTTTAAGAGGTGTTTGATTAGGAAAGTAGGGTTATAATTGATTTTGGTGAAAAATTCTAGAATTGAGTGGGCCCCACTTGTGGTTGGTGAAAAAAATGTGCTGAATTTTATTTCAAATGTGATGGGTGGCAATAGTATCGGGTAAAGCCATCGTGTAGTGTGTCAAGTCAAATGCCTTGGTAGGGCTAACATTTTCCTATAAATAGAGGGCTAAGTTAGAATTGAAAATCACACCGAAACAAAGTTTTCTCTTTCTCTCTATATTATTGAGCGTATTTTGTGAGTATTTAGATACTTTGAGAGTTCTTTGTTAAAGATACAAGTTTCATTCAAAGATCACTTAGATCTTTCCTTAGGAAATCTTGATTCTTTGAGGTAAGGGATATTATTTTTTCGTAATGATATTATTTCTTCAATATCATTATCTTTGAAATGTTGATCTGAAGTTTTATCAAATTTGGAACTTTTTCATGTCGGGGTTACTATTCATGAGTTCTTATTCACGAGTTACTATTCATGAGTACTATTCATGAAGCGTGAAGATGTTTTTTGTGGAATTTCTATCTTTTGGTGTCGGAGTTACTATTCACGATATACGGACTATTCACGATATCTGGAACTATTCACGAATACGGACTATTCATAGAAAAATGAAATTTTTTCTTTTAATCTAAAATATCTATTCGGATACTAGCTTTGATTGTATCCATGTTTTGATCATTCTTGAATTTTACACCACTATGATTATTTTGAGGTATTTTTGACGTGGATAAAACCAAGTACTAATCCTTAATCCTTGTCATTTTGTTTTTCCTTTGGATTCGTTTCTTTAAAAATATTTTTCATCATCCTCGGTCTTAAATGATGATATTATTGAATATCTTTGGCTTTGTAGTGCAAAGATGAATGATTTTCTGAAGAATATCTTTTTCAGTAGTGCAAAGATGAGCAGTGTTTAAATGAACATGACTGATCGATGAATATCTTTGGCCTTTAGTGCAAAGATGAGCAGTGTTGAGATGAACATGATAGATTGATGAATATCTTTGGCTCAGTAGTGCAAAGATGAATATTTGATTTGAGATGAATATTGATTGATGTTACGAGGATAAAATTTTGATGATGGATGTTAAATTCATAGATTATAGTAGATTTCATTCTCTACGTAACTCTTACATGAATTATTATTTCGGCTGCGAATATTGATCTAAAACTTGTTGTCTATTGTATTCTATCGATTTTTTCCCTGTTGAAGACTAATGATAATTTGTTCTATATTATCTTAGTCATAACATTCTTTCTTGGGCTAGTTGAGCTCACCCTTTTCCTTTTGTTCCATTTTTCTCGGGAGGCGAGAATGTAAGCGAGTACTAGTCGGGTATGGAATGAAGGTTCTAGAGAGAGAGTTGTTTAGTAGCCCTCACCATTTTTGTAAAATAATGTATCAATAATTATGATGGGGATTTATTTGCGTGTGGATATTATCAGAAGACAATATTATATTTAAACTCACGGTATATATATTGTCGTATTTCACACGACATTTGTATTATTGAAGTTGTAGTTTGCTTTTCGTACCATGTATTTGGCGACTCAGAATGGGTGTTGTGTATACCTATTTTGGGGGCGTCACAGTACTGGGTTGTCATTTATCGAATCACATAGGACATTTCTCTTCTTTTATTAGAAGTGGTAGATTCTTTATTGATCATACATTATCTCCATGTACAACTTATTATACCCAAGCATACCCTTTGATATACCCTAAGGGTCTTAAGGAATAAGTCAAAGTATAACTCATCATACACAAGATACTATGATGATCTCAAGTCCAAGGATCACTTGTACTACTATCACTACAGGAATTCCTATTGATAGGCAAATAAAACTCCATTAGGTATTCCTTAGCGAGCCACGCTCAAATTGAACTTATTCTATAATAAGCACCTACATACTTGCTTTAGTGTCTCCACACAAATGATCATGAGATCAATCATCCTCATCCAATGAGCAAGCAACGTATGTACCAATCTATCCGGATTCACTAATCCCCAATTTAGTAATCCAACGATTGGGAACTATTTTAGTTTTAAGCTTTCAAAGAATTTAGATCTCATTAAAATGATCATCATCATTATTCTAAAAGCATTGTTTAAAACTATGGGTTTATCACATATTATAAAACAGCATCAAGTAGATAATTAAAAGCCTTTAATAAATTAATACTTTTTATTAATAAATGAATAAGATTGTTACAAAGTATATGCTTTATCATGAAACATGATTGGCTTGTGTGCATACTACTTTCAATCTCTCACTTGCACTAAAGCCAATCGTCATGGTATCTCATACTCTTCTTCTCTAAGTGACGATTATCCTGCTGTTGGATAAGCTTTAGTTAATGGATATGTAATGTTGTTCATGAGAGTCCACTATCTCTATAGTAATTTCCCATCTTTCAATGATTCTAATAATCAAATGAAAGTGCCACAACACATGTTTAGATCCAAGATGAGACTTAGGAACTATTCCTAGTTACGTAATGAACTTTTAATCCAAACAATCAACTTGCGACTTCATTTATAGCTATATACTTTGTCTTTATCACTAAACCAAAGAACTCTTTCTTTGTTTGGAACCTTTCAATTCAACTGCACCCTTTGCTCAAGATAACGCTTTACCTTAAAGTGGATTTTTACATCATCTTAGTCCGTTCGAAAAAACTTGAGTTTGTTAAGCCCTCTAGTTTTAATTAAGACCCACCATGAATATGATCACATCCTTAGTGGGTTAAGCACTTTAAGATATTTTTCATCGACTCATAGTGAACTTCTCCATAATATGACCGATCAACATCGAGGTCTCATACATTTCATTGCATGCATGATTGTCACTCATGCGATGCCTCTCTTTTCGTAGAGTCCGTGGGGACTATTAAGAGAGATACACTCCATTAGCTCATTGACATGAGACATCTCTTGGAGTTTGCCATGCTAAAGCGACTTTAGCATCAAATAAATATATCGTTCCTTGGGTTTAAGTCGAGCATCCTTTTAAATCTATCTATATAGATTTATATCCCCAATAATGATACTCTTCCTAAATCATTCACGGAGGAATGTTTAGACAACTTTATCTTTACTGATTGTAGTATTGGTATGTCATTCCTCATCCGTAGTATATCAACATATAATACTATAAATTTCACGACGCTCCCACTGACCCTTTTGTACACACTAGAAGTCTTACCTCATCGAATGTAACTCGGATCATCATCTTCTATGATCGTGCCTCATCATCATTATCCATGATGAATCCATACCTCCCTGGGTATCTTGGTACTATTCGATTTACGATTCGGATTTGTGGTACAATGGAAGTCTATCTACGGAGTTCCTCTTATTTGATTTATAGTGTTTTGTGGTTCTTGAACTCTTCAAGATCTATTATCCTCCCACTAGCCCCTTTTAATGATAAACACCTTTATCTTAGAAGGCGTGGTGTTTCATGATAAACACCTTTTGCTATGTAGGATTATAGAACATATGCCCTAAACTTACTTTAGGATGTCCCACAAATTGTACTTGTCAAATCTTGTCCCAAGCTTATCCTTTGAAACCTTTTCACATAAGTTGGACAACCCTTATCTTAACATACTTAAGATTAGGAATCATCCACATCCATAACTTTTATGGAGTCTTGGGGCGGATTTTGAGGTTACCATTTTTCGTAGATATGCGACCATTTCTAGGACATTATCTCGAAGGATACTAGAATGTCGGTAAAATCATTATGGACCGCACCATGTCCAACAAGGTATGATTTTCATTCGGATACATCAATCAATTATTGCGTATCAAGATGTGTCCATTATGAGAAAACCATTTGAGATGATCTAGAAATTTATTGCACAAGTATTTATTCCTTGATCTAATCAAAGAATCTTAATACTTTGTCAATTTGTTTCACTTACGAATTCTTTGAACCTTTCAAATAATTCACACTTATATTCAACAAATACACACATTCAACTCTTTGAATGATCATCTCCTTTTCTTATACTAATTTGTTCAATATGCAAAATTATTTTCATGTAAGTCAAGTATACAAAATTTATTAAGTAATATTCAGATTCTATACAAAACATTATTATTATAAATAGAACAACAATTGTTCTTAATTATAATACCAAAGATTTCATTGTCCAACAATAAAATGGAAATAATATTTTTAACAAGAAGCTGAAATACAATAACAACTTATTGACTTAATAGATTTTCCCATAGGCATTGCTAAACTATAAGTTTCTATGGCTAATGTAGCGACCTTTGTTACATTTCCCGCACTTAGGATTACTTATATTTGTTTAGCTTTCTACTCGCTTGGTCCTTTTCATAAATCTATATTTATGATAACCAAAGTCGGTATCCAATACCCAAGTAGAACCTTGACTTAAAGAAAATTTATTTCAATCATGAACAAAAGCGACAGAAGAAACTTCACTAAGCTTCTTTGGTTAGCCTCTGCAAGATGCTTCTTGATTTCTTTCCGATGTCGGGCTTATTGCGGTGGAAGCAAACTCCTTTGCTATCCGTATCGATTTTGTTCTTATTATCCTTTGTTTTTGCTCTTCTATTTATACCTTCTTGAATCTTTCTTCTTTTCGGAAGATCCTTTGGCCCCTACCAAGAAGACTTCGGTCTTTCTTGGTTGGAAAGTGACTCTCAACATTTTTCAACATGTTAAGCAAATCAAATGAATGATATCTAGCTCATCCATATGAAAATTCACAACAATTGTGAAAGGAGTTAGGAGTGAGTGCAAGATCAAATCTTAGCTCAACTCTCCATCCATGACAAAACTTGTTATCCTAATTGATCAATCAAATTGATAATGTTTAGGACTTTTATGCATCTTATAGTGTCATTGGCCATTCTAGATCGGAAGAGCTCCTTAGATATCGATATCTATCGTCTCTACTTTCCTCACCATCAACTACTTGATGTGCGGGAATATAGTAGAAGCATCCATAGTTTCATCGACGTATTTGAAGCTCGTTACTTTCGTGGATGCGAGCATGATGCATCGAGCCAATTGTGCATCATCTTGCCACTTTCTAAAAGTAGTAATGTCTTCCTCGGAGGCATTGTCTGCGCAACCATTGCGAGGATAGGCGATTAAGGACATAAGATAGCTTTTCAAATTTATGAGAACTATTCTCAAATTCCTTAACCAATCTGCTTAATTGATTGCAGTTAATTTAGCATCTAATATGCTTCACGGTGATAGTAATTTTAGACATTGTAAAATTACGTAAATGAAATTATAATTAACATCTTTTTAACATACATTCTTTTATTAATTACCAAAATAAATTAGGTCTTGTTTTAAATTGGTATCTCCCACTATTTTCTTCAAACTATATTACCCTCACTTATATAGTTTCGCAAAATCTAATTAAAGATTTGCTAGTGAGAATAAGGATCCCATTTCAAATGTATATAGCCTTGTGGTGACACAACAAACTATATATAAATAAATAGGTAGACAACTTTTGTCAATTACATCAACTATGCAACTCCTTGTATTTTGCCTCTTAGATTATTTTGATCAAGTGGTGGCACATCAGAATCAAAATTATCCAAGTTAAGTCCAACCTAGCACTCCATATATTCAAAAAAGAAAAATATCATCCTTGTGGTGACACAACAAAACAATATTGTTCAATTTTCTTTATAAGCATCAAATGTGATAAATTAACATCTTAAATACTTAATACTTGCCTTGTGGTGACACAACAAACTCATATTAAATATTTAATACTCTATTAATTTTATCATGCTAGAAAGCTGACGTTCGATATTCCAAATATCTTTGAACGCTTAGGACTTAATATAAAAATTGAGGGGTTTGTTATTAATTTGTCTCATCTTGTTTTAGCGCTGCATGCATATATATATATAAAATACGCGTTATATTAATGACCATGCGAAGCATGTTTGCATAATATATAATATATATAGTATAAGCATGCACATATAGAATACTATATTCTACCCGGATTGATTATGGACTTTTTATTCTAGTTTGGTTCACTAGAGCCACCAAGTGAACCAAAAGGTCGAACTCCCTAGAGGGTGCAAGAAATAATATTTAAATATAACTATTACATTTAAACCCGGGCTCTATTACAAACGGTCTTCAAGCGCTTCTTGTCCTTGATCTCTAATTCTTCAAAATTAATTCTAAATATTCCTATTACAAAACTATTTTAAAATAAATAGAAACCTTGATAAATAGATCGAGGGAAGTACATAGGAGGAGATAGAATTTACATTGGAAAAATTAGAGAAGGCGAGGTACGCAGTGAGACCCCATTTAATAAAACCCATACATTCATGCATCCAACTAAAATAAAATCCAATCACATTCGTTGATAGTCCATAATCAATCCCATTTATTATCATACACATCATCATATGCATCAATAAATAACATTCATCCTATGAATAATAAACATTTAATATATATATTGATATCATTTAATGGGCAAATTTAGTTAATATAAAATCTATTTTTGAATCAAAATAAACTCCTTTATTTTAATCCAAATTTAAATCAAAATAAAACTATTTTATTTTAATTTATCCTATTTTGAATAAAATAAACTATTTTATTTTAATCAAAATCTTTAATCAAAATAAACTCCTTTATTTTAATTAATTATGGAATCCAATTCCATGTAAAAAAAAATATTAAAGGAAACACGGATTATCTTTCCTATTCACAAATAAACTCCTTTATTTTTGAATAATATGAAATCTTATTTCATATTTAAATAAACTCCTTTATTTAAGGAAACACGGATTTTCTTTCCTATTCACAAATAAACTCCTTTATTTTGAATAATATGAAATCTTATTTCATATTTAAATAAACTCCTTTATTTAAGGAAACATGGATTCTCTTTCCTATTCACAAATAAACCCTTTTATTTTGAATAATATGAAATCTTATTTCATATCTAAACAAACTCCTTTATTTAAGGAAAAATGGATTTACTTCCCTATTCACAAATAAATTCCTTTATTTTAGGAAAAATAAAATCCAATTTCAACTCCAATTAGTTATTATGGAATCCAATTCCAACTCTAATTAGTTAGCATGAAATTTAATTTTAAAATTAAAATAAACTTTATATTTTAATATTAAAATAAACCTTTTATTTTAAAATTAAAATAAACTTTTATTTTAATTATAAAATAATTAAAAATATATATATATATATATATATTAATATAATATATATATATATATATATATATATATATATATAATATCCGTATATAATAAACTAACCGTGGCCTTAAAAAAAAAACAAGATTCATTTGGCCCAAAAAAAAATCCTGTAATCTCCCTTTTCAAAAAAAAACGTGGCAAGTTCCTTTTAAAAGCAGAATTGCAGTATCTTGCTTGTAATTACATTAGCAATTGTAACTTTTTTTTTTTTTTATTAATTTCCGCTGCCTTGATTTCCGTGCATGATATCCTTTGAAAAAAAAATTGTTGCTGGTAATCATATATATATATATATATATATATAACCTGTTACAGCAAAAAAAGCATTTCACCTTTTTTTTTTTTTTTTTTTTTTTTTAAATTTTATACAATTAAATTATGCCCAATTAAATTATTCTAAACACATATCAATATAATATCAAATTAAAACAATTAATAATTCGCATAAAGTTTGGGCTCGATGCCACCGTTAGGTTTGTAATATTCATAACTTAATCAAATTGCAAAAATAATGCTAAGCGTGTAAAATCGAGTTTAAAATTTACAAACCATATACGGATCATCCCTTTATGCACAATTATTAATTAAACGAAAAGATAAAGAATAAAATCATACCCTTGAAGATCGAGCTTCCTCAGTACAAGTTCACCTCCAAATCCTTTTCGCGTTCAACTTGAATCTAGGGGTTTTGTTCCTTCCTTTGATCAACGTTAGCCACCCATATGTTTGGCCTCTAGAGGTGATCCACCAAGGAATAATAATGATTCAAGAAAAGGGTGGTTGGCTAAACCCTAGTTTTTCTATCTCTATAGAAAGGGTGTACTCTCCCAACAATTGGAATTATGTCGTATGTTGAAAAAGTCAACAACCCCCACCACCCATAATAAGACTCCTCTTATTTATAGATGTGGGCAACCCATCTTAACAATTAAGGAATTGGATTTTATTTAATTAATTAAATTCTTTTAATTAATTAAGCTCCCTAATCTTATTAGAAATAAATGAGAGTACTTATATTAAATTAATTTCTAAACTCTTTTAGAAATTAAAATAATAATAATTGTAATAATATTAATAAGACTCCTCTTATTAATTTATATTTAATATTTCTAAAATATTAAATAATAAATATTAAGCTATTTAATTTATTCTATCACCATAGATTAAATTAAATATACTTAAATATATTATTACGATTATGCCATTAACTTCTTAAATAATTATTCTTCCTTTTATGGTGTGACCCTTTAGGTTCTCCATATTAAACCGGTTGTGAATAAATCAATTAGAACAATTCTAATCTTATTTAAATAAATAAATTAAACAATTAATTTATTTAAATAAATAATATTTATTCTACAATAGGGATAAGCCTCCCTAGCGATCAACGACTTTCCAGATAATATAGATTTCAACATTAATCATTAAAGAACCTTTGAGTAAATAGTTACTGTACAATTCAATCCTTCCACCATACAATGTCCCAATTAAATATAAGACATGGAATTACTGTCAAGTCTTATTTTATTTAATTATATGTATTTCGATCCTTAAATGCACAACTCCAAATAATGCAAATTAGAAACTCCTTTCTAATTTCATTCTGCCTTGGCCAAGGACTACTGGGTTGTCATTTATCGAATCACATAGGACATTCTCTTCTTTTATTAGAAGTGGTAGATTCTTTATTGATCATACATTATCTCCATGTATACAACTTATTATACCCAAGCATACCCTTTGATATACCCTAAGGGTCTTAAGGAATAAGTCAAAGTATAACTCATCATACATAAAGATACTATGATGATCTCAAGTCCAAGGATCACTTGTCTTACTACTATCACTACATGAATTCTATTGACAGCAAATAAAACTCCATTAGGTATTCCTTAGCGAGCCACGTTCAATTGAACTTATTCTCTAATAAGCACCTACATACTTGCTTTAGTGTCTCCACACAAATGATCATGAGATCAATCATCCTCATCCAATGAGCAAAGCGGCGTATGTACCAATCTATCCGGATTCACTAATCCCCAATTTAGTAATCCAATGATTGGGAACTATTTTAGTTTTAAGCTTTCAAAGAATTTAGATCTCATTAAAATGATCATCATCATTATTCTAAAAGCATTGCTTAAAACTATGGGTTTATCACATATTATAAAACAGCATCATGTAGATATTTAAAAGCCTTTAATAAATTAATACTTTTTATTAATAAATGAATAAGATTGTTACAAAGTATATGCTTTATCATCAAACATGATTGGCTTGTGTGCATACTACTTTCATGAATAGCCTGAAACGTCCTTCTTTGGACCAAATAAAAGAGGCAGATGCTCCTAAGCTGATGGCGATCAGAAGAAGGGGGGAGGGTATAATGATCGGCCAGAGGGCAGTTCGAAGAAGTATAACAACTCATGGCGACAGGGGAGTAGTCGTCCACCTGTTCCCACCCAGAAAGTGAACAAGGTTTACACCAAGCTGAATACGGATAGGTTGGTGATTTTGGACCAGATCAGGAACCAGCCATTCTTTGAGCCACCTAGTGATAACTACAAGACAGGATAAGGCAACGCTCGAAAATATTGTGGCTATCACCAAGCCGCATGTCACGACACTAATGAGTATTGCAATTTGAAGGACTTCGTGGAGAGGAAGATTCAAAGTGGTTTACTGGTTTAGTATGTGGCTGGGAGGGACCAACAAGATCAGCAGAATATCGACCATACTGTTCAGACGGTTCAAACGGTTCCACCCGTCCAAAATGCTCCAACACCACCACCAAGGCACGTCGTTGATGTTATAACCGGTGGGACGGTAGGGAAGTTGGTAGGGAAGAAGAAGAGGGGATATCTGGATTCGGTCATGTCCGTGGTGGGTGCTCCCCCGAAGGCCGACGGACCATTTCCAAGGACTGTTATATCTTTCACCGAAGAAGCCAGTTCGGCAGAAAAGGCGGATCTTCGCACCTGAGCGTCAGAGGATCATTGATGAGGAGATTGCGAAGTTGATAGCTGCTGACTTCATCTTCGAGATTGACTATCCGGAGTGGATGGCAAATGTAGTATTGGTGTAGAAGCAGAACAAGAAATGGCGAGTTTGCATCGACTACACGGACTTGAATAAAGCATGCCCGAAGGACTTTTATCCTCTGCCCTATATTGATCAACTCATCGATGCCACTTCGGGGTATGCATTACTAAGCTTTATGGATGCTTTTTTAGGTTATCATCAAATATCTATGTGCAAGGAGGACATTCCGAAGATGCCATTCATTATACACCGTTCGGTGTATGCCTATAAGAAAATGACCTTTGGCCTAATAAATGCTGGGGCCACTTACCAGAGAATGATGAACTTCATCTTTGGGAGGCAGCTGGGTAGAAATATGGAAGTGTACGTGGATGATATGATCGTGAAGAGCATGCATGTTCAGAAGCACTTAGATGACCTGGAGGAATGCTTTCAGACTATCCGTCATCACAAATTGAGGCTCAATCTAGCAAAGTGTACTTTCGGCCTCGGTGCGGGAAAGTTCCTGGGTTATCTGGTCAGTTAGAGGGGCATTGAGGCCAATCCAGAGAAGATCCAGGCTATTCTTGACATGAAGACACCTCAGTCGTTTAAAGACGTCCAACGTCTGACTGGTAGGATTGCAGCTTTGAGGAGGTTCATGTCCAAGTCAGCAGAGAGGTGCTTGTCATTCTTTGACACACTGAAGGGACCAAAGAATACGAAGACGTTCCAATGGACTTCGGGGTGTGAAGACGCCTTCCAAGGCATAAAGACATATCTGTCTTCGGCTCCTCTTCTAGTGAAACTTACCCTGGCAGAGACTTGTATTTATACCTTGCAGCTAGTTCATTGGCAGTTGGAGTACTGTTGGTTTGGGAGGTCAGTGGGAAGCAGCATCCAGTCTATTATGTTAGTCACGTCCTACGAGATGCTGAAACCAGGTACCCAAATATTAAAAAATTTGCCTTTGCTTTGATAATTGCTAGTCGAAAGCTTCGGCAATATTTTCAAAGGTCGGCTCTGGATAAATACTGCGGATCAACCACTGAAGAAGATAATGGGCAAGCCAGAGGTCTCGGGGAGATTAGTAGCATGGACTATGGAGTTGTCCCAATTTTTCATCGAATATCATCCCCAAACTGCTATCAAAGTTCAAGCCTTGGCTGATTTCATGGTAGAGTATTCATTCTCAAAGGCGAGATCTTTGCTTGTTGCTGAGAAAAGCCGAGGCGTCCGTCGAGTAGTTGCGCCAAACCTTTGTCGCCGAATGCATGGACGTTGTATGCAGATGGGTCCTCTACGGTGAATGTCAGTGGGGCAGGGATTATCTTGACAAGTCTGGAGGGATTCAAAGTGCAGCAGGCCATCAGGTTTGGGTTCAAAGCAACGAACAACGAGGTCGAGTACGAAGCAGTCCTAGCAGGAGTTCGACTGGCGAAGAGTTTAGAAGTTCAGAAGCTGATCATTTACAGCGACTCTCAATTGGTTGTCAAGCAGTTGTCAGGAGATTATGAAGCTCGTGGGACGAGAATGATCAAGTATTTGGCAGAATTGAAAGACCGGCTTCAGTATTTTGTCTCTTATGAGTTTCAGGGCATAGAGCGTAACGACAATTCCATTGCCGATACCTTTGTCGGTAGCCACGGATGCGGATGTTTTCAACGGGTCGATTTATTTGGAGGTCTTCAGCCAAGTAAGTATTGGCATGAAGCCGTGATGTGCATTGAACGTTTCAACTGCTGGATGACTCCCTACATTGAATATCTGGCTGATGGCGTCCTCCCTTCGGATCAAATGCTGGCAAAGAAGATCAAGTACAAGAGTGCCAACTTCGTTCTTATCGATGGGGATCTTTATCGAAGGGCATTTTTGTCACCATTGTTGAAGTGTCTAGTTCCATCTGAAGCTGAGTATGCTCTTCAGGAGATTCACGAAGGTATTTGCGACAACCATATGGCTGCTAAGTCACTGGCATACAAAGTTCTTCGGCAGGGGTACTATTGGCCTACGATCTTCAAGGAAGCAACAGAGTATGTGAAGAAGTGTGAGAAGTGCCAACTCAACAGTCCGATCCCACATCAGCCACCAGAAGAGCTATACTCGATTCTATCTCCTATACCCTTTGCTATCCTGGGGTTGATATCTCGGGTCCGTTCTTAGAAAGCAAAAGGTCAAGTCAGTTTTGTCATAGTTACTATCGATTATATTACCAAGTGGGTAGAGGCGAAGCCACTTCGGTTGATAACAGAGCAAGAGTGTTTGAAGTTCATGAAAGAGTCCGTAGTGTTCTGCTTCCGAATTTCTAAAGTGGTGATATCGGACAACGGACGCCAGTTCGTGGGATCAAAATTTGAAGGATTTTTGAAGGAGTGAAGTACAAAGACAAGAAGACTTTTGGCTCATCCATAGTCGAATGGACAAGTTGAGGTGATAAACAGAATGCTGCTGAACAGGATCAAGCGCAGACTAGACGAAGCTAAAGGAAGATGGCCAGAGGAGATGCTCAGTGTACTGTGGGCCTACCGGACTACCCCGAGGACTACCACAGAGGATTCACCTTTTAGATTGGCCTATGGCACTGATGCCTTAGTCCCAGTCGAGATTGGATCTCCAAGTCTTCGGGTCAGTTAATTCAAAGAGATATACAACGACGAAGGACTGAAGGCCAACTTGGATCTGTTGGAAGAAGTCAGAGAAGTGGCTTTGATCAAGTTAGCAGCCTACCAGCGGAGAGTTGCCAAACACTACAACAAGGGGGTTAAGCTTCGTAGATTTGAAGTGGGGGACTTCGTCCTCAGAGAGGTCGAAGCATCTATGCTGCCTGTAACATGGGAAAGCGATGCTTTGAATGGGAAGGACCAGTATAAAAGTAACCGAAGTACCAAAGCCCGGGACATATCGGTTAAAGGCATTAGACGGATCCAAGATCAAGAACACCTGGCATGCTGGCAGGCTTCGGAAATATTTCCAGTAGAGATCGAGTTAGTTTATCGGAAGTCTGTACATAGTTGTTCATCATCAATAAAAGATTCACTTTTTCACAATTGATCTTCTTCCTATTGGTCCTAGGTTCATAATGAAGTAAGGAGGTATGGTCGAACTCGCTGGCCATCCGATGGCAGCCTTTTTTCAGGAGTGTCTTTATGGGTTTGTTATACCCTGCGTGGTAGACAAATTTCATGGTCCTTTTAATATTGTTTTTACCATGAGTGGTAAATCAATAGGCACCGAAGTAAGGAGGTATGGTCGGACTCGTTGGCCATTCGATGGCAGCATTTTTGTCAGGAGTGTCCTTATGGGTTTGTTATACCCTGCGTGGTAGACAAATTCCATGGTCCTTTTAATATTATTTTTACCGCGAGTGGTAAATCAATAGGCACCGAAGTAAGGAGGTATGGTCGGACTCGCTGGCCATTCGATGGCAGCCTTTTTTGTCAGGTGTGTCCTTATGAATTTGCTCTACCGCGAGTGGTAAGCAAATTCCATGGTCCTTATAAAATTGTTTCACCATGAGTGGTAAACGAATGTCCTTATATACTTGTTCTACCCCGAGTGGTGAACAAGATCTATATGGTGCAAGGAGGATCAGCCTAATTCACCTTATACATGACCTACTTCACACTTCGAAAACGATAAGTATACCTTACTTTGTTCTGTTCAAGTGTTGAGTTCAATTCATTCAGTTCAGTTCATTGAATTCATTTCACTTCATTTCCTAACTTAACTGTTATATGCCTTATCTAATTCACAATCTAATTCAAGTTCATTCAATTCCATTAATACTGAATTATTGACAAGAAACGAATCAAAACAGAAGCCATGATAGAGAAAGTTGAAGATTCATTAATAAGTTAAGGCATTCATTCATCTATTCATCCATAACATTAAAATTATTACATAAAATTAAAATTTTTCGATAAAGTTCTTAAAATGACTTCCAAAAGATAGATAATTTTCACATAAACCCTAAAAGGTCGAGCGAAGCGATAATATCTTGGTGTTATCTTCGCCTTGAATCGAGTAAAGTGCCGGGTCTAGGCGAAAGCGGTGACCAATTTTCCTTACCTCGCTCCCGACAGTCTTCGTACCCTTCTGAATACACCTTCAGGATTTCAGCATTAGCTCATCAGATTCCCTATAGTCCATCTGTATCTGCTTACGCAGTTCTTCAGTCAGAAGAGGGCCTCATCCCTCGAGCGTTTTTATTTTGTGACAAAGTTTATGGCGCTTGGCCTTGTGTGCCTCCTTATTCTCTTGAGCTTTCGTCTGGACTTCACCAAGCTGTATTGCCAAGCTTAGATGAGCTGTGATGAGTTCCTCATTCTTGGTCTTCAAAGCCAGATTCTCCCCAACTGGGCCGACGTTCATGTCAGATAGTGCTTGTTGGCTAGCCTTGTTGGTGTTCAGCTCTTCTTCGATTACCTTCTGTTTGTCCTCCGACGCCTTCAGGGCTTCCTTGGCTTGAGCCAAGTCTCTCCAAAGACCTTCATTGGTGAGAAAGACGCCTTCGTGCTCACTTCTTTCTCGAGCCAGTGACGCCTTCAGCATATTTTTTTCTCTTCTCAACGCCTCCTCTTTGGCCTCAGCATTCACATGTTTAGGACGTAAACGCCCGTAGACTGCATTTTCCTGTATATATTCAATAACATCCAATCAGTTTTAGATACTTAAACAAGAATAGAAATGTATAAACCAAGAAAGTTATCACTTACCTTAGCCAAATAGCTCATTCCTTCGTCAAGCAGATCCCCGTCCGTATGATTACCGAATCGGTGATCGTTAGTGCCTCGAACGAAGGTATCAAAGAGCTTGAAGGGGAAATTAGCATTGAACCGAGGCCATAGGGTCGGTGACGCCATAGCCTCATTCTGATATCCCTGATCTGAAGGCCCGGGTCGTTCAGATGATACCCTTGGTCGTTCAGGAGATGGAATTGGTCGTTCAGGGGACGGTGATGGGTCCATATATATGGTTTCAGAGGATGGAGATCGCATTGGAATGGTTTCTCTTGGGGGTGATGGGGCCCAAGCCGAACTGGGATGACTATCAGAAGGGTGTTTCCGCTTCCGTGATAGTGCGGACATAGTCTCGACTTGTTCTTCCCCGTCCAGAACTTGTATTTCTATAGGGGGGACAAAGGGCGGAATGGTTGAAGATGGAGGTACCCTAAGCTCTTCGGCTGTCAGGGGGGTAACTTTGGCCTTTAATTTTTTGACACGGAGAAGATTTCTTCGATCAGGACGATCGAGCAAACCTCCTCGAAGAGGGGCTAAGTTGTCGATTGGTTCAGTTTCTGGGGTAGTTTCAGAGGAATTTGGAAGAGGGTTGATTGGGGCTTTCAGATGGCCCTCCTCTTCTGACGAAGATGAAGAGACTCTTCTAGTATGGGAGGCTCATCAGCTTCTGGCTCTTCTATCTGAGGCTCATTAGTATGTGTTTCAGGGATTGGATCGGCTTCTGGTGTAGTTTATGGTGGTGGATTCTCGTGACTTAGAAGATTTTCGGATAGAAAATCTTCAAACTCCTTCACTTTTGAGAAATTCGGTCTGATCAAAGATACTGCATAAAGTAAACAGCCCTATGTCAGAGTCCACATCATGAAAAATTTCAAATATTTATATGCAAAATAGACCGATACTTACTCATATAACCATGCTTGCTTCGAGAGAAGTCCATATTTCCACTCCTCCTTAGGAAAATTGTCAAAGAGTTCTATCATTTCAGCTTCACGTTCTTCAAAAATATCTCTGAAGTCGGCAGAGATCTTCTCATCAGTGGCCCAGTTCGGTAAAGAAGTGATTTCAGGTCCCTTGACGAAAAACCACTTCTCGTGCCATCCCCTATTGCTCGAAGGAGTATTAACCAACGAACGCCTCTCGAACTTTTCTCCTGTTTTCGGGGAATGCTTGCTTAGGGCCTTGAACCCCTTCTCTCTGGACTGGACGATCTTGTACATAGTGAAGAAGAAGTCGATAGTAGGTTCGACGCCTAGCTCATGGCAGAAAGCAACAAAGGCCAAGATGTGTATGTAAGAATTTGGCACCAGTTGGGCAAACCCAACACCCAGAAACCCTAGGATGGTCACTATAAAAATGTGAAGAGGGAATCGAACCCCCTTCTCAAGGATGGTCACAGGGATGACCATCCAACTTTCTGGCCGTTGGTACATTTTCTCACCGAATCTTGGAGCCCTAATCATGTGAGTATTTGGAATGTGATATCGAGTTTGAATCCTCTTCAGATCAATCTCAGTAACGGTAAAAGGAGTGTTGACATGTGAGAAACGTTCTATACTCCTATAGTATTCAGAAGGAGTTTTGGGGGGTTTTTGGAGGTAGGTTCTTGCTGGTCTTCGTACTTTTGGGATTGGAACTGGAGGACACCTCTTTACCAGGGCTGGGATTTGGGGGAACGGTGGTGATCGGAGTGGCAAGGATGGGTGAATCTTGCTCGGAGGTTTGGGAAGCCATTGTTGATAGTTCGCAGAGAAGGAGGAAGAAGTTCTGAAGAGAAGAAGAAAGCTCAAAGGTCTGAAATTCAAATTGGCAGGTAAAACTGTCAAAATTGGGGGAAATTACTTTTTATACTAACGGTTACACGGTGTACAAGGGTGGCACATTAAATGCTGATAATGATTTAGAATTTGAATGGGCAGCGTCCGGTTTAAAATCCAGACATTTATCAGATGGGGCTTTTTATTATGGGCCTCGGTCTTTTTCTGTTTCCTCTTATGGATCGTACCGGGTACATTTTGATTATCCTTCATTTTGGGTCTTTAGTAGATTCTATAATATCATGGACCACTTGTAGTTTTCTATTAAATAGTGGAGAAAAGGTGTGGACTTTGCATGCAATCGGCGGAGATCACCGAGAGTGGGGGGTGTGTCGGGGAAGGTGGGTGGTACGATGGCAAGGGTACGATAGTATAACATAGCAAGGAAGTCTTCACAAACAGGTACGTCAACACACATTCAATGGATTATTATCTTTCACAATACACTAGAGATTATATCCTCCATTATTAACCCTTGTGAACACCGATACTGACTCTCACGCCTGAGCTATCCCCCAACGGTCGAAGCCGTCAAGCTTTTGGTGTTTATCGTGTTTACTGTGCAGGATCAGGGCGTCTTACGTGATTGGGACGTGGCAGAAGATCTTGACGTTAACATATATAATATTTTATTCATCTATTTAAGCTCGGAGGGAGTACTATATATTGCCATAGACTTTAGTTTAAAGTAGATAGTTCGTCCTTTGAATTAGAATACTACATTTCAAATAACGGCAAACAAAATGTCAGTCAAACAAGTGAGGATTTTGTAACCTCATGATAAAGCACAATCTACTATATTGGGTGAGTCATTTTGGTCCATTATATATCCACCTAATAGTTATGAAATGTTATAAATACTCTAGTCAGAGCATGTTTGGGGAAATTTTGAATAATTTAAAAGTACTTAAAAATTAAAAATTAAAATATTTTTGTGTTTAATAACTCTCAAAAGAACTTAAAAAAAAGATTTGAATTGAACAACTTTTAGCTGAATTGGATAATTTAAATTTTTGGATGTATTACATTTGGGCAAAAGTTTAAATTACAAAATTATTCTTAAATAGTTAAAAAGAAATAAAATCTCATACCATATAGTTAATGTAACACTCTTTTTCCGAAATAGAAAGAGAAGTTACACAATACACAACATATCTAATGAATTTATAATACAACTCTGAGCTACAAAAGAGTAGTCTCATAACCAAATAATGTCACAAGACAAACACACCGGCTCAAACCACAATCTAAGATAATTATTACTACTCCAAACAAAATTAATGTATCAAAACCTAAACAGAATATGTGACATCCCCAAAATAGGTCCATACAACCCATTCTGAATCATCAAATACATGGTACAAAATTCAAATACAAAATTCATTTACACAATTATTAACTATTGTGTAAAATACAACAAAACGTAAACTGCGAGTTTCAATACAAATATTGTCTCGTAGACAACGTGACGCCCCCAAAATAGGTATACAACACTCATTCTGAGTCGCCAAATATATGGTACAAAATTTAAATACAAACTTCTTTTATACAATACGACAAAAGCGTAGCTAAGAGTTTTTACATGAATATTATCTTCTAGATAATATCCAAACTCAAATGGAGTCCTTATTACAATTATTATCACACTATTTCATAGAATAGTGAGGACTACTATAGCCACCATCTCAAACCATCACTCTGTTCCCCAACTAGTTCCAGCTACGTTCCCATTTCCTGAAGAGACAATGAAAGTAAAATGGTGAGCTCAACTAGCCCAGTAAAAAATATTATGACTAAGATAATGCAGAATAAACTATCGTTAGCCTTCAACAATGTTAAACTGATAATAAACAACAAGTTTAACTGCGGAACAAGCAATCCATTAGAAGAGTAAAGTAGAGCATGATATCTATTATCTTCTATGATTTAAAAAGTTTATCATCAACTTTATCGCTGAGACTCAGCTCAATAAATAATTCAAATCATTGAATTATCCATGAACTACGGGCCAATGATATTCATTAGTATCACGTCCACGAATTATCCATGCACTACGGGCCAAGGATATTCGTGTTATCACCAATGGTCATGATCATGCCAACAACTGTCCATCAATGCACTACGGGCCAATGAGGACTTTTAACACATAATTTGTAACAACGGGTCATGATTATACTGAATAATCCCAGGTCATAATCATACCAATCAACAATCCATCTATGCACTACGGTCCAAAGATGACTTTCATCACAATATAAGTATGAGGATGATGACATGATATAAGAATTCAATTAAAAGAAAGCAAATGATAAATTTTTAAAGATTTATAATTTAATTTATCCAGAATTCAATAATGTCCAAATTGTCAACATAATAATTCTTTGTGAAGTAAAATTCAAGAATAATATTGTATCAAAAATAATTTGAACAGAAAAGAAATCAATTTTTATCATGAATAGTACCATGTGAATAGTACTTCAAGAATAGTACACTATGAATAGTACCCCGAAATAGTACTTTGTGAATAGTATCCTGTGAATAATACTTTGTGAATAGTACCCCGTGAATAGTACTTCAACATGAAAAGCTTAAAATTTAACAAGAATGTTCAGAAAAATATCCTTGTGAAATGATACTAGATGAAGCGCAAATTTCAAGGATATTCTACTAATTTCACGGAGTATAAAAGCAATACTTTAACAAAATGAGTGTATAATTAGGAATACGAAATAAAATAATATTACTTAGATACTACAGAGTATGGAAGAAAATATTATTTCATACAAATATTGAACAAAAATAATATCCCTTACATTAGTAGAAGACTGGATACTGCAATAGTGAAGTAGCAGAATACTCTTCTTCTTTTCTATAGTTTCTCTCTATATAGTTGTTCTTGTGAGTCTTAGTGAATTGGTGAGAATGAAAGAAGAAATGACATTCTATTTATAGGAAAATATAATTTTGATAATTGCACGTTTAGGGGCTTGAATTATTACAGTATAATACCTTCATCTTTACCTCTATTTTTAATTTTGTCCTTCAAGTATTATCAATCTTGCACAACCTCCCCTAATAGTACATGCATGTGAATCAATAGTTCCATACATGTGAACCAACAGTAATTTGCATGTGAACCAATAACAATTAATTGTTTATTTATCCGATTAATTATCTGTTTGGTCAATAATAACAAAACTAGCACATCATAGAATTACCTCCTTTGAGGGTAATTGGGCCACGAAAGAAATAAAGAAAACTAAATGAACAAACATCTTTAATCAACACGAACTTATTCATCATTAATATTATAACTCACAATATTTAACAACTAGATCATTCACAGGAAAGAAAGGGCTTTCCGATAAGGATTTCTCCCTATTGGCGCACAATTAGGTGACCAAACCCCTTTCCTCGACAGAACTTTCTAGACATCATCAATAAAATAAATAATAATATGAATAACTTTGTCGTCTGAATTATTGAATTAATAATATAAAATATTATGCAGATGATACTATGACAATAATTGAATCAATAATATGAGAGATACTATGCAACAATTACTATGACAATAATTGAATAAAACTGAGTGACTTCTCACATAAGCATCAATAATCCAAGATACTGTATAATACCGTGTGCTACTATGCAACCACGCCAGACATCGTACTTTCTTTATCAATGGGTATTTCAACAGTTTAACTGTAAAACTTTCGCCGTTATTTTTATAAAAAGATATTTCTGTCGTTTTCTAACTCCGATAATACTTTCGTTGTGGGGTCCACCAATGATAGTGTCATCGTACGAATATTCCCTGTTAAAATGAATATTCTCCGAGCAATCGAATATTTTATAACAACATGCTTACTTTGTAATATTTGTAAATATTACCCACAACTATTATATCAAATCTACAATATAATATTCAAAAATATATTTCGAGAAAAAAAAATCTTTATTCATAAGAATTGGGGTATTACAGACAATATCCAAACTCAAAATAAGTCCTCATTATAATTATTATCACACTATTTTATAGAATAGTGAGGACTACTATAGCCAACATCTTGGACCATCACTCCATTCCCAGACTAGTCCCAAATTTATATTCTCATTTCTTTCAAGAGAACAATGAAAGAAAATGGTGAGCTCAACTAGCCAAGTAAAGAATATTATGACTAAGATAATGTAGAATAAATTATCCTTAGTCTTCAACAGTATAAAATTTGATAAAATATAATAGACAACAAATTTAGATCAACAACTGCAGCGGAACAAGCAATCCATTAGAAGAGTCAAATAGAGCATGATGTCTACTATCTTCTATGATTTAAAAGTTCATCATCAATATTTTATCTTTGTAACACAACTCAATAAATATTTCACATCAGCGAATTATCCATGCACTACGGGCCAAGGATATTTGTTAGTATCACCAGCGGTCATGATCATGCCAAACAACTGTCCATCTATGCACTACGAGCAAAAGATGACTTTCACCACATCATTTATCTGTAATATTATAGGTCATGATTATATCAATACACAATTCCTGGTCATAACCATACTAATCAACAGTCCATCTATGCACTACGGGCCAAAGATGACTTTCACCACAATATAAGTATGAGGATAATGATAATAATATAAGAAATCAATCAAGTGAGATCAAGGATAAATATTAAAGATTTATAATTCAATTTATCAGAGTTTAAGAATGTCTAAATTGTCAACATGATAATTAATTGTGGAGTAAAATTCAAGAATGATATTCATGTATCAAAAATATTTTGGACAAAAAAGAAACCAATTTTATCGTGAATAGTACCTGAGTGAATAGTACTCCATCATGAAAAGATTAAAATTTAATAAGGAAGTTAAGAAAAATATTTCAGTGAAACGATACTAGATGAAGCGCAAAATTCAAGGATATTCTACTAATTTCAGGGAGTATAGAAGCAATATTTATCAAAATAAGTGTAGATTTAGGAATATGAAACGAAATAATATTACTTACATACTACAGAGTATGGAAGAAAATAATATTTGTTATGAATATTGAACGAAAATAATATCCCTTACCTTAGTAGGAGAGTAATTCTGACTGGTATAGCGAAGATATTCTTGAAGAAAACTTGTACTATTTCCTACACTCAAAGTATTCTTATGATAGAAATAAATACGCACAATATTATAGAAGAAGAATTCTCTGATTCTGGTGTGATTTTCATTTCTTAACTAAGCATCCTATTTATAGAAGAATGGCGAGAGGTACTATTTAGAAAATCGCGGATGCATGTAATGAAATTCACAGGCGGGCGAATCTGCGTAATTTCTCAAAATTTTGATTTTACTATTCATTACTATGCAATAAAATATTCTAATAAAATAAAAACTTTATATAAAATATAATATATTTTATTTATAATCTAATAAAACGAATAACTTTATATATAATATAAAAAGTATTCTGTTTTATATAAAAAGTTTTATGTTTTATTACTATTATAATAATAATAAAACAAAATTGAGATAACTTTCTACCAGCGATTTTAAAAAATGAGTAATTGGGGTCCATGTAATAAGCCAAACTTACAACAAATACTTCATAACAAACCCCTTTATTTATATCAAAAATTGAATAAATATTTATCACAAATTACTTATCTTCAATAAGCACATTGTTAATCTTTCAACAATTATTCATCATTAATATTATAACTCACAATATTGACAACCAGATCATTCCCAAGAAAGAGGGGCTTTCCGATAATGATTTCTCCTTATTGGCGCGTAATTAAATAACCTAACCCATTTCCTTGACATAATTTTCTAGACATTGTCAATAATACAAATAATGATATTAATAACAACGTCATCTCAATTATTGATTTAATAATATAAAATATTATGGAGATGATACTGTGACAATAATTGAATCAATAATATGAGATACTATGCAACAACTACTATGACAATTATTAAATGAACTGAATGACTTCTTATGTAAGAATTAATAATCAAAGATACTGTACAATACCGTGTGCTACTGTGCAACCACGCGTATTACTGTACTTTTATCACCAGGTATTTCAACAGTTAATGGTAAAAGTTTGGCCGTTATTGTTATAAAAGGTTATTTCTTTCGCTTTCTATATTCGATAGTTCCGTTGTGGGGTCCACCAATGATTGTGTCGTCGTACGAATATTCCCGACCAAACAAATTTTTTTATAATAACTTGCTTACTTTGAAAAATTTGCACATATCACCCATAAATATAGGATTATATCAAATCCACACTTTATTATTCAAAATAACATTTAGAGAAAATTAAATCTTTATTCATAAAAAAGTTGGGGTCTTACAACCTCTCCTCATGAAATTTTGTCCTCGAAATTGGTGTACATACATGGTATATAGAAGAGGTGAGGATAACTTATTTTTATGTCAGATTCTAACTCCCAGGTCATTTTCTCAATATCATGGTTTCTCCATAAGACTTTGACTTGAGGTATAACCTTTGAGCGAAGAATATGTTCCTTCTTATCCAAGATTTTAACATGTACCTCTTCATACGTTAAATCTTCCGTTATCTCATCTGGTTCTAATTTAATAATGTGGTTTGGATCTTCCACATATTTACGTAACATAGAAATATGAAAAATGTTATGAACACGAGACATACTTGGCGGTAAGGCGAGTCTATAGGCCACAGTTCCTACTCGGTCAAGGATTTCAAATGGACTAATGAATCGAGGGTTGAGCTTTCCTCTCTTTCCAAATCTTGTAACTCCTTTCCATGGAGCAACACGTAACAATACATGATCTCCAACATTGAATTCCACGTCCCTTCGATGAAGATCAACATAACTCTTTTGTCGATCTTGTGAGGTTTGTATACGCTGTCGAATCATTTGAATCTTTTCCGTAATCATACGTACCAATTCTGGTCCCAACAAAGTTGCTTCACCCACCTTGTCCCAGCATACTGGAGAGCGATACTTTCGTCCATACAACGCCCTGAATGGAGCCATGCCTATATTTACTTGATAATTGTTGTTGTAGGAGAATTCCACTAATGGCAAGTACTTGTCCCAACTTCCTTTGAAATCTAGTACGTAGAGTCTCAATAGATCTTCAAGAGTTTGAATAGTCCTCTCCAGACTACCGTCCGGTCGAGGATGATATGCGTAAAGCCCAATAAATAAATCCGTGCCTATAGCTTTTCGTTAAACCCGACCCAAATTTATGAAGTGAATCTTGGGTCTCGATCAGAAACTATGGATATTGGCATACCATGCAATCTTACAATCTCATTTATGTATATATGAGCAAGATGTTCAAGTGAATAAGTTTTTCGTATAGGTAAGAAATGAGAATACTTGGATAATCTATCGACAATGACCCAAATTGCATCTATGCCTTAAGAAACCTTGGGAAGACCGGTAACAAAATCCATGTTAATGTGCTCCCACTTCCATTCTAGAGTTTCAAGTGGTTGCAATGAACATTTTAGTAATTGATGCTCCGCCTTGACACGTTGACAAGATAAACATTATGAGATAAACTCCGCTATCTCTCTATTTATATTGCTCCACCAAAATATATGTTGAAGATCATGATACATTTTGGTACTCCTATAATGGATTGCAAATGTTGTGTTGTGTGCCTCAATCATGATTTTATACTTCAAATCAAAGTTGTTAGGAACACAAAGTCTGGAGTTGACTCAAAGTATTCCTTCTTTGTCGATTCTTGCTTCTAGAATAGCAGCTTCTTGTACTTTCTTCTTCATATGCATCAGCTCCGGGTCTATAGCTTGAGCAGCTTTAACTTTATCTATAAAAGTCGATTTTACTCGTATATTTGACATCATCACGTGGGTCCCTAAAGTTTTTAACTCTATCTCCATCCTTTGTAAGTCATATAAAATGGGCCTTTGTGTTGACAATATCACACTTATACCCGCATATGATCTTCTACTCAACACGTCTGCTACCACGTTCGCTTTTCCAAGATTGTATTGAATGGTATGATCGTAATCTTTCAACAGCTCGAGCCAATGTCGTTGCCGCATGTTGAGTTCCTTTTGGGTGAAGAAATATTTGAGGCTTTTATGATCTGAGATCTCCACTTTCTAATGTCTACAGATCTTTAACATGAAAACGACTACTGCCAACTCTAGAGCATGAGTAGGATAATTCCTCTCATATTCTTTGAGTTGGCGTGAGGCATAGGCTATGACTTTCCCATGTTGCATGAGAACACATCCTAAACCTTTGCCTGAAGCATCGTTGTAGATGTGAGATCCTCTCGAACCTCGATGGTATTAGCCGAGCAGTCTTGAAAATGAGTCTCCTCTTGAGTTCTTGGAAACTCTTCTCACATTCCTCACTTTATTTGAATTTTGTATGTTTTTGAGTCAGCTGAGTTAATGGAGTGGCGATTCAAGAAAATCCTTCCACAAATCTTCGATAATAACCAACTAAGCCCATAAAGTTACGTACTTCGGTTACTGACTTAGGTGGCTCCCATTTTTGTATTTCTTTAATCTTTGCTGGGTCAACTGATATTCCATGATTCGATATCACGTGCCCAAGGAATGCTACTTCCTTAAGCCAGAACTCGCATTTCTTTAACTTGGCGTATAACTTATTTTCACGAAGCTTTTGGAGTATCAACCTCAAGTGTTGCTCATGATCTTCATGGCTTTTGGAGTAAATAAGGATGTCATCAATAAAGACAACCACAAAATGATCCAAATATTCCTTGAATACTCGGTTCATCATATCCATGAAGGCAACAAGAGCATTGGTCAATTCAAAAGACATGACTAAGAATTCGTAATGCCCGTACCGAGTTCTGAAAGAAGTCTTTGGAATGTCATCAGTTTTAACTTTTAACTGATGATATCCAGACCGAAGATCGATCTTTGAAAAGAATTTAGCACCTTGCAACTGATCAACCATGTCATCAATGCGAGGCAACGGGTACCTATTTTTGATGGTGACATGATTCAACTCCCGATAGTCAATACAAAGTCGCATACTCCCATCTTTCTTCTTTACGAATAGAACAGGAGCACCCCAAGGAGATGTACTAGGACGAATAAAACCAATGTCTAATAGTTCATGCAATTGAATTTTTAACTCCTAAAGTTAATAGAAGCCATTCGATATGGGATTTTGGAAATGGGTTTTGTACCAGGTTCAAGGTCAATACAAAATTCGATTTCACGCTCAGGGGGTAAGCTAGGAAATTCTTTAGGGAATACGTTAGGAAATTTATTAACAATAGAAATATCATTCAAATCTGACGTATTTTTGTTTAAATCTATGACATGGGCTAAGAAAGCTTGACATCCATTTTTCAATAAACGAATGGCTTTATGTCTTGATATGACAATGATTGACTTTAGTGGTTTGGTTGCTTGAATTCGCATAATAGGTTGGTTAGGAATATGAAAGCTAACAACCTTACAAAAATAATTAATTTTAGCATGATGAGTAGTTAACCAATCAATCCCTAAAATCACATCAAATGCAAGTATTTTCAAAGAGATGAGATCAACAGGTAATGTGAAAGTGTCGATTTGAATTAAACAAGATTTATAAATAGTGGATATAATGAAGGTTTCTCCCAACGGAGTTTCGACATATAAGTCAAAGTCTAATTTCTTTGGAGTTAAATTTAAACGTTGAGCATAAGCAGGTCAAATAAAAGAATGGGTAGAATCAGTATCTAATAAGGTATAGACTTCGCAAGAGTGTATGATTAGCTTACCTGTGATAACTTCATTTAGGTTCCTCACTTTTTGGGTGGTCACAACAAACGCTCTCCCTTGAACTACCGACTTTGACTTATCTAGGACAACCTTTGGTGTAACCATCCCAGTTGGACTTGACTACGCTGCACGACAAAATCGAGCTAACTTGTAAGACCCCAACTTATTATAAATAAAATTAAATTTCCTCTATTTATTATCTTGAAATAATAAGGTGATAATTTGATATAATACTTTGGTTATGGGTGAAATGTGCAAATTTTACAAATTAAGTAAATGGTTATAAAATATTCATTATTGTCGGGGAATATTTGTTTGGTCGTGAAATATTCTTATTGTCGGGAAATATTCGTACGACAGCGCATCCATTTATGGGCCCCATAAGGGTATAACTGTCGGATGAAGAAAACGATAAGTTTATGTTTTTATAAATAACGACGTAGTTGTTTTAACACTGTTGGAATACACGGTGATTAAAATACAGTAATACGCGTGGTTGCACAGTAGCAGACGATATTGCACAGTATTTTTGAAATATTGATTCTTACGTAAGAAGGCACTATTCAATAATTATTACAGTAATTACTTTTCAATATTTTATTTTATTAATTCAATAATTACTGCGTTTATATTATTGTTGTTTTAATAATTGTCACTGCACAATATTTCCCATTATCAGATCAATAATTCATATTATTTGAGTAATATTATTAGATAGCATTATTGGCAATGTCTAGAAAAGTTCTGTCAAGGAGAGGTTTGGTCACCTAATTGTGCGCCAGTAAGGAGAAATCCTTATCAGAAAGCCCCCTCTTTCCTGGGAACGGCCTGATTGTCATTATTATGATTCTATAATATTATTTGTGAATAATTATTTATTGATTTATATGATAAGAAAATATTTATTTTATATGGATATAAATGAAAGAAATATTTATTTTTATGTGGATATAATTGAAGGAATTAATGTTGAGGTGTTTTATCAGTATTTTTGTCGGTATGGAAGTATTAAAAATCAAATCAGTGTTCTTAAAGCTCTATTGCGTGAGTTATAATTTTAATCCGACCGTTGGATCATTATGATTTTTGGATATGTTATACATATATAAGTTGAGTATATGTCTACAAATTTTGAACCGTTAAAAACTAACGTATGATTTGTTATGACTTTTATGAGGTATTGAAAATCATCCGTTTGTGGATTTCGGATATTTTTTGTTTGGAATTTGGAAAAACTTTCTTCTGCAAAGTTGTAGAGAATTCGATTTCGTATGGAATGGACATAAAATTCGTATTTTTCTGATAAAAGGACTATTTTTTATGAATTATTGAAGTTTCAAAAATTAGAATGTTTTTATTAAAATTAGGTGGGACCCACTTTTATTTTTTTTTAAATATGTGGGCTGCTATTTTTTGTTCCAAGATGGCTGGATTGAAAAGGAGGATGTGAGACCCCGAATTTTATGTAATAAAAGTGTTCAATTTTTCTATTTTGGTGAATAGTTAAATTGATAATAGTTTAAAGTTAAGGGGTGACATTTGAAAATTTTTCAAAGTAAGTGATGATGAAGTTTTGTTTTATTAGTATTATTAATATAATAAAACAGAAAAACTTTTTATATAAAACAGAATACTTTTATAAAGTTATTCTTTAAATAGAATATATTATATTTTATTATGCATAGTGTTATTTAGTGCCTGCATAGTATTTTGCATAGTAAAACCTTTTTATATAAAACAGAATATTTTTATAAAGTTATTCGTTTTATTAGATTATAAATAGAATATATTATATTTTATTTAAAAAATTGTCCTTTAAATCTGGATCGTCCGTTTAAAGTAAATCAATCTGGATCGTTCATGAATTAGTTACTATGAAGTCCATTCTTCTATAAATAGAAGCTCATTCATTCATTATTTCTTACGAATTCAGTGAAACTCTAGAGAGAGAAACTATAGAGAGAATTCTTCTTCTATAATCTTGAGCATATTTCCTTAGAGTTTAAGAAAGCTTTGAGCGTAGTACAAGTTTTCTTCGAGTATATCTTCAATTAATCATTGGTGATGAAATCTTATGAGTATGGCATTTTTGAATGATTAAATGCATTATTTGGTAAAGTGTAAACAATTGAAATAAATTGTTTATTAGTTTAAGAAGTGATTAAAATATTGTTATGATATTAATAATATTAGATTATGAGTGGTTGATAATATTTGGATACATTTAAAGTCTTTAATATTTATCCTTGCTTTCGTTTGATTAATACTTATATCACTGTCATTATCCTCATGTATATATTAAGTTGAAAGTCATATGTGGCCTGTAGTGCATAGATGGACTTGGTATGATTATGACAAGGGATTATTCGGTATAATCATGATCGTAATGTTACAAATGATGTGGAAAAAGTCCTCATTGGCCGTAGTACATTGATGGACAATTTCTGGTATGATTATGGCTATGGATTCTCTTCGGCCAAGGGTGCAAAGATGAATTATTTTATGGCATGATCAGGGCCGTTGATGAAAACACGATTATCTTTGGCTCATAGTGCATGGATAATTCGTGGTCGTGATACTAAAAGAATATCCTTGGCCTATAGTGCAGGGATGAATTGATGATGTGGATTAATTATTGAGCTGAGTCTTAGCAATGAAATATTAATTCATGGATGTGATAATAATGAATATCCTTGGCCGTAGTGCATGGATAATTCATGGATGTGATATTAACGAATATCCTTGGCCGTAGTGCAGGGGTGATTCGATGATGTGGATTATTTTTTAAGCTGAGTCTCAGAGATAAAATATTGATAATAAGCTTTTAAATTCGTAGAAGATAGTAGATATCATGCTCTACTTGACTCTTCTAAAATACAATTGTATGTCTTTGGCCTGTAGTGCAAAGATGAATTGTTAATGAATATCTTTGGCCGTAGTGTAAAGATGAATTTATTAGTATGATTATGAGCAGAGATTGTGATTTGGTATAACCATGATTTTTGATGTTTCAGGTGAAGATAGGTGATGAAAATTATCTCCGTCCTAGGTGCAAAAAGGAATTCAGAATCACAATTATGATTATAAGTTATTCATATGATTGTGGATAGGAATTGTTGATTGACGTTACAGGGATAAAACATTATTGGTGGACTTTTAACATGGAGAAGATAATAAACCTGATGGTCTATTTGACTCTTTTAATGGATTGCTCGTTCCGCTGCAACTATGGTTGAAAAGTTTTATCATCTACCATATGTTCTAAATCTCTGATTTATTATTGACAAAATCTATTGATAATTTAATTATCTTTAGTTATGATATTCTTTACTGGGCTAGTTATGCTCACCATTTTGCTTCACAATTCCTTTAAGGTAATAAGAGTGTAGCTGGGTCGAGCGGGGATAACAGGGGAATAGAATGGTGGTCAATAGCTGTTGAGGTTCTCCCTAAATAGTATGGAAATAATTTTATTGAGAACTTTAGATAAGTGTGTCGTATTGTATATGTTATTTGATATTTAATTTTGGTGAACCAAATAGGGTGTGGCGAACCCAACTTTGGAAGGGTGTTTTGTCACTATCATACAAGATATCTAATGACATACAACCTCGTGTTATCATAAGACAGGGTTGTGCAAATCTATTTGCTGAGTATATCTACGAGTACTACCTATATGATCTTGGAGTTTATTTGAAATATAATTTTCACTTGGAGACAGTAGAGATAGTTATATGTCAAGAGAAGACTCACCATTGGAAGGAACATGATAGTATTTTTCTCATTTTTCTTTGGGGTCTATTGGGTCAACTAAGGATAATTATCTGGACATATGATATCTATCATAACTTAGATTCATGGCCTCCTATGTACGAAGGTTTCCTTGAGCACTTTCCAAAGATTTTAATTTTAGAACAGTTTTTGACTGTACTTTTATGTAAAGTACCATTGTAAGGTTGTGGTCAAGGCACCATGAGAGTTACATACATTTGTATTAAAACTCACAGTATACCTGTCGTCATATTTTGTACGACAGTTCAATAGTTGTATAAATGAAGTTTGTATTTGATTTTTATAGTGTGATATCTGGCGACTCAAGATGGGTGATGTATACCTATTTTGGGAGCGTCACATTTGGTATCAGAGCTTAGGGATATGGTCGCTGGCGGAGATAAGAGTCTAGAACTAGGAGGGGAGAGACGAGTTATATACTTCGCTAGTGTGTGACTTACCTAAGCTGAAATTGTTTACTTGATAAGTTGACAAATTATGATATGTCAATTAACCTTTGTTTTGAAGCTATATTCTAGAATGATATTTGAAATACAGGAGATGAGAAATGGGAAAATCATGATTGAGCGAAAATAATCGGGAAGGTACAATCCGAAAAGAAAGCAAGGTATTCTCATCTCTTCGAATATCAGGTACGTACGTAAATTTCGAGGGCGAAATTTTATAAGGAGGGGAGATTGTGAGACCCCGAATTTTATGAAATAAAAGTGTTCAATTTTTCTATTTTGGTGAATAGTTAAATTGATAATAGTTTAAAGTTAAGGGTGACATTTGAATTTTTTTTAAAGTAAGTGATGATGAAGCTTTGTTTTATTAGTATTATTAATGTAATAAAACAGAAAAGCTTTTTATATAAAACAGAATACTTTTATAAAGTTATTCTTTAAATAGAATATATTATATTTTATTATGCATAGTGTTGTATAAGTGCACGCATAGTATTTTCCATAGTAAAATCTTTTTATATAAAAGCAGAATACTTTTATAAAGTTATTAGTTTTATTAGATAGAATATATTATATTTTATTTAAAAGATTTTTCTTTAAGTCTGGACCGTCCGTTTAAAGTAAATCAATCTGGACCGATAGTTCATGAATTAGTTCTTATGCGATCCATTCTTCTATAAATAGAAGCTCATTCATTCATTATTTCTTACGAATTCACTGAAACTCTAGAGAGAGAAACTATAGAGAGAATTCTTTTTCTATAATTTTGAGCATATTTCTTTAGAGTTTAAGAAAGCTTTGAGCGTAGTACAAGTTTTCTTCGAGTATATCCTCGCCCTACCAGTCGGAGTACTCTTCTTTCAAAGGTAAGGGATATTATTTGTTGTACCTGTAAGGGGTATTATTTCTTTTGTATTCATGAAGAGAGCTTACATTACTCTCTGTTCTTTATTATTCATTGGAATAACTTTGTTTATCAAGCACCGCATACATGGTGAAATTCTCGTTGTTATTCCATTCTTTATTATTCATCGGAATATCTTGTATGTGCGTTCTGAATGACTGGTTCCATTATTTATTATTCATTGGAATAAAGCTGTTTTTATCGGCACCGCATACATGGTGAAATTCATTGTTATTCCATTCTTTATTATTCATTTGGAACATCCTTTCTGGGTGTAATTTTTTCGACTGGTTCCATTATTTATTATTACATTGGAATAACTTTGTTTATCTGCAAGTACCGCATCATGGTGAAATTCTATTGTTATTTTATTCTTTATTATTCATTGGAATATCCGCTCGGTCTTAATTTAGCCGACACAGTTTCGATTCTTTATTATTCCGTTGGAATAATCATTTATATGAAGTAATGCATACATGGTGAAATTCGGTTGTTATTCCATTCTTTATTATTACATTTGAATATATCTTGTCGGTCTTGGATTACGCTTTGACACTGGTTCCGATTCTTTATTATTCATTGAGAATAACATACGTGCAATCTATCGCATGCATGGTGAATTCTTCTGTTATTCCATTCCTTATTATTCTATTGGAATAACCTATCTATATGTATTACCACATGCATGGTGAATGATCCTTTGTATTCATTCCTTATTAAATTGTGGAAATGATCTGTTTACGTTGATTATGATGATAGTCATAATAAAAGCATTGGACTGATGAAAATCATGAGTATATGTAGTATTAGTAAGTGTTATGATGAGTTATGTTGGTTATTATGTAAAAACATGAAAGTTTCTTAGAAATCACAAAGGGTTGAAAAATCAGATTTTGGCGAAAATTGAACATGAAATTCAATTGACCATATCTCTTATTATATTTCAAATTTTTGAGTGTGGTATAGTTCTAGAGTTAGATCTATGAGTTTCCTAACTTATCCAAGTGGAATCACTAGAAAAGGTGTTGTAGATTTTCGTGTGGACTGATTTTAGCAAAGCACAAAAAAGTGAAAAATGGGAAAATTGCTACTGCCAGAATTTTTCAAAGGGCATTTTCGTTCACTTAGTTTGTGAGAAAAATTCCTGCCTTTTGGGATATGAACTTATATGGTATAAAGTACCTCCTGTCCAAAAACGAGCTCATTCCGACTTAAAATGAGCAAGTTATGACCATTTCAATATTTAGGTTTTTTTGACAAAAAATACTATAACTGGAGTTCTATAACTCCGATGACCATGAAATTTAAACTGGAAGCTCATGTTAACATGTGTATGATCTTGCCCAGATTTGGGAATTTCTGGAGTTAAACTTGAGGTAGATAATTTCTTAAGGAATTAATTAGAAATTGATTTTTTAAAAATAGTAAATGAATTTTAAAAATTTTGAGAAAAATATATGTTCATTATGAGACTATATTCTGCTAAATCCAAGAAAAGAAATATTTTTGGGACTGATTTGGTATTTTTCATGAAAATGGTTTAGTTACGAACATATGAGTTAAATATGTTATGTGAAGTAACAAAGTTGGAAAATAGGATTTTATGGCTTGGAAATCCTATATAAGGTATATGCATATTTTGGATGAGGGATTTAATCATTGGTGATGAAATCTTATGAGTATGACATTTTTGAATGATTAAATGTATTATTTGGTAAAATGTAAACAATTGAAATAAATTGTTTATAAGTTTAAGAAGTGATTAAAATATTTTTATGATATTAATAATATTAGATTATGAGTGGTTGATAATATTTGGATAAATTTAAAGTCTTTAATATTTATCCTTATTTTCGTTTGATTAATAACTACATCATTGTCATTATCCTCATGTATATATTATGTTGAAAGTCATCTGTGGCCTGTAGTGCATAGATGGACTTGGTATGACTATGACCAGGAAATATTCGGTATAATCATGACCGTAATGTTACAAATGATGTAGAAAAAGTCCTCATTGGCCGTAGTGCATTGATGGACAGTTTTTGGTATGATTATGGCTATGATTATTCGGTATAATCATGACCGTAATGTTACAAATGATTGATAGACAATTTTGTGCTCACCCTTTTGCTTCACAATTCCTTTCGGTGTAATAAGAGTGTAGGTGGAATTGAGGGGGATAATAAGAGAAATAGAGCGGTGATGGTCTATAATTTTGTTGAGGTTCTCCCTAAATAGTATGGAAATAATTTTATTGAGAACTTTAGATAAGTGTGTCGATCAGTGTATATCGTCATTTGATATTTAATTTTGGTGAACCAAATAGGGTGAGGCGAACCCAACTTTGGAAGGGTGTTTTGTCACTATCATACAAGATGTCTAATGACATACAATCTCGTGTTATCATAAGACAGGGTTGTGCACATCCACTTGCTGAGTATATCTACGAGTACTACCTATATGATCTTGGAGTTTATTTGAAATATAATTTTCACTTGGAGACAGTGGAGATAGTTATATGTCAAGAGAAGACTCACCATTGGAAGGAGCATGATAGTAATCTTCTTGTTTTTCTTTTGGGTCTAATGGGTCAACCAAGGATAATTCTCTGGACATATGATATCTATCATAACTTAGATTCATGGCCTCCTATGTACGAAGGTTTCCTTGAGCACTTCCCAAAGATTTTAATTTCTAGAACAATTTTTGACTGTACTTTTATGTAAAGTACCATTGTAAGGTTGTGGTCAAGGCACCATGAGAGTTACATACATTTGTATTAAAACTCACAGTATACCTGTCGTCGTATTCTGTACGATAGTTCAACAGAGGAGGTGATGTATACCTATTTTGGGGGCGTCACAGAGGAGGCGTCAAGATGGGTGATGTATACCTATTTTGGGGGCGTAATAGAGGAGACGTCGGAAGAAAGAAAGAAAATATAATATATTATTTTATTAATTTAGTCTGCTTTGGCGTTCTAGAATTTTCCTATAAATAGGCGCTTAAGTTAGAATTGAAAATCACACCAAAAACATAAGTTTTTTCTCTCTCTATATTGTCGAGCGTATTTTTGTGAGTATTTAGATACTTTGAGAGTTGCTATTCAGTGCAAGTTTCCTTCGGCTTTACATCCGATATTCCGATCAGAAATATTGTTATTTTGAGGTAAGGGATGTTATTTTCTTCGTAAATGATATTATTTTCTTCAATATCATTATGGTGAAATATTGATATAAATTTTATTGTGGAATTTCTACCTTTTTATGTCGGGGTTACTATTCACGTATACGGCACTATTCACGAATGCGACACTATTCACCAAAAAATGAAATTTTCTCTTTTTCGTCGCAGATGTCTTTTATGGTTACTATCTTTGATTGTATCCATGTTTTGATCTTTATTTTTGAATTCTACTTCACAATTGGTTATTATGGAGTATTATTGAATTTGGATAAATCGAAATACGAATCCCTAATATTTGTCCTTCTGTCTCACTGGATTCTTTTTCTCTAAAATGTTTTTCGTCATCCTCAGTCCTTAATGATGATACTTGATGAATATATTTTGCTTGTAGTGCAAAGATGAATGATTATCTGATGAATATCTTTGGCCCGTAGTGTAAAGATGAACAGGTGTTGAGATGAACATGACCAACTGGTGATACAAATGAATATTTTTGGCCCGTAGTGCAAAGATAAATATTTGATGCAAGATGTTTATTAATTGATGTTACAGGGATAAAATATTAATGATGGACTTTTCAATTCATAGATGATAGTAGATTTCATTCTCTACTTAATTCTTCTAATGAATTGTTGTTTCCATTGCAGTTGTTGATCTAAAACTTGTTGCCTATTATATTCTATCAGATTTTTCCCTATGAAGACTAAGGATAATTTGTTGTATATTATCTTAGTCATAATATTCTTTACTGGGCTAGTTGAGCTCACCCTTTTCCTTTTTGTTCCATTTTTTCTTCTCAGGAAGCGAGAACATAGCAGAGAACGATCAGGGGTATAGAGTAATGGTCTTAGACAGTTGTTTTAGCAGTCCTCACTATTTTTGTAAAATAGTGCATCAATAATTGTAATGAGGACTTTATTTGGGTGTGGATATTGTCTAGAAGACAATATTTGTATTTAAACTCAAAATACGTGTTATCATATTTTGTACGACAATTGTAATAATAAAGTTGTAGTTGTTTTCTGTACCATGTATTTGGCGACTCAGAATGGGTGATGTATACCTATTTTGGGGGCATCACAATTGGTATCAGAGCTTAGGGATATGGTCTTTGACGGAGATCGGGGAATAGAACTAGGAGGGTAGAGACGAGTAAATCCTTAGCTAGTGTGTCCTACCTAAGCTTATCTGTTGGTCGGTCATAATATAGGGATATTATATGATATGTTAATTTGTGTAATTAACCCTTGTTTTATGACAGTTTTTAAGAATGACAACTGAGAACGTTAACAATGGAGTGTATGAGACTGTGGAACAACCTTCAATCACCAACCAAGAGAACGTGCAATAGGAAGGCAATATTCTTCCTGTAAACAACACTATGGAGCAAATGATGAATGATGGAATGTTTAGAAGCTTTTTGCAGTTCATGCAAAATCAGACGAGGTAGACACATGTACAAAATACGGGTGGAAATGATAGCAATGCGCGGTTTGTCATGGCCAAGTAGTTCAAGGAGTTGGGACCACTAGATTTCTGGGGAAAGCCGGATCCGATTAAGGCGGAAACATGGGTCAAGCAAATTACCAAGATATTCGATGTCTTGGGATGCACAAAAGAACAGAAGGTTCCATTCACCCCCTTTATGTTCTGTGGTGAGGCAGATTATTAGTGGGAATCTGTGAAGCATACCTTGCCAGCCGCGCTCAACATGTCTTGGGAAAGATTTCAGAAACTGTTCAATGACAAGTACTTTCTTGAAAGTATTCCTCATATGAAGGAGGTAGAGTTTATTAGATTAGACCAGAACAATATAACGGTTTCCCAGTACGAGGTGAAGTTCGCGGAGTTATCTAGGTGTGCACCTCATTTGGTAGAGAATGAGGAACGTATGACGTGGATGTTTCTGAGAGGTCTAAAACCTGAGATTCGCCAATACCTTATCTCTCACAAATTTTCTCTGTATTCAGATGTTGTCAACAGGGCTCAATTATTAGAGCGAGATAATGAGTATGTTCAACCAAGGGACCACAACCAAGGGTCAAATCAGGATGGCAAGATCATCGGAGCGATGATAATCGGCGAGGAGGGAAAATACGGACAAAAGCGGTAACCACTCGGGTGGTCATCGTGGCCATGATAATAGGAGAGGTGAGACAAGTGGAAATTTCAAAAAGAGGAGATTCAACAATGACGGGAAGACATCAACACCAGCACCAGCACCAACAACAAATTCTAGGGGAGGAGAACGACTGCCAGTTAGATGTTACAAATGCGGAGATGAGGGACACATAAGTCCAAACTATTCACAGCCTTCCAAGGTGTGTTTTAATTGGGGAAAAGACGGTCATATAGCCTAATTTTGTCCGGTAGCAAAGTCAAGTCCAACTGGGATGGCGGCACCAAAGGCGAATACGGACAAAATAAAGTCGGTGGTTCAAGGGAGGGCGTTTGTCGTGACTGGCCAAAATGCGAGAAACCTGAACGAGGTGATCGCGGGTATGCTAATCTTGAACTCTTGTAAAGTTTATACCTTACTAGATACCGGTTTTACCCATTCTTTTATCTCTCATACTTGTGCTCAACGTTTAAACTTGACTCCGGAGAAATTAGACTTTGACTTATCTGTGGAGACTCTGTTAGGAGAAACTTTTATTACATCCACTGTGTATAAATCTTGCTTGATCCAAGTTGGCACAATCACATTACCTGTTGATCTTATCTCTTTAAAGATACTTGCATTTGATGTGATTTTAGGGATTGATTGGTTAACCACTCATCATGCCAAAATTGATTGTTTTCGTAAGGTTGTTAGTTTTCATATTCCTAACCAACCTGTTATACGAATTCAAGCAACTAAACCACTAAAATCAGTCACTTTCATATCAAGCCATAAAGCTATTCGTTTATTGAAAAACGGATGTAAAGCTTTCTTAGCCCATAATATGGACTTGAACAAAAACTCGTTAGATTTGAATAATATTTCTGTTGTTAGTGAATTTCCTGACATATTTCTTGAAGAACTTCCTGGTCTACCCCCAGAACGTGAAGTTGAATTTTTTATTGATCTTGAATCGGGTACAAAGCCCATTTCTAAAACCCCATATCGAATGGCTCCTATTGAACTTCAGGAGTTAAAAGTCCAACTACAGGAATTGTTAGACATCGGTTTCATTCGTCCTAGTACATCTCCTTGGGGTGCTCCTGTTTTATTTGTAAAGAAGAAAGATAGGAGTATACGACTTTGTATTGACTACCAGGAATTGAACTATGTCACCATCAAGAATAGGTATCCCCTACCTCGTATTGATGACCTATTTGACCAGTTGCAAGGATCACAATTCTTTTCAAAGATCGATCTTTGTTCTGGATATAATCAACTGAAGATTAAAACTAAGGATATTCCACAAACTGCCTTCAGAACTCGATATGGGCATTATGAATTCTTAGTCATGTCTTTTGGATTGACTAATGCTCATGCTGCTTTCATGGATATAATGAACCGTGTATTCAAGGAATATTTGGATCAATTCGTTGTTGTCTTTATTGATGGCATCCTCATCTATTCCAAAAGCCGTGAAGATCATGAGCACCATTTGAATCTAGTACTTCAAAGACTTCGTGACAACAAGCTATATGTCAAGATGAAGAAATGCGAGTTCTGGCTTAAGGAAGTAGCATTCCTTGGGCACGTGGTGTCAAAACATGGAGTATCTGTTGACCCGGCAAAGATTGAAGCAATACAAAGTTAGGAGCAACCGAAGTCGGTAACTGAAGTGCGTAGCTTTTTGGGCTTAGCTGGTTATTATCGGAGATTCATGGAAGGATTTTCTCGAATCGCTACTTTGTTAACTCAGTTGACTCGAAAAGATACAAAATTCGTATGGAGTGAGGAATGCGAGAAGAGTTTCCAAGAGCTCAAGAGGAGACTCATTTTGGCACCTGTTCTGACAATACCATCTGGTTCGGATGGATTTGTTATCTACAGCGATGCTTAAGGCAAAGGGTTAGGATGTGTTCTCATGCAACATGGGAAAGTCATAGCCTATGCCTCGCTACAACTTAAAGAATATGAGAGGAATTATCCTACTCATGATCTGGAGTTGGCAGCAGTCGTTTTTGCGTTGAAAATCTGGACACACTACCTGTATGGGGAGAAAGCGGAGATTTATACGGATCATAAAAGCATCAAATATTTCTTCACCCAAAAGGAACTCAACATGCAGCAATGACGTTGGCTCGAGTTGTTGAAAGATTACGACCATAACATTCAATATAATCCTAGAAAAGCAAACGTTATAGCTGACGCATTGAGTTGAAGATCGTATACTGGTACGAGTGCGATGTTGTTAACACAAAGACCCAATTTGTATGACTTACAAAGGATGGAGATAGAGTTAAAGACTCCAAGGACCCACGTGATGATGGCAAATATACGAGTAGAACCAACTTTAATTGATAAAGTTAAAGCTGCTCAAACTACAATATGGAGCTGATGTGTATGAAGAAGAAAGTGCAAGAAGGTGCTATTCCGGAAGCAAGAATCGATGAAGAAGGAATACTTCGAGTCAACTCCAGACTTTGCATTCCTAACGATTCTGACTTGAAGCATAGAATCATGATGGAGGCACACAACACACCATTTGCAATCCATCACGGGAGTACCAAAATGTATCACGATCTTTAACATACATTTTGGTGGAGCAATATGAAGAGAGAGATTGTGGAGTTTATCTCGAGGTGTTTAACCTGTCAACGTGTAAAGGCAGAGCATCAAATGCCTAAGGGTCCATTGCAACCACTTGAGATTTTGAAATGGAAGTGAGAACACATTACCATGGATTTTATTACAGGTCTTTCCAAAGTTTCAAAAGGCATAGATGCGATTTGGGTTATTGTTGATAGATTAACCAAGTCTGCTCATTTCTTGCCTATACGTGAGACTTATTCCCTAAAACGTCTTGCTCGTATGTACACGAATGAGATTGTGAGATTGCATGACATGCCAGTATCCATAGTTTTGGATCGTGACCGAAGATTCACTTCACGATTTTGGGTTAGCTTGCAGAAAGCTATGGGCATGGATTTATGATTCAGTTCGACATACCATCCTCAAACGGACGGGCAATCGAAAAGGACTATTCAAACCCATTGAAGATCTATTAAGACTCTGTGTCCTAGATTTCAAAGGAAGTTGGGATAAGTACTTTCCACTGGTGGAATTCTCCTACAACAACAGTTATCAAGCAAGTATAGGCATAACTCCATTCGAGGCGTTGTATGGACAAAAGTGTCATTCTCCAGTATGCTGGGACGAGGTGGGTGAAGCAACGTTGTTGGGACAAGAATTAGTACGCATGACTACAGAAAAGATTCAAATGATCCGGCAACGTATAAAGACCAAACAAGATCGACAAAAGAGTTATGCTAATCTTCATCGAAAGAACGTGGAGTTTAATATTGGAGATCATATACTATTACGTATTGCTCCATGGAAGGGAATTACAAGATTTGGGAAGAGAGGAAAGCTCAATCCATGATTTATTGATCCATTTGAGATTCTTGACCGAATAGGAAATGTGGCCTATAGACTCGCATTACCTCCAAGCATGTCTTGTGTTCATAGTATTTTTCATATATCTATGCTTCGTAAATATATGAAAGGCCCAAACAAAATTATTGCGTTAGAACAAGATAAGATAGCCGAAGATTTAACGTACGAGGAGATACCTGTCAAGATATTGGATAGGAAGGAGCATGTCCTACGAACAAAGGTTATACCATAAGTTAAGGTTTTGTGGAGGAACCATGCTATTGAAGAAATGACCTGGGAGTTGGAATCGAAAATGAAAGTGAGGTACCCTCACCTTTTTGAAACACCAGGTACGCACATCAATTCCGAGGAAAAAATTTCATAAGGAGGGGAGGTTGTAAGACCCCAACTTATTATAAATAAAAATGCATTTTCTCTATTTATTATCTTGAAATAATAAGGTGATAATTTGATATAATACTTTGGTTATGGATGAAATATGCAAATTTTAAAAATTAATCAAGTGGTTATAAAATATTCATTGTTGTTGGGGAATATTCGTTTGGTCGTGGAATATTCTTGTTGTCGGGGAATATTCGTACGACGGCGCAGCCATTTGTGGGCCACATAACAAAATAACTTTCGGATGAAGAAAACGACAAGTTTAAGTTTTTATAAATAACGGCATAGTTGTTATTGTTAACACTGTTGGAATACCCGGTAGTTAAATACAGTAATACGCGTGGTTGCACAGTAACACACGATATTGCACAGTATTTTTGAATTATTGATTCTTACGTAAGAAGACACTACTCAATAATTGTTACAGTAATTATTGTTCAGTATTTTATTTTAATGTTTCAATAATTACTGCGTTGATATTTTATATTATTGTTGTTTCAATAATTGTCACTGCACAATATTTTCCATTATCAGATCAATAATTTATATTATTTGAGTAATATTATTAGATAGCATTATTGACAATGTCTAGAAAGTTCTGTTAAGGAGACGTTTGGTCACCTACTTGCGCGCCAGTAAGGAGAAATCCTTATTAGAAAGCCCCCTCTTTCCTGTGAACAGTCTGGTTGTCATTATTGTGATTCTGTAATATTATTTATGAATAATTATTTATTAATTTATATGACAAGGAAATATTTATTTTATGTGGATATAAATGAAAGAAATATTTATTTTTATGTGGATATAATTGAAGGAATTAATGTTGAGGTGTTTTATCAGTATTTTTATCGGAATGTAAGTATTAAAAATCAAATTAGTGTTCTTAAAACTCTATTGCGTGAGTTATAATTTAAATTCGACCGTTGGATCGTTGTGATTTTTGGATATGTTATACATAAGTTGAGTATATGTCCACAAATTTTGAAACATTAAAAATTAAGGAATGATTTGTTATGAATTTTATGAGGTATTAAAAATCATCCGTTTGTGGATTTCGGATATTTTCTGTTTGGAATTTGGAAAAACTTTCTTCTGCAAAGTTGTAGAGAATTCGATTTCATATGGAATTGACATAAAATTGGTATTTTTTTGATAAAAGGGCTATTTTTTATGAATTATTGAAGTTTCAGAAATTAAAATGTTTTTATTAAAATTAGGTGGGACCCACTTTTGTTTTTTTAAAACATGTGGGCTACTATTTTTTATTCCAAGATGGATGGCTTGAAAAGGAGGAGACGTAGGAAGAAAGAAAGAAAATATAATATATTATTTTATTAATTTAGTCTGCTTTGGCTTTCTAGCATTTTCCTATAAATAGGCGCTTAAGTTAGAATTGAAAATCACACCAGAAACATAAGTTTTCTCTCTCTATATTGTCAAGCGTATTTTTGTGAGTTTTTAGATACTTTGAGAGTTGCTATTCAGTGCAAGTTTCCTTCGGCTTTACATCCGATATTCCGATAAGAAATATTGTTATTTTGAGGTAAGGGATGTTATTTTCTTCGTAAATGATATTATTTTCTTCAATATCATTATGCTGAAATATTGATATAAATTTATTGTAGAATTTCTACCTTTTTGTGTCGGCGTTACTATTCACGTATATGACACTATTCATGAATACGACACCATTCACCAAAAAATGAAATTTTTTCTTTTTTTTGGTCTCAGATGTCTTTTATGGTTACTATCTTTGATTGAATCCATGTTTTGATCTTTATTTTTAAATTCTACTTCACAATTGGTTATTATGGAGTATTATTGAATTTGGATAAACCGAAATACGAATTCCTAATATTTGTCCTTACGTCTCCTCATGGATTCATTTTCTAAAATGTTTTTCATCATCCTCGGTCCTTAATGATGATACTTGATGAATATCTTTGGCTCAGTAGAGTAAAGATGAATGATTACTCGATGAATATCTTTGGCCCGTAGTGCAAAGATGAGCAGTCTTGAGATGAAACATGACTAATTGGTGATACAAATAAATATCTTTGGCCCGCATGCAAAGATGAATATTTGATGCAAGATGTTTATTGATTGATGTTACTGAGGATAAAATATTAATGATGGACTTTTAAATTCATAGATGATAGTAGATTTCATTCTCTACTTAACTCTTCTAATGAATTGTTGTTGTTTCTCTGCATTGTTGATCTAAAACTTGTTGTCTATTATATTCTATCAGATTTTTCCCTGTTGAAGACTAAGGATAATTTGTTGTATATTATCTTAGTCATAATATTCTTTACTGGGCTAGTTGAGCTCACCCTTTTCCTTTTTGTTCCATTTTTCTTCTCAGGAAGCGAAAACATAGCAGGAACCAGTCGAGGTATAGAGTAATGGTCTTAGACAGTTGTTTTAGCAGTCCTCACTATTTTTATAAAATAGTGCATCAATAATTCTAATGAGGACTTTATTTGGGTATGGATATTGTCTAGAAGATAATATTTGTATTTAAACTCATAGTACGTGTTGTCGTATTTTGCACGACAATTATAATAATAAAGTTGTAGTTGTTTTCTGTACCATGTATTTGGCGACTCAGAATGGGTGATGTATACCTATTTTGGGGGCGTCACATAACTGACATTCCTTTTTGCAATTGAAACATACTTTGGGTTGCTTCAGATGCAGTTTTTGGTGATGTGTCCTCCTCTCCACATCTCAGAAAGTATATCGATAAAGTGGTCATTCTCCTTCCTTAAAAACGGGTGCTGGTGCTACTGTCTTTCCATCATTACTGAACCTTCTCTTTTTGAAATTTCCACTTGACTCATTTTTTCTATTATCTTGGCCAGGATTACCATCGAAGGGGTTACCATTTCTGGCATGATAATTTCATCCACGTTTGTTATCACCGCTTCAATAACTGTTTCCACTGGTATGACCATTATCGTTTTACCGGCTGTTATCTTTTGGTTGGGTTAACTCATTATCGCGTTCCAATAACTGAGCCCTATTCACAACATCTGAATACAAACAAAGTTTGTGAGAAATGATGTATTGACGAATTTTGAGTTTCAAACCTCTCAGAAACATTCGCATCATTCGCTCCTCATTATCAACCAAATGGGATGCAAACCGGGATAACTCGACAAACTTAGCCTCGTATTGTGATATGTTCATATTGTTTTGCTCCTGATTGATGAATTCCACTTCCTTCATGTGACGAATACTTTCTGGAAAATACTTGTCATTGAACAATTCTTGGAACTTCTCCCAAGATATTTTCAGTGCGGAAAGATGAGTACGTTTTACAGATTCCCACCAGTAATCTGCCTCTCCTCGCAACATAAAGGTGGCGAAGGGAACCTTTTGCTCCTCTAAGAATCCTAGGACATCAAATATCTTAGTGATCTGCTTAATCCACGCCTTTACCTTAAGTGGCTCTGGCTTTCCCAAAAACTCCGGTGGTCCCAACTCCTTGAATTGCTTAGCAGTGACCAGCCATGAGTTGCCATTGATTCCACCTGTATTTTGAACAAGAATCTCTCTCGTTTAGTGTTGCATGAATTGTAAAAAGCTCCTAAACATCCCATCGTTCATCATTTGGTTGGTGTTGTTTACATGAGGATTATTGCTTTCCTAATGCACATTATCCGGTTATTGACTGGCGGTGTCTCAACGGTCTCATGTGCTCCATTGCTTATCTCAAAATTTTTAGATGTCATTTTCAAACACTGCATGGTACATAATTCAAATACAAATTTCATTTACACAATTATTAACCGTCGAATAAAATACAATAAAGCGTAAACTGTGAGTTTCAATACAAATATTGTCTCGTAGACAATATCCAAACTCAAAATAAGTCCCCATTCCAATTATTATCACACTATTTTATAGAATAGTGAGGACTAATATATCCAACATCTTGAACCATCACTCCATTTCCTGACTAATCCAAGCTATATTCTCATTTCATGAAGAGAACAATGGAAGAAAAGGGTGAGCTCAACTAGCCTAGTAAAGAATTTTATGACTAAGATAATGTAGAATAAATTATCCTTAGTCTTCAACAGTGTAAAATCTGAAAAAATACAATAGACAACAAGTTTAGATCAACAATTGCAGCGAAATAAGCAATCCAATAGAAGAGTCAAGTAGAGCATGATGTCTACTATCTTCAATAAATATTTCACATCAGCGAATTATCCATGCATTACGGGCCAAGAATATTCGTTAGTATCACCAGTGGTCATGATCATGCCAAATAACTGTCCATCTATGCACTACGGGCCAAAGAGGACTTTCACCATATCATTTGTCCGTAACATTACAGGTCATGATTATACCAATACATAAATTCTGGTCATAATCATACTAATCAATATTCCATATATGCACTACGGGCCAAATATGACTTTCACCACAATATAAGCATGATGATGATGACAATGATATAAGAAATCAATCAAGTGAGATCAAGGATAAATATTAAAGATTTATAATTCAATTTATCTAGAGTTTAAGAATGTCCAAATTATCAACATGATAATTAATTATGGAGTAAAATTCAAGAATGATATTCATGTATCAAAAATAATTTGGACAGAAAAGAAACCAATTTTGTCGTGAATTGTATCCCATGAATAGTACCCCAGGTGAATAGTCCCCTCGTGAATAGTACCTCAACATGAAAAGATTAAAATTTAATAAGAAAGTTCATAAAAATATTTAAGTGAAACAATACTAGATGAAACACAAAGTTAAAGGATATTCTACTAATTTTAGGGAGTATAGAAGCAATACTTATCAAAATAAGTGTAGATTTAGGAATATGATACAAAATAATATTACTTACATACTACAGTGTATGGAAGAAAATAATATTTCTTACGAATATTGAACGAAAATAATATCCCTTACCTTAGTAGGAGAATAATTTCGACTGGTATAGCGGAGATATTCTTGAAGAAAACTTGTAATATTTGCTACACTCAAAGTATTCTTATTCTAGAAAAAAATATGCACAATATTATAGAAGATGAATTCTCTGATTTTGGTGTGATTTTTATTTCTTAACTAAGCATCCTATTTCTAGGAGAATGACAAGGTACTATTTAGAAAAATCACGGATGCACAGAAAGAAATTCACGGGCGAACGAATTCGGCGAATTCGTTGAAATTTTGATTTTTACTATTCATTACTATAAAATAAAATATTCTAATAAAATAAAAACTTTATATAAAATATAATATATTCTATTTATAATCTAATAAAACGAATAACTTTATATATAATATAAAAATATTCTATTTTATATAAAAAGTTTTCTGTTTTATTACTATAATAATAATAATAAAATAAAATTGAGATAACTTTCACAAAACAATTTTGAAAAATGAGTAAGTGGAGGTCCATGTAATAAGCCGAACTTACAACAAATACTTCATGACAAACCCCTTTATTTATATCAAAAATTGAATAAATATTTATCACAAATTACTTATCTTCAATAAGCACATTTTTAATCTTTCAACAATTATTCATCATTAATATTATAACTCACAATATTGACAACCAAATCATTTCTAGGAAAGAGGGGGCTTTCCGATAAGATTTCTCTTTATTGGCGCGCAATTAAATAACCTAACCCCTTTCCTCGACAGAATTTTCTAGACATTGCCAATAAATTAAATAATAATATGAATAGTTGTGTCGTCTCAATTATTGATTTAATAATATAAAATATTGTGCAGATGATACTTGACTAGTGGCGGAACCAGAACATTTTAAGAGGGGGTCAAAATACATCAGTAAAAAAAATTATTTATTAACACTTGGAGTGCTTATTTCAAATTAATTTTGACCAATTATATTATTTCACAACATCCTATTCCAACCATTGTCAACCTTTGTGTTGTGAGTCTAATAAATTTAAATACATATACATATACACACACACACACACACACACAAACACAAATATATATATATATATATATATATTAATTTCCCCTGAACTATGGAACTATTAATCAGACTTTCAATTTTTTAGTCAACTGATTAGCTACTTTTATAGATAACTTATAAATTATAATATTATATATTCAAAATCTTATATTGTTGTTCTGGTCATCTTTCTTAGAGACAACTGAGAGGAGCCACTCAAAGCAAGAAAATGAATTAAGTTATTCTCATTTACAAAAAATTAATACTAAGGTATGATTAAGTCTGTAAGACAAATGAGTGCAATATTAAGTAATTAATCATCAAAATTATTTACTATTATTTTATCTTATAGTAATATTGTTAATTTATTATAGGTGGAAGGACATGAGAAAGCAAATAAATTAAAATAATCTCATAACAAAGATCAAGTTTAATTAATATTAACATGATTCAGATTCCAGAGTTGGGGGGTCATATGACCCCCTAGCCCCCCCACTAGTTTCGGCCATGGCTGTAACAATAATTTAATCAATAATATGAGATACCATGCAACAACTACTGTGGCAATTATTAAATAAACTAAGTGACTTCTTACATAAGAATCAATAATCAGAGATACTGTACAATATCGTGTGTTACTGTGCTACCACGCGTATTATTGTACTTTTATCACCGGGTATTTCAACAGTTAACGGTAAAAGTTTTGCCGTTATTTTTATAAAAAGGTTATTTCTGTTGCTTTCTATATCCGACAATCATTCCATTGTGGGGTCCACCAATAATTGTGCTATCGTACAAATATTTTTCGACAAAAAGAATATTCCCCGAACAAACGAATATTTTATAACAACTTGCTTACTTTGCAAAATTTGCACATATCACCCATAAATATAGCATGATATCAAATCCACACTTTATTATTCAAAATAACATTTAGAGAAAATTAAATCTTTATTCATAAAAAGTTGGGGTCTTACGAAATATATCTAAACCATTAAAAAGAAGGGAGCTCTCATCACACTTGCCCTTGATTCCCTTAATTACCAGTCGGGAGAAAAATGCAACATGAGCCAACTGCCCAGTACAGATATGGAGTACAAGAATAATGAAATGAAATAACTAACTCAATTAAATGAACTGAACTGAAATGAATAAAACTAACAAAATGAAATAATATGCTAAATTAAATAGTTGGGTGTTATTTCATACCGAACTCAGAACAAAACACAAATACACCTTGCCACATAAATAAGTCAAATAATGTCACACAAGCAAATCACACACATTCGAACGAGAATCCAAATGCATGTAAAATCGGAAGGCGTGTTTGGCACAAATATCACCAATCTGCAAAACAGAACAGAACAGAAAACTAGGGTCGACCCATGCACCTTCCATAATGTGACGCCCCCAAATCTGGGTACTTTCAACCCACATATATAGTGCTACACAATACTCATAACTATACATTCATTCCATTAAAACAACATCAAAATGATTGTATTTACTACATTCTTATTACAATTATAATAATAAATCCTTTCCTAGGTTCTGTAAACGATACATTCTTCGTTTAACATAGTATAATTCTTACAAACATACTAGTCTATTACATGATAATCTACTTATCCATCTTAGCCTTACCTTTATCCCTACTGGGACCCTCAGTTCTTTCGGCTTTAGCTGTAATCATATAATTCAAGCAAGAAGTGAGCATAACTAGCTCAGCAAGTCTAGCAATAGATAATACAAATACAACATCGAGAATTATATGATTATTCTTCAATAAATGAATAAGTAGCTATGAAGTACTATGAAACATTAAATAACACTTTTTATTTCATAAAATAATTCTAGAGTACATATAGTAACTTAGGAATCCTGAGCTGGTCAAAAGACCATGAACATTCTCTTTTGATTTTCATTCATGAAAAAGGATAACCTAACACTAAGTCCGTAAGTTCGATATATCTTACGAGCACTTCTAGGTGATCAGCCTATAGTACTCTATGTTGACCAACACTCATCTGTTAAACATATCTACGTCTAAGTTTTGGCAACCTCGCATGCCTATTGAATAATCGATGTATAATACATTTGTTTATTCCTACACAAGCTTACCTTTGAATCCGTACCAAACAATTGGCATAGGACAGCGTTAACAAAACTATATCGAAAGCCTTGTAAACAAATCAACCAAACTCTTAAGATTAGTCTAGCCGAGTTAAAACTGACATCGACTCTTTCATAAAATAATTCATGCATCTCATATCATGAATCATAAAAAACTTGGCTAACACGAAGGTTAGACAAGCGTTAAGAAAACTTGCCTTCAAGCGTCTTCATATAAATATTCAACAGTTCTTGATCTTTACAGCTTCTACATGATATATTCACATAGCATACTGTAATTAGCTACTAAACAATCCAATCACATTAATAAAAGTCGTTTTGACTTAACTATCTTCCATTACGGCTTATTAACGTTCTTACGTCACTTAACGAATACTCAACCATCATTGGTTAACCAATGTTGAATACAATTTACTTTCTCACACTTTATGCTCTTCGTTTAATTACTATTAAACAACGTTAAATTCCTAAAGTCGTCTATATATATATATGATATAAGAATGGTTTTACCATGTATACTAAGTATATACATGCCCCATCATTGTTAAGTGAACAATTGGGTTCAAAAATAACTTGGTCAACATTTCTTCCTTACCAGCGCTGCGGCGCCAGTCTCTAGTACACCATTGGTGCTGCGGTGCCATTAAGTAGTATCTAAGCCCTCATCTCAGCGCTGCGGTGCGAGACTTCCTATACATAAGTGGTAATCGCTGCATGTACAACTAACAAGAGTCCATCTCTCTACTTGGCCACATGGGGTGGCATTTTTAAGCTTGGGGTGGAAATACTGCGGCTATCCTGAGCCTTTGAATTTTTTGATATTTTCTTATTCAATTCTTCCCGGACTCATAACTTGGTCGTTATAAGTCGAATTTGGTTCGTTCAAAAGTTTTTTTCTTACACATGTCATATACTTTGATTTCATCTGGAAAAGAATAGATTTTAAATCCGTTACCAATAAATTCACTAATTGACGTTCTATTACGCGTTCGTTTAACGTTCGTGAACGTTCATAGCTCGTTTCTTCGTTTTAGGTCAGAATTCGACCATTCTTGAGTCCACGACTCTTAAATACGTTGTTCTAAGCTGCACCGATCTGTAGAAAACTCTGAGTAAGTTGTGAAAGTGTGATTTCAAGAAATATATACTAAGGACTCACATAAAGGTCATAAATGGTGAATTAAGGATTATGTGTTTGTTGGGTAAAATCTAATTATGCACAACACGCAAGTATACGTGGTCAACAAGTAATAAAGTGATAAGTTGAGTATCGTTCCCATAGAGACAAATTAGTAAGAAACTTAACCTTACAATTACCAATTTTCTATTAATCCTAATTTTATTAAACTATTCAACTCAATGATTAAAATTATAGAAACTAAATTAAGAAATAAATAAACTATCACAAAACAGTCATAAATACCAAAATCTGGAATTTCAAACAATTAATGGAGAATTAGACTTATGACTTCACCCTAAGCTTTACTCTGATTTCTACACCTTTATTCAAATTCAAATCTCTATCCTAATTTATTAATCAAGAACGCAAATGTAGTATTAGCCACCTCTCGATATACAAATACCGTATTAACTTAAATCCACAAATTAGATAGAAATAAGTTAAACACCTTAATCAATTAACTCACTATATCTCTATGTGAATTATAATTAAAGAAGGTTTAAGATTAAGTTCTCTATCTGATTACATGCGATGTCAAGCATATCTCTATCTTAACATTCATCAAGATTCTGCTATTCACAAAATTCATGAACACATACTATATTAACTAAGTCTAGATTCGAATATCCTCTCTCGATTCCATACAAATCCACAAAGAATTGTTGATCAGACAATTCATAAATTCAAGCTCAAATTAACATAGATAAACTGGAAAATAGATTATTGAACTGGAAATCAAAGTTTACAAAATCATCGTTTCACTTAAGGATCCACAATAAGCGTAAAAATTGAATTAGTTCATCATAAATGAAATAACAACTGAACAAATCAAATATAACATTCTTTCAATTACAAATAAAAGACTAAGAAGAAGAATAGTGAAAAACACCCTTCACGTAGCCTAAATCTACAATCGTCTCGAAAATCTCTCTAAAATCTTCCTCCAATGCTTGTTATGAAAAAAATGGAATTGATCTTCATATTATGCCTTGTGTGTGTTGAATTCATTGTTAATTCAGTAGTAGATATCCCACACACGTTTTTTTAGTTAATTTCATGCTCAAAAGAGTTCACTTGCCATCCAAATGCTAGAGTTCATGCCCCAACAGAGCCCAAAACAAAACAAAAGAGATCACCAGTTGAGACCCCCCGCCCAGGACGGGGTATTAGCCTAAAATAGGCCATCCCCGATGGGCACCCTTTCTGTTAAAATTCTTGAAGACCCCCCGCCCCGGCGAGTGTATATAGGCAAAAAGGGCCCGCCCTGGCGGGGGTATATTCTGTCAAATGACTTTGCTAACTTCATGTTTACTTCCTGAAATGCTCCAAATGGCCTCAATCTCAGCCGTGAGTTGAACAAAAGGACTGATTGCCCCATCTCAAATGTTCTATGCATTATTTTACAGTGTCGTGCCATCTCTTAACCTTTTCCTTGATAACTTGGAGTTCTCGTGAGTTTGAAGGCTAAATTCACGAGCTAGTTTATTTGCAGTAATCTCTTTTCCCCTACATCTGCTTGATCGAAATTAAGTTTCTGAATAGCCCAATAAGCCTTATGTTGTAGCTCGACTGGTAAATTGACAAGTATACGTGGTCAACAAGTAATAAAGTGATAAGTTGAGTATCGTTCCCACAGAGATAAATTAGTAAGAAAATTAACCTTACAATTACCAATTTCCTATTAATCCTAATTTCATTAAACTATTCAATTCAATGATTAAAATTATAGAAACTAAACTAAGACATAAATAAACTATCACAAAATAGTCACAAATACCAAAATCTGGAATTTCAAACAATTAATGGAGAATTAGACTTATGACTTCACCCTAAGCTTTACTCTGATTTCTACACCTTTATTCAAATTCAAATCACTATCCCAATTTATTAATCAAGAACACAAATGTAGTATTAGCCACCTCTCGATGTACAAATACCGTATTAACTTAAATCCACAAATTAGATAGAAATAAGTTAAACACCTTAATCAACTAACTCACTATATCTCTATGTGAATTATAATGAAAGAAGGTTTAAGATTAAGTTCTCTATCTGATTACATGCAATGTCAAACATATCTCTATCTTAACATTCATCAAGATTCTGCTATTCACAAAATTCATGAACACATGCTATATTAACTAAGTCTAGATTCGAATATCTCTCTCGATTCCATACAAATCCACAAAGAATTGTTGATCGTGCAATTCATAAATTCAAGCTCAAATTAACATAGATAAACTAGAAAATAGATTATCGAATCGGAAATCAAAGTTTACAAAATCATCGTTTCACTTAAGGATCCATAATAAGCCTAAAATTGAATTAGTTCATCATAAATGAAATAACAATCGAACAAATCAAAGATAACATTCTTTCAATTACAAATAAAAGACTAAGAAGAAGAATAGTGAAAACACCCTTCACGTAGCCTAAATCTACAATCGTCTCAAAAATCTCTAAAATCTTCCTCCAATGCTTGTTATGAAAAAATGGAATTGATCTTCGTATTATGCATTGTGTGTGTTGAATTCATTGTTAATTCAGTAGTAGATATCCCACACATGTTTTTCTAGTTAATTTCATGCTCAATAGAGTTCACTTGCCATCCAAATGCTAGAGTTCATGCCCCAACAGAGCCCAAAACAAAATAGGAGAGATCATCAGTCGAGACCCCCTACCTTGATAGGGTATTAGCCTAAAACAGACCAGCCCCGATGGGCACCCTTTCTGTTAAAATTCTTGAAGACCCCCCGCCCCGGCGGGGGTACATTCTGCCAGATGACTTTACTAACTTCATGTTTACTTCCCAAAATGCTCCGAATGACCTCAATCTCAGCCGTGAGTTGAACAAAAGGACTGATTGCCCCATCTCAAATGTTCTATGCATAATTTTCTGGTCGTGCCATCTCTTAACCTTTTCCTTGTATAACTTGGAGTTCTCGAGGCTTGAAAGGCAAAATTAAATTGAAGCTAGTTTATTTGCGTAATCTCTTTTCCCTACAATTTGCTTGATCGAAATTCAGTTTCTGAATCGCCCAATAAGCCTTATGTTGTAGCTCGATTGGTAAATTGACAAGTATACGTGATCAACAAGTAATAAAGTGATAAGTTGAGTATCGTTCCCACAGAGATAAATTAGTAAGAAAATTAACCTTACAATTACCAATTTCCTATTAATCCTAATTTCATTAAACTATTCAATTCAATGATTAAAATTATAGAAACTAAACTAAGAAATAAATAAACTATCACAAAACAGTCACAAATACCAAAATCTGGAATTTCAAACTATTAATGGAGAATTAGACTTATGACTTCACCCTAAGCTTTACTATGATTTCTACACCTTTATTCAAATTCAAATCACTATCCCAATTAATTAATCAAGAACGCAAATGTAGTATTAGCCACCTCTCGATGTACAAATACCGTATTAACTTAAATCCACAAATTAGATAGAAATAAGTTAAACACCTTAATCAACTAACTCACTATATCTCTATGTGAATTATAATTAAAGAAGGTTTAAGATTAAGTTCTCTATCCGATTACATGCGATGTCAAGCATATCTCTATCTTAACATTCATCAAGATTCTGCTATTCACAAAATTCATGAACACATGCTATATTAACTAAGTCTAGATTCGAATATCCTCTCTCGATTCCATACAAATCCACAAAGAATTGTTGATCAGGCAATTCATAAATTCAAGCTCAAATTAACATAGATAAACTAGAAAATAGATTATTGAACTGGAAATCAAAGTTTACAAAATCATCGTTTCACTTTAGGATCCATAATAAGCCTAAAAATTGAATTAGTTCATCATAAATGAAATAATAACTGAAAAAATTAAAGATAACATTCTTTCAATTACAAATAAAAGACTAAGAAGAAGAATAGTGAAAAACACCCTTCACGTAGCCTAAATCTACAATCGTCTCGAAAATCTCTCTAAAATCTTCCTCCAATGCTTGTTATGAAAAAATGGAATTGATCTTCGTATTATGCATTGTGTGTGTTGAATTCATTGTTAATTCAGTAGTAGATATCCCACACATGTTTTTCTAGTTAATTTCATGCTCAATAGAGTTCACTTGCCATCCAAATGCTAGAGTTCATGCCCCAATGAGCCCAAAACAAAATAGAGAGATCATCAATGAGACCCCTACCTACATAGGGTATTAGCCTAAAGCAGGCCAACTCGATGGGCACCCTTTCTCATTAAAATTCTTGAAGACCTCACTTTACGGGGTACATTCTGCCAGATGACTTTACTAACTTCATGTTTACTTCCCAAAATGCTCCGAATGACCTCAATCTCAGCCGTGAGTTGAAAAAAAGGACTGATTGCCCCATCTCAAATGTTCTATGCATAATTTTCGTGGTCGTGCCATCTCTTAACCTTTTCCTCAGATAACTTGAGTTCTCGTAGAGTTGAAGGCGTAAATTCGCCGAAATGGGTTTATTTTAGTAATCTCTTTTCCCTACAATTTGGTTGATCAAAATTGAGTTTCTGAATCGCCCAATAAGCCTTATGCTATAGCTCGACTGGTAAATTGACAAGTATACATGGTCAACAAGTAATAAAGTGATAAGTTGAGTATCGTTCCCACAGAGATAAATTAGTAAGAAAATTAACCTTACAATTACCAATTTCCTATTAATCCTAATTTCATTAAACTATTCAATTCAATGATTAAAATTATAGAAACTAAACTAAGAAATAAATAAACTATCACAAAACATTCACAAATACCAAAATCTGGAATTTCAAACAATTAATGGAGAATTAGACTTATGACTTCACCCTAAGCTTTACTCTGATTTCTACACCTTTATTCAAATTCAAATCTCTATCCTAATTTATTAATCAAGAACGCAAATGTAGTATTAGCCACCTCTCGATATACAAATACCGTATTAACTTAAATCCACAAATTAGATAGAAATAAGTTAAACACCTTAATCAATTAACTCACTATATCTCTATGTGAATTATAATTAAAGAAGGTTTAAGATTAAGTTCTCTATCTGATTACATGCGATGTCAAGCATATCTCTATCTTAACATTGATCAAGATTCTGCTATTCACAAAATTCATGAACATATGCTATATTAACTAAGTCTAGATTCGAATATCCTCTCTCGATTCCATACAAATCCACAAAGAATTGTTGATCAGGCAATTCATAAATTCAAGCTCATATTAACATAGATAAACTGGAAAAATAGATTATTGAACTGTAAATCAAAGTTTACAAAATCATCGTTTCACTTAAGGATCCACAATAAGCCTAAAAATTGAATTAGTTCATCAAAAATGAAATAATAACTGAACAAATCAAAGATAACATTCTTTCAATTACAAATAAAAGACTAAGAAGAAGAATAGTGAAAAACACCCTTCACGTAGCCTAAATATACAATCGTCTCGAAAATCTCTCTAAAATCTTCCTCCAATGCTTGTTATGAAAAAATGAAATTGATCTTCGTATTATGCCTTGTGTGTGTTGAATTCATTGTTAATTCAGTAGTAGATATCCCACACATGTTTTTCTAGTTAATTCCATGCTCAATAGAGTTCACTTGCCATCCAAATGCTAGAGTTCATGCCCCAACAGAGCCCAAAACAAAACAGGAGAGATCACCAGTCGAGACCCCCCGCCGCGGCAGGGGTATTAGCCTAAAACAGCCAGCCTCGATGGGCACCCTTTCTGTTAAAATTCTTGAAGACCCCCCGCCCCGGCGGGGGTACATTCTGCCAGATGACTTTGCTAACTTCATGTTTACTTCCCAAAATGCTCCAAATGACCTCAATCTCAGCCGTGAGTTGAACAAAAGGACTGATTGCCCCATCTCAAATGTTCTATGCATAATTTTTTGGTCGTGCCATCTCTTAACCTTTTCCTTGTATAACTTGGAGTTCTCGTAGGCTTGAAGGCGAAATTCGTCGAGCTAGTTTATTTTAGTAATCTCTTTTCCCCTACAGCTGCTTGATCGAAATTGAGTTTCTGAATCGCCCAATAAGCCTTATGCTGTAGCTCGACTGGTAAATTGACAAGTATACGTGGTCAACAAGTAATAAAGTGATAAGTTGAGTATCGTTCCCACAGAGATAAGTTAGTAAGAAAATTAACATTACAATTACCAATTTCCTATTAATCCTAATTTCATTAAACTATTCAATTCAATGATTAAAATTATAGAAACTAAATTAAGAAATAAATAAACTATCACAAAACAGTCACAAATACCAAAATCTGGAATTTCAAACAATTAATGGAGAATTAGACTTATGACTTCACCCTAAGCTTTACTCTGATTTCTACACCTTTATCCCAATTCAAATCACTATCCCAATTTATTAATCAAGAACGCAAATGTAGTATTAGCCACCTCTCGATGTACTAATACCGTATTAACTTAAATTCACAAATTAGATAGAAATAAGTTAAACACCTTAATGAACTAACTCACTATATCTCTATGTGAATTATAATTAAAGAAGGTTTATGATTAAGTTCTCTATCCGATTACATGCAATGTCATGCATATCTCTACCTTAACATTGATCAAGATTCTGCTATTCACAAAATTCATGAACATATGCTATATTAACTAAGTCTAGATTCGAATATCCTCTCTCGATTCCATACAAATCCACAAAGAACTGTTTCAAAATCATCATTTCACTTAAGGATCCACAATAAGCCTAAAAATTGAATTAGCTCATCATAAATGAAATAACAACTAAACAAATCAAGGATAACATTCTTTCAATTACAAATAAAAGACTAAGAAGAAGAATAGTGAAAAACACCCTTCACGTAGCCTAAATCTACAATCGTCTCGAAAATCTCTCTAAAATCAAAATTATCTCAATGGCCACAGAGAAAACAAGCAAACTCTATAACATTAATCACCAAAACCAATCCACAGTTCCATATTAATTCTCAAATCTTAAATCATTATCACTGGTATAGTGTGAGTGTGTGTTCAACATCCATGATAACTGATACTGACTCAAATTCAATACATAACCAATTTTCTTAGAAAGAATCATACAGCGCAAATTTAAAAATTTCAAAAATAGGCACATTCCAACTAAAACTAAGAAAAACCAACATTAAGGGTTCATGCAGGGTACTTATACTTCATTTATATTAAAAAAAAAATTCACACGGGGGACTTTTTGCTCTTTCCCCATTTTATTATTATTTTTATTTTATTTTATTTTTTTCAATACACACATGACTGTGCAATATCTCCTCCCATTAGGCTAATGATCTTTATCTCTTAGTAATGCATTTACGACCAACGACTCCCTGCACCATAAAAGACCTTTACTACGCTAGGTGTAAAGACAATCCCCCTAAAGCATTTTGCTTTTCAAGTAACAAAGGCCCCGAAAAAAGACTAGTCATGATATATTTTTTTTTATATAAATAAGCTTATATTCCCCACATATATCCCCCAAACTTAGGTTCTTGCCTAATTTTTACCTTTACTGCTTATCCTTGTCGTTTTCTCATTTACTTTAGCATTATCCTTTGGAAACTATTTATGTATCAATTTGAACTAATCAGTCACAAAGATGTTATTAGCGTGCTAACCTTTTTATACCAGTTTCAAACGAGCACAAGATTCGATTCATAACAGAAATTATATCACAGTTCTAATAATCCATGTTGTATTGGTTAACACATTCTCAATCTCATCATTGGCCAAAAATAACATAAACTACAACACTGTTGGACATATGCAAACACAATATTTAACTATGTCATAACATAACAAAATGCATTAATAACAGAATTAAAAATAATGCACTAATAAAAATAACCTAAGCTACTATGTATGCACTTAAGCTATCATGCAACTATGTCATAACCTACATGCACATCATAATTCCTAACTAATATGCAAAACTGGAATGCAATGACAAATTTAAACCTAAGTAATACATATGCATGCAAAAAAGAATTTAAATCCCCCAAACTTAAGTAATACAATGCCCTCATTAGATGAATAATCATAATTAAGTACGTGAGGACTTCCCTTCGATCGCCTAAGTCTGGGGAGGTGGTGGTTGATCTTCTTCGTCTGAATCACTTGGTTGAAACCTCGACATTGACATGGGCTGCTGATATGGAAATTATGCAGCTGGACTGAAGCTCTGAAGTGTCGTGTTAAGGGAATCAAACGTTGTGTTCATAGCATTAAATATGTGGTCTTGCCTCAATGTGAGTCACCGCATCTCCCGACGTGCTGCCTTGTTGTGCGCATCCATTTGACGTTAAAATTTAAGAAACTGAAGACTGGATAGTGCCTCGGTCTGCGGTACCTGCTAGGTTCCTTTATCTCCCATAGCCTCATCCTTATCCTCCGAGGTGTCTGCAGCATCAACTTCATCATCCGAAGTCGATGGAAAAATAAAACCCAGACCTCGTGGATGGGAATCACCCCCGGCCCATACTGAATACCGCGCTATCATTTTGGAGTCTAGCAACTACAAATGACATCCGTGGTGGGTTCATCGTCGCATTCATCTCACACCCGGCCATGCGACATAACCTATATATGAGTGATGGGTGTGGCAAGCTGCCTGAAAAGTTTCCTCGTAAGCACCGGCGGATGGAAAAACAAATAATGGCCCCGACGTTGAAGATAAATTCTTGCACAATTGCGTATAGCAGTAACGCCTTTTCTTTGGTTACGTTCGAGGTGTGTTGGGATGGATACAGTTTAGCACATAGGAATGCGTACCAAATTTTTCCATACCGATTGAGATCCTTGCTATGGAACACTGTGCCTCCCTTCCGACCTTTGATCCATGTTGTGCCCGGCTTAGTCATTTCCTTAAGTATTGCCTCATAGTTTAGATCAAAATCACGTAGTTGGGCATATTGGCACTGTCGAGGCATGCACAGTTGATAATAAGTATTTATGGCATCAGCACTGAACGAGACTAAACGACCCCGCATATAAGCGTTGAAGGGGGCTTTGTCCTCGGCGTTCGTATAGAACTCCTTGACTATGTTAACCATGGTAGGTTTTGGCTCTTCGATGAATTTGTTCCAACCCTTCTGATAGATTTGCTGCATCATCTCCCCATCAACGTGATCCGGTGCCAACCCCCGCTCCGGTGTAATGGCTTTTGTCATCATATTCATACCAGTCGGCGGCGGTGGCAATTACAAATTTTTGGCGGTCGAAGGTCCGTGTTGGTTGTGCGGGCCTTGAACTCTCTCCCCTTTGGCATTTCGATGTGGGTTGTGAAGCCATTTGATCTCTATTGCCTGAATCACAATATTATTCCTCCCCAACCTTGGTTCACACACACTGTCGAACACTTGGTGGGACAGACAATTCTTCCCCCAAACTTGTTGATTTGATGGGCCAAATAGGGTGAAAGAAGTTGAATGATATGTAGGATTGTGCTTGGTACTCAATTGCTCTCAATTAGCCTCTATGGATGCCCTAATTCGCAGAGGTAGTGTGCAAATTGTGTGAGGAATTTGGGATGAGATGGGGTCAATATATAGAGGTGGTGTGATGGGGTGGATTAGTAGATTGAAGAGGTGGGGAGAAGTGGTAAATGGGATTGTGAAATTGTGGGGTAGAAGTTGTAATGGAGGAATAAGTAGAGTAGATTAATGGAGTGGGGTTATGATGGATGAGCAAGGAGTAACCGCCGAATAACTGCTTCAACTTCTGGACCCCCTCCCCGGCGGGGGGTGCAAGGCTTATTAGGCCTGCCCCGGCGGGCATGCCTTCTGCTAGTTGATTTTGTTTCTCATCTTCTCTTCCTGCTAAGACACTCAATGTACATTTCCCCATCTTGTAAGACATAAAACATAAGCATTAGTGGATTCTTGATAAAATAGAGTATTGTTGAGAGATTAACAAGACTTTTATTATATAATACCTACCTAATAACTTAAAAAAAACTATAGTCTAACAATTATGAATGAAAATACAGAAAATAAATATAATATTTGGTTGCCTCCCAATTAGCGCTTGAGTTTAAGTCGTTCAGCCTGACTACTTCCTGTTTATGGTGTGTCTGACAATGTGATGGCGATGACATCGATGTTGGACTCACCACCCTAATAGTTCTTTAATCGTTGACCGTTGACTTTGAAAGTTTCTAACGGATTTCGACTGTAAAGTTTAACGGCGCCATGAGAGAACACCCGTTTTATAGTGAATGGTCCCGACCATCTCGACTTACGCTTTCCTGGGAACAATCTCAGCCGTGAGTTGAACAAAAGGACTGATTGCCCCATCTCAAATGTTCTATGCATAATCTTCTGGTCGTGCCATCTCTTAACCTTTTCCTTGTATAACTTGGAGTTCTCGTAGACTTGAAGGCTAAATTCATCGAGCTCGTTTCTTTGCAGTAATCTCTTTCCCCCTACAGCTGCTTGATCGAAATTCAGTTTCTGAATCGCCCAATAAACCTTATGCTGTAGCTCGATTGGTAAATTGACAAGTATACGTGATCAACAAGTAATAAAGTGATAAGTTGAGTATCGTTCCCACAGAGATAAATTAGTAAGAAAATTAACCTTACAATTACCAATTTCCTATTAATCCTAATTTCATTAAACTATTCAATTCAATGATTAAAATTATAGAAACTAAATTAAGAAATAAATAAATTATCGCAAAATAGTCACAAATACCAAGATCTGGAATTTCAAATAATTAATGGAGAATTAGAATTATGACTTCACCCTAAGCTTTACTTTGATTTCTACACCTTTATTCCAATTCAAATCACTATCCCAGTTTATTAATCAAGAACACGAATGTAGTATTAGCCACCTCTCGATGTACTAATACCGTATTAACTTAAATCCACAAATTAGATAGAAATAAGTTAAACACCTTAATCAACTAACTCACTATATCTCTATGTGAATTATAATTAAAGAATGTTTAAGATTAAGTTCTCTATTCGATTACATGCGATGTCAAGCATATCTCTACCTTAACAATGATCAAGATTCTGCTATTCATAAAATTCATGAACACATGCTATATTAACTAAGTCTAGATTCGAATATCCTCTCTCGATTCCATACAAATCCATAAAGAATTGTTGATCAGGCAATTCATAAATTCAAGCTCAAATTAACATAGATAAACTGGAAAATAGCTTATTGAACTAGAAATCAAAGTTTACAAAATCATCGTTTCACTTACAGATCCACCAGAAGCCTAAAAATTGAATTAGTTCATCATAAATGAAATAACAACTGAATAAATCAAAGATAACATTCTTTCAATTACAAATAAAAGACTAAGAAGAAGAATAGTGAAAAACACCCTTCACGTAGCCTAAATCTACAATCATCTCGAAAATCTATCTAAAATCTTCCTCCAATGCTTGTTATGAAAAACTAGAATTGATCTTCGTATTATGCCTTGTGTGTGTTGAATTCGTTGTTAATTCAGTAGTAGATATCCCACACACGTTTTTCTAGTTAATTCCATGCTCAATAGAGTTCACTTGCCATCCAAATGCTAGAGTTCATTCCCCAACAGAGCCCAAAACAAAATAGGAGAGATCACCAGTCGAGACCCCCCGCCCCGGCAGGGATATTAGCCTAAAACAGGCCAGCCCCGATGGGCACCCTTTCTGTTAAAATTCTTGAATAGGCAAAAAGGGCCTGCCCCGGCGGGGGTACATTCTGCCAGATGACTTTGCTAACTTCATGTTTACTTCCCGAAATGAGCCAAATGACCTCAATTCTTCGTTAAATGCCACAACAACCACCCTACACATAAAAGAACACCAAACAAATAAAAACAAACATGAAAATAAGAAAATAGCAACGATTAAGCGTGAAATGGACAACGATACATGGATATAAAATCCACTTATCAGTGTTGCGTAAAGAAAAGGGAATATGTTACTTTGATATTTTAAATATATTACATAGTATTGTAATATTTAAAAGATAAGTTATTAATAAAAGAAGAGGACCAATATAGTTATAAATAAATATTGGTTAGAGGTGGAATAAGTTGTCTTGGGACAATCGAATAATTATACGTATAGTGTATAATTTAAATAATTAATAGAGTATATATTAATTACTTTAAGTGTAAAGGTTATACATATTACAAGTGTAAGGTAAGCTAAATAATTTAACATTAAGGTAAGGTGTGACACTTAAGCTTTATATTAAATGAATATTAAAAATAATGTGGAATTGGGGAAAAGCCAAACGTGGCCTAGACCCCTAATATTTTATTATAGAAATAATGATCTTGAGTTATATAACTTCAATAAATGAGATAAATGAGCCTTGTGTGACCAACTGAGTACTAAAGTTAAACTAAACTGAAGGTTTAACTGCAATTATTAAAAGAGAATTAATGGGAAGAAAATAAATGACTGATATTAATCATTGTGATATTTAATTGAGATAGGAAATAATGGGTTGGGAATACCCAATTGAATTATACTTAGCCCAATTAAAATATTATGTGGACTAATGTACATGGAGTATATGATGTGAGTACATAAATAATCCCTAAATTTACTTAGGGTAGTAGCATTAACACATTAAAATTTCATTTTGGGAATTAAAAGAACCAAACTAAGCATTATTAACCAAAATACTGATGAGTTAGAAGCTTATCCCATTATTAGTGTCACTTTTATATAAATGACGTATGAATAGGCCATTGGCCTATCCTATTCCTTCTTCTCTAAGTTGTAGAGCTGATGATGGAGGAAGGTGGATTTGGTGACCAACTCTCAAACATCCATTGTTTTCTTCTTCATTCCGTTGGATTAATTCAGTGTGCAACATTATTAACTGAGTATTAGAATGGCTATAAATAGAGGCTTCCCCTTCTCTTTCATGGTTGTTGAATTGTCTGAGAAATAAGCTATAGAGAGTTGGGAGAATTGAGAGCAATGGAAGGATTGAGGAGCTATAGTTAGCCAATTCCAAGCATTCAAGAGGTAATGATTTTAATATATATGCTCTTGATTTCCTAAGTTTGCAATTTCTTAGTAATATCATGAAATACTTGCTTTTGAGCCACAAAATTAATGGCTAAGACTTGTTACAATCCATGAATTTCTGTTAGATGTTGTTAATATAGTTCAATACGAAAACAACGAAAGTTAAATGAACCAAATTGGTTGAGAAACGAATTCGTAGTTAATGGATTCGCTAAATTGTCAACACATGAAAATTTACATGAACATGAGTTATAGATTCATATTTGGGTTAGTTAATGTTTATGTTAATTGTTGGGTATTTGGTATGTTGTAGTTTTATGAGTTACAAACTCATAAAATAAAAAATGGACTAATTTGGATGAGTATAACTCATACTATGATAATTGGAAAGAGTTTTGGTCTGTAAAATCACGAAGAGCAGAGCCTGAGGGGTTGTTCTACCTCCCAAGGCGCAGCCGCGTTGTCCCCAAGGCCATTTGGGGCGCAGCTGCACTGGGCTTCAGTGTCGGGTAAACTGCTTTGACCTGCTGTAGTAAATTAGGCATAATAACTTCATACGAACTCCAATTGAGGTGATTCAAGATGATCCGGAACGAGGACAAATATTTCTATAACTTTTGTTCTTTAAGGTGTTTAATTTGAGGTTGTTAGAAGGGGTACAAACGGTCATCTTTGTGGCTATTACGTATTAGGAGGCGATCGAAGGGCGTCGAACGAGCACATACTCAAGTATACTGCTCCCGACGATGGAATATGTTATTCTAAGTGATAAAACATGAATATACATGATAATAGACATGATATATAAGATTTCCTTGCTCATAATGGAGGGTTTAGCATGACTTAGTATGTGTTTTGAAAAGAAACTTAAAGGTTTTAAAAACAAAATTTGACGAGTTTGTGTACCTTTAAATTCTGACCTTGATAACATATATATGAGGTCTAATTATGCATGATGTAGGATTCAAAGTTAAATCATATGTGTTGTCGACGTCAGGATGTTTATTTATCCCTTTTCTGTTCTTGTTCTTTGGTGTTCTCATGTTAGGTGAGATTTATTTGAAAAAATAAGTGAAAAAGGTCCGACATCTATATGTCGATGATTTGACTATAAGAGTCGCCAGTTGGTGTTTTTAACTAGTTGCACCAACGCAACCGAGAAAAGGTTTGCACATTGACCTAGTGATGTGACACTGCTAAACTGGTCTGTGAAACCGAGATTCATTTGAGTTTGGGCGTTTGATTGTACGGAGGGAAGGTGTTAGGCACCCCCCGACATTCGTGTTACCACGGTGACTGCCACTTTTCAAGAAATTGTTATATTAATGTGTGTGTGTGTGTGTGTGTGTGTGTGGGTCAATGTACTGTTATTTGGAAGTAGTGTTATGCCTCGTTCCCACCTATATACAAAGGGTTTAAATTTGTATAAAAATTCAATTTTAAACAAGATATAGCAATGATGTTTTGTAAAAGAGGTTTTTCAAGCCCTGTGCTCAATAGTAATTGAGGCCTTTGATACTTCTATTTTATTATTAAATGTTCAGCTTAATTGCTTTTATTTCTGAGATGCGAAGCATCTTTGAGAAAATAATATATAGTAGTGCCAACTCTTCATGGGCATGAAAGCTATCTAAGGAAATTCAAACACTGTGAATAATTTATAAGCTGCTTACAGCTGAAAATGTCCATCACGGGAACCGAATCTAGATTCAGTAGACTGAATCTATGATCACATGATTCCTAGGCTCATATGATGCCACAGTTTATATGAAAGCAGTAAGCAGTTATATATATAAAAGTTGTAAATATATATATATATATATATATATATATATATATATATATATATGATCAACCACCACGAAGCACCTCCATGGGGATCGAGAAATGTAAATAAAGCAATAAATACGATCAATCACCACTAAGTAAACTCGGTAAGGACTAAATGTAAATAAAGCGGTAAAAATAATCAACCGCCAATAAGTAAACTCTAAAGTGGACGGAATGTAAATAAAGCAAAGAAAAGGCCACGAAGTAAACTCCAGGCGACAAATATGTAATATATATATATATATATATATATATATATATATATATATATATATAAGCATTAAACGCTCGAGATGTAAAATTCAGGCTTATCGAACAAAGTTCGACAACAGTTCATATATATAGGTATATATATACAAAAGTAAATAAACGCTCAGGACGTGAGTCCAGGCTCAATCGAGGCATAATTCGATAATGTTAGTCCATATATATAAATATACAAAATATATATATATATATATATATATATATATATATATATATACAAATACAAATGAAAACCACAGATCGAAGTCCGAGCATACACACACAACACGACTCTCAATGTGAAGAAGAGTGTGTGCAAAGATGAAGAGAAAGGCTTTAAAGTGTATAAGAAGGCTTACAATGGACTGTCAAAGAAGACTTCTATAGCTTTAAGTGGATGAACACTCGGCTCCCACCGGTAAAAATATTGCTATATGTGAGCTCACAAGTGTTTAAAATGAGAAAGCACTCAATATAGGGTGTGTACAGAGCTAATTGGATAGGGCTTCCTCGCCTTTATTCTCTTGAAAATGGCCACCCCAAGCCCTCTATTTATATAGGGGGGAGCCGCAAGTGTATCTACGACAGCCGCAGATGAACCTGCGGCTGCCCGGGGTGCCCAAGGCTCCGCGGGTCCCACCATCTCAAAGTATGTGCACGCATGCAACATGATGTCTGCTCGAACTTGAAGAACTTCAATCCGAGCATCCGATTAAGGTGTATAAGACCTATTTTGAATTGTTGTTATCAAGAGCTATGCAATGACATGGGATTAGAGGTTGTACGAAGTCAGGAAGATGGAACCATGTTCTATGTCTTCAAGCTTCAAATTCTATCTGGTGTGTTCTGTCTTGCGTAGTAGCCACTCGGGATTGCAACTCCTTGGTTCTTATGGGATATTGTTGTGTAGAATGTATATTCACTGTTTGTTTGTTGAGATGGCGCCATGTGGGGTTGAGGTGGTAATTTGACAATTTTGCCCTTCACGCGGGTTATCTCTGGTTTTGGCTGATAAAGCAGACGTTGCTCAGGGTTATCTTTGAGATTGGGCTGCTGTAAGTGCTGAATGCCCTTAGGGTTGTCTTTTAGGTGTACCTGTCCCCCCCCCCAGTTATCTCCGGGTTTGGGATTTATGTGCCTCAGTGTGAGTCTCGAGGTTGAAGCGGACTGCATGGGTTGAAACGAGCATCTTCGGGGTTATCTTCGGAACAGCAACTGCACTCCTTGGGGTTATCTCCAAGGCTGGCATTATCTTTCCTGGTGTTATTTCTAGGATTGAGACTGAATATCTCGGGGTTATCTCCAAGATGAATCGGCCTTCTCCGGTGGAATTTCTGGTATTTGTACTGCTATCCCCGGGGTTATCTCCGAGGTGGGGAAATGATGTTCCCGGTGTGTTTTCCGGGTTTGAAACTGAACTTCTGGTGGTATTTCTGGGATTAAGCTGAGCTGTCTTTCAGGGTTATCTTTGAGAGAAGATTCCGCACTTCCTGTAATGTTAGTAATAGGTTGGTAGAAAATTTTGAGTGTCTACAGATGCCCCTCTTTATCATTTTCATGCAATGCAATGGCATGGATGGGATAAAGAATACTAGACACTTGAAATATGAAAAAATGATTACGATGAAATGCATGATGCAAATGTATGTGGTTTGTTGGATTATTCTCTAACACGAGGGGATGATTGCCAGCTCCCTGTTGGGGAGCACTAAATAAGCAGCCTAATGAACTGTCATGGACGTATGATCCACAGCTACCAGGAATCTCTAAGATTGTTGACGTTGGGGTTATCACCAAAGTCATGAATCCTTGATACAGACTTTATCCTGAAGATGAATCTCTTATATATAAGAGATTCTATGGGGATAGAGCATTATCTATTGAGGATTTGTATAACATATTCCATCATCAGTCCTCCCCGATGAGGATGTTCTTTCCTGGTTTGTACCGCCAGGTCTTTCCACTGCTCTGTTGGAGTTACTGCCAACAGTCGGTGTTGTCAGGGTTTCCTGATCTTCATTGACATGTGTATCAATGGATGAGATCCCTGCTGGGGATAATGTCAAGGCTGCTTGACCTTCATTGACGTGAGCATCAACGGTTGAACATGCGTGACACCCTCGCCAGGGAAAAGGTTTTAGGGCTACAGCCCTGAACTGATGGCATCATACCTTTGTGAGGTATTGCCGAATGTAATTTGCAACAGCTGAGATCATTGGTATAGTGTACCCTATGTTTGGACGAAGACCAATGAGTGATATGTAAAGCCACAGTTTGGCCCGTGAAAACCAGGGTTTTAGGCTATTCTAGTTAATCGCGTAGCATTTTTATTCCTGATTTGGCCTTTTCGACATTGAGAACTCCTTTCAAATTTGAATCGACCGAGCTGCAGAGGGTGGGACCCATATAGGGTGCAGCAGTACACTGCAGAAGGCCAGCACACACTGCAGCGATCGCAGTGGACTGTGCCAACCGTGACTACCCTTAAATGGGCTGGTTTCTTTCCCAAGTCATTTTCAAGCTGCGTCGTAAAGGAAATCTGAGAGCTCTTCTTCAGATCTACTGAGTTCGGACGACTTTCTACAAATTCTGTCACCGTACAAGTGTTCTACACTGTCTTGGTAACGTACGCATGTCTTCTTTTCCAGTTTTTATCCGTTGGAAAATGACTTATCACATGAAATGCATCTAAACACAGTAGTGATTATGCATGCTGAAATGACTTGATAAAAAATATTCAACATAGTAAATGTTAGTATTAAACCATACTAAACATAATGATGTGAAAAAAAATTAACTTTTGAAACAGTTAAATTGACACCTTTTTTCTGTTATTTCTTATCCTATTTGAGGACAAATGAGCAAAGGTGAAAAAAGAAAAATTGTGAGACCCCAGATTTTATCAATAAAGATTTAAATTTTGTCGAAATAATTTTTAATATTATGGTGTGAATTTGAGATAATATTATAGTTGTGGGTAGTATTTATAAATTTTGCAAAGTATGCAAGTGGTTATATTATATTCGATTGGTGGGAATATTGACTTAGCAGGGAAATTAAATGACAACTACTCAATCATTGGTGGATCCCACAATGTAATTATTGTCGGATTGAAAACGACAAAAATATTTTATTGAAATAACGGCGGAAGTTTTACTGGTTGATCTTGTTGAACTACTCGGTAGTAAAAGTACAGTAATACGTGTGGTTGCATAGTAGCACACGGTATTGATTATTGATGCTTATGTGAGAAGTCACTCGGTTTGATTCCATTATTGTCGATTAATAATATGAATTATTATAGCGATAATGACGTTTTGTTTTATTAAGTATTATTAACGTAATAAAAGCGAAACATCTTTTATATAAAATGAATATTTTATTAAAGTTATTCTATAAATAAAATATATTATATTTTATTATGCATAGTGTTGCATAGTGTTTTGCATAGTGTTGCATAGTGTTTGCATAGTAAAATGTTTTTATATAAATAGAATATATGATATTTTATTTAAAAGATTTTGCTTTAAATATGGATTGTCGATTAAAAGTAAATCAATCTGGACCATTCATGGATTAATTACTATGCATTCTATTTTCCTATAAATAGAAGCTCATTCCTTCATTATTTTCTTCTTAATTCTTTGAAACTCTAGAGAGAAATTATAGAGAGAAGCTATAGAGAGAAAATCTATAGAGAGAAAGAAGAAGAGTATTCGGTACTTCACTACTTTGATATCCAAAGTGTCTTTTACGGTAAGGGATATTATTTGTTATACCCGTAAAGGGTGTTATTCTTTTCTTATTCATGAAGAGAACTTCATTATTCCATTCATTATTATTCGTTGGAATAACTCGTAAAAGTGGCATACCCTATACATAACTCAGTATACGGCAGATACCCTATACTTGGTGAAATCCTTATATTATTCCATTCTTATTTATTACGTTGGAATAACTCGTATACGTGGAATCCCTATACTTGGTGATCTTCTTTCGTTATTCCATTCTTTATTATTCGTTAGAATATCACATCGTGTGTTTTACACCGGGACACGGTTCCATTGTTTATTATTCCGCATTTATTATTACATTTGGAATATCACATCGTGTGTTTTACACAGGACTGGTTCCATTGTTTATTATTCCGCATTTATTATTACGTTTACATGTGTGTGTTTTGGATCATTCGGTTCATTGTTTATTATTCAGCATTTATTATTACATTGGATCATCTTGTCGATTGTGAATTTCACGACTTGGTTCCGTTATTATTATTCTCATTGGAATAACTTTGTACATGTCGCAAGCACCGCATGCATGGTGATTTCTTTTGTTATTCCATTCTTTATTATACCCAGTTGGTTAAAACTTTGACTTCTATACTCCATGAAATTAGTAGAATATCCTTGATATTTGCGTTTCATCCAATATCTTTTCATGAAAATATTCTTTTGATCATTCTTGAATTTTACTCTACAAAACAGTATCTTGTTGACAATTTGGACGTTACATTAATTCTCGGATAAAATAATTCTTGAACTTATTTTATTGAATTATTATGTTATTGTCATCATCCTCATGATATATTATATTATCTTTTCGCTTACGTGCATAGATGAACTTAGTATGATTATGACCGAGGATCATTCGGTATAATCATGGCTTGTTATAAATGATGTGATAAAAGTCCTCGGTGGGCTGTAATGCGTTGATGGATAATTTTTGGTATGATTATGACCGGGGTGATTTGGTATAGTCGTGACCATTGATAATTTGATGAAAATCCTTGGTAGTGAAGTACGGGGATGATTAGATATTGTGGTTTATTCATTAAAGCTGAGTCTTAGTGATAAAATTGATGAAAACTTTTAAAACCTAAAAGATAGTAGACTTTATTTTCTACTTGACTCTTTTAATGGATTGCACATTCATTACTTGATTAAACTGGTTGTCTATTGTATTTTATCGGTTTTAACATTGTTGAAGGCTAATGATAATTTATTACGCATTATCTTAGTCATAATATTTCTTCTTGGGCTAGTTGAGCTCACCCTTTCTTTTCACCGTTCTCTTCGTGAAATGAGAACATAGCCGGGACGAAGTCGGGAAGCAAGTAATGGTCCAGGAGGATAGCATTAGTAGTCCTCACTATTCGTGAAATAGTGTGATAATAGTTGTAATGAGGACTCCTTTTGAGTTTGTATAATATCTAGTAGACAATATTTGTATTCAAACTCACGGTTTATGTCGATTATGTACCGCATGACAGCTTATATTAGTAAGTTGTATTTGAATTTATGTACCATGTAAGTGGCGACCCAAGATGGGTGACGTATACCTAATTTTGGGGGCGTCACAAAAATAATCCTGGTAATTAAGCTACCCTTACGGATTTTTTACTTTAATGTATTAATGCATGTAAGATGTATATGACCGTGGGTAGGTGTGCTACTGAATGGCCACCTAGTCATGCCTATGTGCATGTGGATAGTCCTATTTACAAAGGGGACTATGGAAATTTTTTTCAAAATGTAGGCATCGGGTAGTCATGCATTTTTAACTCTACTATAGATGTATGTTAAAATAATGCATGCATGCATGTAGTCATAAAATTGCATTTTGAAAAGCTCCAGGTTAGAATTTACCACACCATTTCTGAGGTGATTTGGAGACTTATTGTTAAGATATATGGATCCAGAGCAGCTGAGTAGTACCTGTAGGACCACTTCTGGTGTGCGAAGGAGAGCTTCTAAAGTGCCTTCATCCCGTTCCGTTAGATAACCTCATCATTTGGTGGAGGCGGTGATTCGTCCTGTCTGGGTTGACGTACCGGATGTGGAGAACGAGGAGGAGGATGTATCGATTGAGGCTCCTGCTCCTGCTGCACATGTTCCCCGTTGGGACCTCCCGAGTATTCAGGTAGTGAATCCAGAGTTGTTGGGCGACTTGAGTAGACATCCCTCAATTTACTTGCTTGAAAATGAGGTACAAATCTAGATTTTTATCTTCCCTTTTCCCTATTTGATGAGGAATAATGGATTCTGATGTTGATCTACTTTGGGATGTTGGTTCCTGGCTTTACACAACCTAGAGGGAACTGGTTCAGCATTTACTCCATGTACCAGGCTCTGCATCCTGACTATAGAGAGATCATGCATGACTGGGGATTTGGAGCTTTCTTTTCCATCCTTCCTCGCCGTTGTCCCTAGGGTTACCTCTGGGCATTGTCTGAGAGCTGGTTTCACCAGACTCAGTCACTCTATTTATTGGACTATGAGGTGATGGTGACGCCGATGGATTGGCGTTTTATCACAGGTATGAAGTGTAGACACTCAAATTTTTCTGCACACCTGTTACTAACATTGCAGGAGGGCAGATTGATCTTTCAGACATAACCCTGGAAGACAGCTCACATCCATTCTGGATACTATCGGAAGTTCAACTTCAACCCCAAAACACACACCGGGAATATCAGCCTCAACCCCGGAACACACACCGAAAGGATCATTTCCAACCTCGGAGATAACCCCGAGTTTCATCCTTGGTGATAACACCAAGGAATGCTGTTGCAGTTCCGGCGATAACTCTGGAAATGCTTATTTCAAATACATGCGATCAACTTCAATCAGACCTACCACAGAGGCACTCATACCTTAGACCCAGAGCTAACATCGGGCAGACATGCACACTTGTAGATGACATTGCGGCATTCAAACAAGCAGTCCAATCTCAGATGTAACCCTGAGCAACGTCTGCTTTCAACTCAAATCGGTGATAACCCCGGTGAAGAGTCACACGTTATCTTGCTACCTCAACACTTGTACGTCGTCTCAACACTTCAGACATACATATAATAATGTCCTACAAGAACTAAGGAGTTCCAATCCCGAGTGACTATTACGCGTGGCAGTACACTGAATAGAATTTGAAGCTTGAAGACCATGGGCATGGTCCCCTCTTCCTGACTTCGTACAACCTCTAATCCATGTCATTTCATAACTCTTGACACAAACAGTCCGAAGAAGGTCGTATATACCTCGTTCGGATGCTCAGATTGAAGTTCTGCAAGTTCGAGCGGACATTACAGTGCACAAGTGCACATACTTCCAGACGATGGGACCCACGGAACCCGGGGCACCCCAGGCAGCCACAGGTGCACCTACGGCTCCCTCCTCTATAAATAGAGGGCTTGGGGTAGCCATTTTGAAAAAAAGTAAAGGCAAGGAAGCCCTGTCCAATTTGCTTTGTACACACCCATATTGAGTGTTTGCTCTTTTTTAAACACCTGTTAGCTCACATATAGCTATACATTTACAAGTGGTAGCTGAGTAATTATCCATATAGCGTCATAGAAGTCTTAATTGGTAGCCGACTGTAAGCCTTCTCATACTCTATAAAGCCTTTCTCTTTATCTTTGCAGACACTATTCTACAGATTGAGAGTCGTGTGCTGTGCGTATGCCCGAACTTTGGTCTGTGGTTTTCATTTCTGTCTGTATATATATACTTATATATGTATATATTTATATATGGACTAACATTATCAAGTTATGCCTCGATTGAGCCTAGACTTTATATCGGGCGTTTACTTGCTTATATATATATATATATATATATATATACATATATATATATAACTGTTGTCAGACATATCTGATAAGCCTGGATTTTACATCCGGAGTGTTTATTGCTTTTATATATATTTGTATATATATAATTGTTGTCGGACATATCCGATGAACCTGGATTTTACATCCGGTGCATTTACTGCTTTTATATATATATATATATATATATATATATATATATATATATATATATATATATGTGTGTATATATATATATATATACACATTTTTGTCAGGCCTAGAGTTTACTTCGTGGCCTTTTATAGCTTTATTTACATTTCGTCTCGCCTGAAGTTTACTTCGTGACGTTGATCGCTTTTATAGCTTTATTTACATTTCGTCCCGCCTGGAGTTTAATTCGTGGCGGTTGATCGCTTTTACAACTTTATATACATTTTGTCCTGCCTGGAGTTTACTTCGTGGCGGTTGATAGCATTTACTGCTTTATTTATATTTTTGACCCCCCATGGAGTTGCTTCGTGATGGTTGATCATGTCTGTATATATATATTTACAGCTTTTATATATATATATACAACTGCTTATTGCTTTCCATATAAACTGCAATATCATGTGAGCCTAGGAATCATGTGATCACAGATTCAGTCTACTGAATCTAGATTCGGTTCCCGTGCTGGACATTTTTCTCTTAAGCTGCTTGTACATTATTAACAATGTAAGAATTTCCTTGGATGGCTGTCATGCCCATGAGGAGTTCGGCACTGCTGTATATTATTTTCTCGAAGATGCCTCGCATCTCGAAAATAAAAGCAAACAAGCAGAACATTTTAATAATAAAATAGAAGTATGCAAAGGTCTCAATTTCTATTAAGCACAGGGTTTGAAAAACCTATTTTTTACAAAACTTCATTGCTATATCTTGCTTAAAACTGAATTTTTCTATAAATTCAAACCCTTTGTATATAGGTGCGAACGAGGCCTCTCACTACTTTCAAATAATTACATATTGATCCACACACACACACACATTCATATAACAGTTTCTTTGAGAAGTGGCGGTCACCGTGGCAACATGAATGTCGGGGGGTGACTAACACCTTCCCTCCACATAATCAAGCCCCCGAACCCAAATGAATCTCGGTTTCACAGACCCTTTTAGCAGTGTCACATCACTGGGTCAATGTGCAAACCTTTTCGGTTGTGTTGGTGCAACCAGTTAAAAACACCAACTGACGACTCTTAAAGTCAAATCGTCGACATTACACATGTCGGACCTTTTTCACTTATTTTTTCAAACAGATCTCACATTAACCTGAGAATACCAAAGAACAAGTAACGAAAATGGACAACTAAAAATCCCGACGTCGATAGGTGGCGACTCTGCTGGGGACTCCAGTAAGAGGGCTTAAGCCGCTATTACAAGCTTTTCAAAACTATTATATGCTCGTGTGTGAATGTTGCATTTACATTTATGATGAATGTGTACGAATGCATTTTTACTTACTGCACTGCTAAATATCTATCTGTGATATTAGTGCTTCGCACATGTCATCATTTTGTATAAACGGTGAGACACATTGTATGTGAATGTATGTTATGTGGTCCCTCCACCAGGAGGCTATCCTATCGGTGTTTGATTACTGGACTCGTAGGAAGACTAATTCCAACGAGGCTCAGGAAAGGCTCCACCTAGATTCGCTCTAGTTGAAAGACCGGATTAACTTCCCGTCAAGTAGATTGCGATGATTTAGGAACCTTCATGCCAAAAAGCCGCGAGAGTAACCCTAAGATAGGTCAACCTCTGATAAACCAAACACGGAGGAAAGTCTTTTCATACTTTCCATTTTCAATTACTTGTAAAATCATTTACTTATAATTTTATTCCATGATCATCTATATGTAATGGAAAATATGAAGGATATCTGTGCATACATGACATGTTATCAATTAACAATCATTTTTGCAGGACCATATTCCTAAAACGGGCACATCAGGATAACATTTACATTATCCCTAAGACTAAACTATATAAGTCTTTTGTAGGGAAGCAATTGGGCCTATTACCCACTCAAAATCCAAAAAGGCCATGAGCCTACAACCAATCATGTCTTCTTCTGACCAGTCTAATACTGTTTCCCAAGAAGAATTTGACGGATTGAGTAAACAAATTACGGATTTGGCTGTTCTGCTTAAAGAATTGCATGAATCTGCTCAGGGTACGAAGATGCCTACACATACAGAATCTTCTTTACAAGGAGGAGCTCCAGGTTTGGAAAAAACAATTCCAGAACCTCAGTTGGATACAACCAACAAAGACCCTGAAAACACCCATCTCAAAGGAGATCCAGACACCGGTGACATCAGGAAGAAGGTCCTCCAAATGGAGGAAACTATCCGTGTTCTCAAAGGGATTGGAACACATGGAAGTGTTTCATATGTTGACCTTTGCATATTTCCTGGGGTTCATTATCCAGAGAAATTCAAAACCCCTGATTTTGAAAAATATGACGGATTAGGGGATCCTTATACACATTTGAAAGTGTTCATTGGAGAACTTAGATCTTATGCGGAAAATGAGAAGCTCAGAATGCAGCTGCTCCAAAAGAGTCTGACTGGAGAAGCCCGTTCATGGTATACCAGATTAGACAACTCAAAGATCTATAGATGGGAAGAACTAACTCACACCTTCCTCACTCAATACAGTTTTCAATCCCAGATGGCTCCTGACCGGTACCAAATTACCAAGGTCAAGAAACAGTCTAATGAGTCATTCAGAGAGTATGCTCAAAGGTGGAGGTGCCTTGCTTCTCAAGTTATTCCTTCCATGACAGAATCAGAAATGGTCATGACTTTTATAGATATACAGGAAGCTCCTTTCTATGAAAGAGTTTTAGCCGGTATCGATAAACCATTCTCTAAAATGATTAAACATGGAGAAATGGCTAAGATGGGATTGAAGTATGGTAAAATTTAAGACCTAACCGTTCTTAAAGCAGTTGCTGAGCATATCCAATCCGGATATTATGGAAACAACCCCCAGAGGGTCCATAAAAAGAAAGAGGAGGATGTTTCCTTGATACTACAAGGACAGAAAGGCAGTCAGAACATGCCTATATAGAGGAGAAACTACTCCCCTTTCCAAGCACAGTCTTATAACCCTCCATTGCCTAAGAGTGGAGAAGTAAAGCGTCCTCGAACGTTCACACCCTTAGGGGACTCGCTCGAGAATATTCTGGTTCTTCTGACTATTCAAAAGAAAATCACACGTCTTCTTCCACCAGCCAACCCTAATGGGAGGGGTTTTAATGCTACTCGGAAGTGTGCTTATCATGCCGGAGCACCTGGTCATGATACTCAAGATTGTTGGGCCTTGAAACACAAGATCCAAGATTTAATAGACAACGGTGAGATCGTGGTCACCAAACCAAATCAACCTCATGTGCAAGACAACCCTCTTCTTAAACACAAAGAAGAAGAGGTTAACATGATCAGTTGGAGCACTGGACAGAGTTCCAGTTTTAACGGTGAATCATCCACGACCATCAAAGATGGTGTTGACAAATGAGATTATGCAAAGTTCCAGTTTACTATAGAACAAAAGATTAAAGCTCTTTGTAAACAAATTGAGCAATTGGCAGAACTGGTGACCCACCATCATCAAGTCACACGCCAATTAATTAGACAGGAGCATGCCTATCTCCTTCCATTTGTTATGAATGCTCCACCATCACCTTCAGAAAGCGAAGCTATGGAGGATAAGGTTGCAAAGAGAGCCAATGGTAAAGCCCATCGGGATTTTGCCAATCAGAGGGAGTTTACCTATCTGGGCCAACCTATGGAGGAAATATTTCAAATGTTGATCAATGAAGGAAGAATTACATCCCTTCTACCTCCAATCAATCCCCGTGCAGGACGGTTTAACTATGATAGAGTGTGTCAGTATCATTCCTAATCTCGTGGTGACAACACAGACGAATGCTGGGCACTCTGCCATCTCATTCAAAATCTTATTGATAGCGGTGTCCTGCAAATCGCAGACGATGACACTATACAACTTGAGGGTGGGAGTACATGTCCTACCAAATGGAAGGGATCAGTAGCAGTTATATCCGACGAGGATTATGAAATTGTCAAAACATTTCCTATACAAGAAATTCAACTCAAAGGAGCTGACAATCCTTTGAAAGTGGCCGCACAAGAGCCAATTTCTTTACCTTTCAGACCACAATATCCTGTTGTCATCTTACACAAAGTTTTATGGAATTATGGACAAGTTGAAGGATCCACTGTATCTTCCTCAGAGAGTGATAAAGCCTACTCTCAAAGCAAAAAGGAAGATTCCCATGGAGAAGATTGAAAAATTCCTCTGCACTATGGGCCATAATGAAGCCAAGGTGGTTTTAAGCTTAAGAGAAGCTCCACAACAGATATCGATACTGGACTTGGTTTTCTCTTCCGAGGATCATCGAAAGATTTTATTGAAGGTTTTGGAAGAAGCCTACTTACCGAAATCAGTGGATGTGGAAAAATTTCAACATATGGTTGATCACATTTTCAACAATAATGTGATATCCTTCACTGTTGACGACATACCTCCCGAAGGGACCAGTCATTGCAAGCCATTGCATATTAAAGTTTTGTCTTCCAGGTATATGCTAGCTAGACTTCTGATAGATGGAGGTTCGTCTCTGGATATCTGTCCTTATGCCACCTTGGTAAAGATGATTGTCAATCTCAAACGGATCCAAAGCAGCCATACGTTTATCAAAGCTTTTGATGGATCCTGATGAAATTTCGTCAGAAAGATTGAGCTGCCAATTGAGATTGGTCCAAATACATTCAATGTATCCTTCCATGTCCTCAGAATAGACTCAGGATACAACCTGCTATTGGGGAGACCATGGATACACATGGCTGGAACTGTTCCCTCCACACTACATCAACAACTCAAATACATTGTCAACAACAGTCTATTCACTATTAACGCTGAGCTGGAATGTCCTGAACAAGGAGATCTGCCAATCATCAGTTTCAACTCAAAAGTTAAGCCGACTAATTTTCATACTTTGGAAGTGTGTAACACTCAATAGCAACCTATTGGAGCACCACTTCCCATACCCAAGATTTCTGCCGAAGTTATGTTGGCCACTCAAGAAATGATATCATTGGGTCATCAGCCTGAACAAGGGCTTGGTAAAAATCAGCAGGGTATTAAGCACCCTATTTAAGTGTCCAATCAAATTGGGATAGCCGGACAAGGCTATGCTGCCAGTTCCAGTCATATGAATCCTCATAAGCATAACCAGGTTCCTCAAGTTTCCGCCACACGGCGATTTCTTCCATTCGCACCGCATGAGCTGATACAGTGTCTAGTAAAGGTGCCAGCCTATGTTATGGCTATGCTGTTTCCCAAACCAGTACCATTCAAAGCAAAAGAGGTGCTGATTCCTGATCCCAAAGTGGAAGAAAAGGAGCAGAAACATAAACATGACATCACCTTGATGATGTCAAGCATACGCGTCATTGTTCATGATGAACATACAAACAGACATACCCCAGACGATGATTGCCCAGATGTCATGGTTATCATTCGGGAGAAGGAGGAAAATGACAATCCCTCCATCATTAAAGTCAATCAGGACTTTGCCCTCAACAATTGGAGCAGCACTCCATGCATTGGTCGACGAGGGTAAATCGGGGAAAAAATCCCTATGCACTGTAGATAACTTTAATTTCTTACTTTTGTATACAGTATTAGCAGTTATTTTATCAGTACATGCTAACACTTGTGTATGATTAAACAGTCTCATATATTAAGTGAAAGCATATTTTGTTTCTGGACTCTGAATTTAGATGTCCCTGTACTTGCTGATGAGGTGCCTTCTCTCCACAAGGGCTATAACTCTGATGCAAAGTTGGACTTAGACTTGATGGACATACAAGAGGACATTGAGACACCTCAGGAGATTAAGGAATGGGTCATAGATAAGCCTAAACCCAACCTTGACCAAATCACTTCTTTCAAAGTAGTATGCACAACTATGAAGCCAATTTAATCATGTTTGATGATAAAGCATATACTTTGTAACAATCTTATTCTTATTTATTAATAATAAGTAATTAAAGGCTTTTAATTATCTACATGATCTTGTTTTTATAATATGTGATAAACCCATAGTTTTAAGCAATGCTTTTAGAATAATGATGATGATCATTCTAATGAGATCTAAATTCTTAGAAAGCTTAAAACTAAAATAGTTTCCAATCGTTGGATTACTAAATTGGGGATTAGTAAATCCGGATAGATTGGTACATACGTTGCTTGCTCATTGGATGAGGATGATTGATCTCATGATCATTTGTGTGGAGACACTAAAGAAAGTATGTAGGTGCTTATTAGAGAATAAGTTCACTGAACTTGGCTCGCTAAGGAATACCTAATGGAGTTTTACTTGCATGTCAATAGGAATTCCTGTAGTGATAGTAGTACAAGTGATCCTTGGACTTGAGATCATCATAGTATCTTGTGTATGATGAGTTATACTTTGACCTATTCCTTAAGACCCTTAGGGTATATCAAAGGGTATGCTTGGGTATAATAAGTTGTACATGGAGATAATGTATGATCAATAAAGAATCTACCACTTCTAGTAAAAGAAGAGAAATATCCTATGTGATTCGATAAATGACAACCCAGTAGTCCTTGGGTTAAGCGAGAATGAAATTAGAAAGGAGTTTCTAATTTTTATTATTGGGTTTGTGCATTTAAGGATCGAAATACATATAATTAAATAAATAAGACTTGTGGTACTTCCATGTCTTATATTTAATTGGGACATCAGTATGGTGGAAGGATTGAATTATGCGGTAACTATTTACTCAAAGGTTCTTTTATGATTAATGTTGAAATCTATATTATACGGAAAGTCGTTGATCGTTAGGGAGGCTTATCCCTATTGTAGAATAAATATTATTTATTTAAATAAATTATTAGTTTAATTTATTTATTTAAATAAGATTAGAATTGTTCTAATTGATTTATTCACAACTGGGTTTAATATGGAGAACCTAAAGGGTCACACCATAAAAGGAAGAATAATTATTTAAGAAGTTAATGGCATAATCATAATAATAAGTTAAGTATATTTAATTTAATCTATGGTGATAGAATAAATTAAATAGCTTAATATTTATTATTTAATATTTTGAAAATATTAAATATAAATTAATAAGAGGAGTCTTATTATTATTATTATTATTATTATTATTATTATTATTATTATTATTATTATTTATTTAATTAAAGGAGTTTGAGAATTAATTAATAAAAGTACTCTCAAATATCCTAATAGGATTAGGAGGCAAATTAATTAAAAGAGTTTAATTAATTATCCCTAATAAGATTAGGGAGCTTAATTAATTAAAAGAATTTAATTAATTAAAATAAAACCCATATCCTTAATTGTTAAGGAGGGTTGCCACATCTATAAATAAGAGGAGTCTTATTATGGGTGTGGTTGGTTAACACTTTCACAACACGTGAATACGTGATTTCCAATAGTTGGGAGAGTACGCCTTTTCTATAGAGATAGAAAAATTAGAGTTTTGCCAAATACCCATCTTCTTGAATTCTTCTTCTTCCTTGGTGGATCACCTCTAGAGGCCAAACACTTGGGTGGCTAACGTTGATCAAAGGAAGGAACCAAACCCGGTGGATTCAAGTTGAACGCGAAAAGGATTGGAGGTGAACTTGTACCTGAGGAAGCTCGGATCTTCAAGGGTGTGATTCTTGTTCTTTCTTTTTCGTTTAATTAATAATAATTGTGCATAAAGGGTGATCCGGGTTTATGGTTTGTAAAAATTTTAAAACTCGATTTTTACATTTCCATTAATTTTGTGCAATTTGATTGCGTTCATGAATATTACAAACCTAATAAGTGGCATCGAGCCAAACCTTTATGCAAATTATTAATTGTTTAATTTGATATGTATATTGATATGTGTTTAGAAACAATTTAATTGGACATAATTTTATTGTATAAAATTTAAAAAAAAAAAAAAAAAAAAAAGTAGCTAATCCGCCATGGTGATTTTTTTGCTATGTATTAATCACGTGGCCCAGATTATTCATAGAATATATAATCGATTATATATATTTGTTAGCCATCATGCTTGAGTCCCACGTGATTAGTATATTTCTTTATATATATATATATATATATTATATATATATATATATATATAGGATGACATATATTTGTTATTATGTTGTTATCATGTGTATAAGTAATAAATCACGTGATTTTCGTGGCTTTCTTTTATATATATATATATATATATATATTATAAATAGCAAGAAATGCAAAACGAATTTTCATTAATGGTTCTGTAAGATTCTTCCCATGGTGGCCGGTGCATTTTCACGGTTTTTTCAATAACATGGATTCACTAATTGATTATTTAGTATAATATTATTAATTATTTTATAATTAAAATAAAAGTTTATTTTAATTTTAAAATAAAAGGTTTATTTTAATTTTAAAAAAGTTTATTTTAATTTTAAAATTAGAATTTCATGCTAACTAATTAGAGTTGGAATTGGATTCCATGATAACTAATTGGGGTTGAAATTGGATTCTATGTTTCCTTAAATAAAGGAGTTTATTTAGATATGAAATAAGATTTCATATTATTCAAAATAAAAGAGTTTATTTTTGAATAGGAAAAAAGAATCAATCTTTCCTTAAATAAAGGAGTTTATTTAGATATGAAATAAGATTTCATATTATTCAAAATAAAGGAGTTTATTTGTGAATAAGAAAAAGAGAATCAAGTATTTCCTTTAATAAAGGAGTTTATTTTTTTTTTACATGGAATTGGATTCCATAATTAATTAAAATAAAGGAGTTTATTTTGATTAAAGATTTTGATTAAAATAAAATAGTTTATTTTATTCAAAATTGGATAAATTAAAATAAAATAGTTTTATTTTAATTTAAATTTGGATTAAAATAAAGGAGTTTATTTTGATTCAAAATTAGATTTTATACTAACTAAATTTGCCCATTAAATGATATCAATATATATATTGAATGTTTATTATTCATGAGATGAATATTATTTATTGATGCATATGGTGATGTGTATGATAATAAATGGGATTGATTATGGACTATTGACCAATGTGATTGGATTTTATTTTAGTTGGATGCATGAATGTATGAGTTTTATTAAATGGGGTCTGCGTACCTCGTCTTCTCTAATTTTTTTAATGTAAATTCTATCTCCCTTCTATGTATTTCCCCTTGACTGTTGATCAAGGTTTCTATTTATTTTAAATAGTTTTGTAATAGGAATAGTTAGAATTAATTTTGAAGAATTGGAGATCAAGGAGCAAGGAGCGCTTGAAGACCCGTTTGTAATGGAGCCCGGGTTTAAATGTAATAGTTATATTTAAATATTAATTCTTGCACCCCTAGGGTTTGACCTTTTGGTTCACTTGGTGGCTCTAGTGAACCAAACTAGAATAAAAGTCCATAATCAATCCGGGTAGAATATAGTATTCTATATGTGCATGCTTATACTATATATATTATATATTATGCAAACATGCTTCGCATGTTAATTAATATGACGTATTTATATATATATATATATATATATATATGTGCATGCGCGCTAAACAAGATGAGACATTTTAATAACAAACCCCTCAAATTATTTATATTAAGTCCTAAGCGTTCAAAGATATTTGGAATATCGAACGTCGCCTTCTAGCATGATAAAATTAATAGAGTATTAAATATTTAATATGAGTTTTTTGTGTCACCACAAGGCAAGTATTAAGTATTTAAGATGTTAATTTATCACATTTGATGCTTATAAAGAAAATTGAACAATATTGTTTTGTTGTGTCACCACAAGGATGATATTTTTCTTTTTTGAATATATGGAGTGCTAGGTTGGACTTAACTTGGATAATTTTGATTCGGATGTGCCACCACTTGATCAAAATAATCTAAGAGGCAAAATACAAGGAGTTGCATAGTTGATGTAATTGACAAGAGTTGTCTACCTATTTATTTATATATAGTTTGTTGTGTCACCACAAGGCTATATACATTTGAAATGGGATCCTTATTCTCACTAGCATATCTTTAATTAGATATTACCGAACTATATATTGAGGGTAATATAGTTTGAAGAAAATAGTGGGAGATACCAATTTAAAACAAGACCTAAATTATTTTGGTAATTAATAAAAGAATGTATGCTAAATGTTGTTAAGAATAAATTCATTTACAGAATTTTACAATGTCTAAATTACTATCACTGCGAAGCATATTAGATGCTATTTAACCGGACCAAATTAAATGGATTGGTTATCTTATGTCCTTAATATGCCTATCCCTGCAATGGTTGCAGACAATGACTCTGAGGAAGAAATTGCTACTTTTAGAAAGTGGCAAGATGATGCATAGTTGGCTCAATGCATCATACTTGCATCCATGAGTAACGAGCTTCAGCGTCAGCATGAAACTATGGATGCTCCTACTATATTCCTGCACATCAAGTAGTTGATGGTGAGGAAAGTAGGACTGATAGATATCAGATATCTAAGGAGCTCTTCCGATCTAGAATGACCAATGACACTATAGTACAGACAAAAGTCCTTTACATAATCAATTTGATTGATCAATTAGGACAACGAGTTTTGTCATGGATGGAGAGTTGAGCCAAGATTTGATCTTGCACTCACTCCCGGACTCCTTTCACAATTGTTGTGAATTTTTTCATATGAACAAGCTAGATATCAGCCTCGCTGATTTGCTTAACATGTTGAAAAAAGTTGAGAGTCACTTTCCAACCAAGAAAGACCATGTCTTACTGGTAGATGCCAAAGGATCTTCTGAAAAGAAGAACGATTCAAAGAAGGTAAATAGAAAGGCAAAAACAAAGGATAATAAGAACAAAATTGATACAGATAGCAAAGGAGTTTGCTTCCACTGCAATAAGCCTGGACACTGGAAAGAAACTGCGAGAAGCACCTTGCAGAGGCTAACCAAAGAAGCTTAGTGAAGTTTCGGTTACAAATACAAATTTGTTCATGATTTAAAATAAATTTTTCTTTAAGTCAAGATTCTACTTGGGTATTGGATACCGAATTTGGTTATCATAAATATAGATTTATGAAGGGACCAAGCAGAAGTAGAAAACTAAACAAAGATAAGTAATCCTATATGTGGGAAATGAAGCAAAGGTTGCTGCATTAGCCATAGAAACTTATAGTTTAGCAATGCCTACGGGCAAACCTATTAAGTCAATAAGTTGTTATTGTATTCCAGTTCTTGTTAGAAACATTATTTCCATTTATTGTTGGACAATAAAATTTTTGGTATTATAATTAAGAACAATTGTTGTTCTATTTATAATAATAATGTTTTGTATAGAACTGGAATATTACTTAATAGATTTTGAATACTTGACTTACGTGAAAAATTATTTTACAAATTGAATAAACTTGTATAAGAAAAAGGAGATGATCATTCAAAGAGTTGAATGTATGTATTTGCTGAAATACAAGTGTGAATTATTTGAAAGGTTCAAAGAATTCAAAAGTGAAACAACATGGCAAAGTATTGGGATTCTTTGATCGGATCAAGGAAGGAATACTTGTGCAATGAGGTTTTAAATCATCTCAAATGGTTTTCTCACAATGGACGCCTCCTGATACGCAATAATTGATTGATGTATCTGAAAGGAAAAATCGTACCTTGTTGGACATGGTGTGGTCCATAATGATTTTACCGACATTCCAGTATCCCTCTAGGATCATGTCCTAGAAATGGCTGCATATCTACGAAAAGGTAACCTCAAAATCCGGCCCCAAGACTCCATAAAAGTTATGGACAGGGAGGATTCCTAATGTTAAGTATGTTAAGATAAGGGGTTGTCCAACTTATGTGAAAAGGTTTCAAAAGGATAAGTTTGGGACAAAATTTGACAAGTACAGATTTGTGGGACATCCTAAAGTAAGTTTAGGGTATATGTTCTATAATCCTACTTAGCAAAAGGTGTTTGTTGCAAAACACGCTGCCTTCTAAGATAAAGGTGTTTATCATTGAAGGGTCTAGTGGGAGGATAATAGATCTTGAAGAGTTCAAGAACCACAAAACACTATAAGTCAAATAAGAGGAACCTGCAGATAGACCTATTATACCACAAAGAATCATAAAATCGGAATAGTACCAAGAAGGTACCTAGGAGGTATGGATTCATCATAGATGATGATGATGAGGTACACATCATAGAAGATGATGATCCAATTACATACGATGAGGTAAGAGTTGTAGACACTCAGAGAAATGGATTTAAGCAAGCTTCTCAAATATGGAACATTCATTTTGATGAGACAATCAAAAGAGTTTGATTTTATCAAAAAAAAAAAGAATGAACCTAGTGTGTACAAAAAGGTCAGTGGGAGCGTCGTGACATTCCTAGTATTATATATTGATATATTACGGATAAGGAATGACATACCAATGCTACAATCAGTAAAGATAAAATTGTCTAAACATTCCTCCATGAATGATTTGGGGAGAGTATCGTAATTGGGGATGCAAATCTATATAGATAGATTTAAAAGGATGATCGGCTTAACCCAAGGAACGTATATTCATTTGATGCTAAAGTCGTTTAGCATGGCAAACTCCATGGGATGTCTCATGTTGATGAGCCATGGAGTGTATCTCTCTTAATAGTCCCCATAGACTCCAAAAAGAGAGATCGCGCACGCGTAACTATCATGTATGCAATGAAATGTACGAGACCTGATGTTGATCAGTCATATTCTCGAGAAGTTCACTGTGAGACAGTGAAAAACATCTTAAAGTACTTAACCGACACTAAGGATGTGATCATACATGGTGGGTCGGAATTAAAACTAGAGGGCTTAACAGACACAAGTTTTTTCAGACAGACCAAGACGATAGAAAATCCACTTTAAGGTAAAGCGTTACCTTGATCAGTGGTGCAGTGAATTGGAAAGGTTCCAAACAGCAAAGAGTTGCTGGTTTAGTGATAAAGACAAAGTATATAGCTGTAAATGAAGCTGCAAGTTGATTGTTTGGATGATAAGTTCATTACAGAACTAGGAATAGTTCCTAAGTCTCATCTTGGATCTAAACATGTGTTGTGGCACTTTCATTTGATTATAGGAATCATTGAAAGATGAGAAATCACTATAGAGATAGTGAACTCTCAAGAACAACATTACATATCCATTTACTAAAGCTTATCCAATAGCAGGATAATCGTCACTTAGAGAAGAAGAGTATGAGATACCATGACGATTGGCTTTAGTGCAAGTGGGAGATTGAAAGTAGTATGCATACAAGCCAATCATGTTTGATGATAAAGCATATACTTTGTAACAATCTTATTCATTTATTAATAATAAGTAATTAAAGGCTTTTAATTATCTACATGATGCTGTTTTATAATATGTGATAAACCCATAGTTTTAAGCAATGCTTTTAGAATAATGATGATGATCATTCTAATGAGATCTAAATTCTTAGAAAGCTTAAAACTAAAATAGTTTCCAATCGTTGGATTACTAAATTGGGAATTAGTAAATCCGGATAGATTGGTACATACGTTGCTTGCTCATTGGATGAGGATGATTGATCTCATGATCATTTGTGTGGAGACACTAAAGAAAGTATGTAGGTGCTTATTAGAGAATAAGTTCATTGAGCATTGGCTCGCTAAGGAATACCTAATGGAGTTTTACTTGCATGTCAATAGGAATTCCTGTAGTGATAGTAGTACAAGTGATCCTTGGACTTGAGATCATCATAATATCTTGTGTATGATGAGTTATACTTTGACCTATTCCTTAAGACCCTTAGGGTATATCAAAGGGTATGCTTGGGTATAATAAGTTGTACATGGAGATAATGTATGATCAATAAAGAATCTACCACTTCTAGTAAAAGAAGAGAAATATCCTATGTGATTCGATAAATGACAATCCAGTAGTCCTTGGCCAAGGCAGAATGAAATTAGAAAGGAGTTTCTAATTTGCATTATTTGGGGTTGTGCATTTAAGGATCGAAATACATATAATTAAATAAATAAGACTTGACAGTACTTCCATGTCTTATATTTAATTGGGACATTGTATGGTGGAAGGATTGAATTGTACGGTAACTATTTACTCAAAGGTTCTTTTATGATTAATGTTGAAATCTATATTATCTGGAAAGTCGTTGATCGCTAGGGAGGCTTATCCCTATTGTAGAATAAATATTATTTATTTAAATAAATTATTAGTTTAATTTATTTATTTAAATAAGATTAGAATTGTTCTAATTGATTTATTCACAACCGGTTTAATATGGAGAACCTAAAGGGTCACACCATAAAAGGAAGAATAATTATTTAAGAAGTTAATGGCATAATCGTAATAATAAGTTAAGTATATTTAATTTAATCTATGGTGATAGAATAAATTAAATAGCTTAATATTTATTATTTAATATTTTGGAAATATTAAATATAAATTAATAAGAGAGTCTTATTATTATTATTATTATTATTATTATTATTATTATTATTATTATTATTACTATTATTATTATTTAATTCCTAAAGGAGATTGAGAATTAATTAATAAAAGTACTCTCAAATATCCTAATAGGATTAGGAGGCAAATTAATTAAAAGAGTTTAATTAATTATCCCTAATAAGATTAGGGAGCTTAATTAATTAAAAGAATTTAATTAATTAAAATAAAACCCATATCCTTAATTGTTAAGGAGGGTTGCCAACATCTATAAATAAGAGGAGTCTTATTATGGGTGTGGTTGGTTAACACTTTCACAACACGTGAATACGTGATTTCCAATAGTTGAGAGAGTATGCCTTTTCTATAGAGATAGAAAAATTAGAGTTTTGCCAAATACCCATCTTCTTGAATTCTTCTTCTTCCTTGGTGGATCACCTCTAGAGGCCAAACACTTGGGTGGCTAAACGTTGATCAAAGGAAGGAACTAAACCTGGTGGATTCAAGTTGAAGCGAAAAGGATTGGAGGTGAACTTGTACCTGAGGAAGCTCGGATCTTCAAGGGTATGATTCTTGTTCTTTCTTTTTCGTTTAATTAATAATTGTGCATGAAAATGGGTGATCCGATTTTACACGGGTTTATGGTTTGTAAAAATTTTAAAACTCGATTTTACACTATTCAACAGAGTTGCGTGAAAGTACAACTTGAAGTTAAATTAATTTTGTGCAATTTGATTGCTAGGTTTTAGTCAATACCACAAAGGGATGAATATTACAAACCCATCTCGTATCCGCGTGGATCCTCTTAAGTATGTGTTCGATGTAGCTTTATCTTGAATTATCGATTATCTAGTTGGCAGTTGATCCTACAGTAATTTAACATCATCTACGTGACGTAAAAGTCTGTCAAAGGTCAAGGAATTACGGATCAAATGGCCGCCGCACCTGCAGGGGATTACAAACCCCTTAGAAACATACTTCCCCGATGAAGGGGTAATGATAGTTCAGCAATACCATCAGTACGATGCATGCCACACATGGAAAATGTATTTTGATGGAGCTTTTAACACAGAAGGCTCTGGAGCTGGAGCAGTTCTAATATCTGGTATGGGTGAGCAGTATCCCATCGCCGTCAAATTGTAGTTTGTCAGCACCAACAACACAACTGAGTATGAAGGCTGTATCATGGGGCTAAAACTTGCCCATTTAATGGGCATCGAGTGATGCTTGTCTTTGGGATTACGAATTGGTAATCAAACAATCCACTGGAATCTATCAAACCAAAGAATTTCATTTGCTGCCTTACCATCGACAAGTTTTACAGATGGCTTTGGAGTTCAAAGAAATCTCCTTTCTACACATTCCTTGTAATAGGAATGATTTTGCGGATGTATTAGCAACGTTGGCCTCCTTGATTCACATACCTGACAAGGAAAAAATGCCAAGCATCACATTTGCTCTACAAAAGGCCCCAGCTTATGGGAACTATGTTAGAGAAGTATCGGATGAGCTACCTCCCATCCACCACCCTTGGTATCAGCATATCAAGGAGTATTTGCGAGATAGATCTACACTCGCTGAGGCGAGCCTAACTAAGAAGAGGTGGATCTGTCGACTTACTATGAAATTTTTCCTGAGCGGAGATGCACTCTACAAAAGAGATGCAGGATTAGGTCTCCTCAGATGTCTGGACAAAGACCAAGCTCAGAGGCTCATGGATGAGATCCATGGTGGAGTGTGAGGCCCACAAATGAGCGGCCCCTTACTTGTCAAGAAAATTCTCAGAATAGGGCATTATTGGCCCACAAATGGGAATGCTATCCACGCCCCTCCAAGGGAACTCCGCAATATGAGTTCGCCACGGCCCTTCTCAATGTGGGGAATGGACGTGATCGGGCCTATCGAGCCTAAAACCAGTAATATACATCGATTCATATTCACTATGATTGACTACTTCACCAAATGGGTAGAAGCAGCCTCCTCCCCCAGGGTTACTAAAGAAGTCATCTTTGCTTTCATTAGAAACAATATCGTCTGTCGATATGGACAACCAGAGGTCATTGTGTCAGACAATGCTAAAAACCTCAACAACAAAATGATGGAGGAGTTATGCAGTAAATTCCACAACAAACACCTTAACTCCGTCATCTACCGTCCAAAGATAAATGGTGCTATTGAAGTGACTAATAAAAATATCAAGAAGATCATGCAGAAAATGTCCGCCAATCATAAAGGATGGCTTGACCTCTTGCCTCTGACTTTATTAGCCTACAGAACTTCAATGCGTACTTCCACTGAGGCAACCCCCTACTCATTAGCCTATGGGATTGAAACAATGCTCCCCATAGAAGTGGAAATGGAATCCCTCAGAGTGTTGATGGATGCTCAGTTGGATGAAGATCAATGGGTATAAGACAGGTATCACCAATTGTCTTTAATAGACGAAAGGCGAACCGCGACTATCTTCTATGGTCAGTTATATCAGCTGAAGATCGCACGATCCTACAATAAATAAGTCCAACTACGGCAGTTCAAACAACATGACTTGGTTTTGAAAAAGATCATTGACAACCAAGATCAATCTAAGGGAAAATTCGCTCCTAACAGGGAAGGCCCATTTATTGTCAAGGAGGTATTGACAGGAGGCACTCTCAGACTTCAGTAAATGGATGGCAATGAATTTCCACATCTTATCAACTCGGACTCCGTGAAAAGGTACAATGTCTGAAGTTACCATCAAGCAAACATCCTGGTATTGATCATCCAATCACCAGTCATTCCGGTTTTGAAACCTTTCTTTTTACAAACTCTTCTGCCCCTCAGGGAAACATACACTTCAAACCAGCAGCCTGGTTTCACCTCATTTCAAACCTTTCATATAATTTCGATTATTCTGAAGACGGGATTGAACCTTTCATACTGCGGTTTATCCACGAAGGCGAGTTAAACTTTTTCACGTCTCTAGTTTATCTCACGAAGGCGGATTAAACTTTTCTATACCTGCAGTTTATCTTGAAGATGGGATTAAACTTTTCTACGCTTCTTGCAGTTTGTCCTGAAGACGGGATTAAACTTTTTCCACACCTGCAGTTTATCCCCATCATGGGATCAAACTTCCTTCTCCCCGCAGTATAGCCTGCACATGGGATTCACACTTCTCTTTGGCTGCGATTCATCCTAAGGGGCGAGCTACATCAACTTGATCTCCCTGATACATGGGAGTACGTAGGCAACCATATTTTATATGGCCCAGTCTCAATAAACAAAAAAAACAACAAAAACATTTTTGCCCTTCCTCTACAAAAACAAAAAACCACAAAAATACTTCTACACCTTTATTCATCAATAAAGCTTCTACACCCATCTGCCTTTAACATTCAGCGTTGAACATCTTACACCAGGTTCGAACTATGCAAACTTGATCTCCTCTTCAATAGGAGTACGTAGGCTACCATTTATGGTTCAGTCTAACCCCTACCAGAATAAAAATGCTTGTCACACGATACTGGGATCAACCTTCGATCTACCACATTTCATCGGCTTCAGACCAAGGGGATGGAATTACCCAACCTCTCCTCACTAATAGGAGATTCGATGACCATCTAAGCTGCGGTTGTGCCTTAAAGAGCAACACCAATCCATAAGAGATGGAATTAACTAGGCTTCTCACAAATAGAAGTATTGGCGACCATCTGTGGTGCGGTCAATCTTAGAGAGGAAAAGCCACACTCCTCTCCATATTTTCATACAAAAACCAGTCCCAAGACACCAAAGATGTTCAGATCAATGATCAGTTCTAAGAGATCCTGTGATGGCTCAATGTCCACATATCAAGGATAAGTTCAGAATGCATCAAGATCACAAGACCCTGAAGAAACAGGCAAATATCAAGCAAGTATCAAGGCATAACTAAAAGGGAAGTAAATCAAAATATATTTCTCTACCATATATACTACTGTTTGATATATACATCTGTGCTGTACATGACAAAATGGCTAAGCTAGTTTGTGCAGGAAAATACAAAGCTATCTACAGATCTCTGTGTATGCGGACTATCTGATCTAACATAGCATCCCCTCTCACGAAGGCGGAGATAAAGGCGCAAGCTCACGCTTGATGGTATCTACGAGCTAGCGAGATCGAGGCTAACTGCATGGTGACATGATGCTTATCAATGTATGCACTCATATTGGCAAGGATGTCAGTCGTAAGGGATCTCACTAAGGTACTGTCTGTAATGGCCACATCCCTAGCAGATAGGGCGGCATCCCGCTCCACAATCAATGCATCACTGGCTGATCTAGCCTTATCCCTCTCTAACAGAGCGACAACTCTCCCATCAAGAGCTGTCAACATCGTGGCCCTAGCCTGATCTCTATCATAGGTCAACAGATGTAAGCTATGCTCCAAATGCTGTGCTAAATACTGAGTAACAGTGGCTCTCGGGGTGGGAGAATCCATCACAAATGCTGGCAGCCCAGCAGTCAACTCCCCATCGATGGGAATGTCAGCCTCCTCCATAGGCTCCTCATCATCAAAATCTATATCTTGCACTGTGGATACTACCATAGTCGATGCAGTCTCTATCTCCATCCATGCTGAATACTCTGCAGAATAACCCGGATGACTGACAGAAAACTCAACTAGCTCTCGCTGATCCCAACAGGCATACAACCTAGATCTGTCCGCTGATGATAAGTGGCAAAAAACAAAATCGCTGAATCACTGCCCCCTCAAATGAGTGGAAATCCTGAAACTGGTCAAACTGACACATCATGGCCAATGGGTGGTAGGTGATCATCCCTCTCAAACCAGCTAGAAGTAGATAATCCTTGCTCGGAGCATGAGTAATGAAGCTGTAGGGTGAGTTAAGCCACATACTGCGGTAATATAGCGAATGGATCTCTCGATCCTGCCGGGAAAAGTGACCAAGACGCAACATGTCGTACACTCATGAAATTTGAAAGAGATACGACATGGCTATATCATGGGTGAAACAATATCCATGCCGATGCAGATGTGCTTAATCGATCCCAAGTGTGATATAAACCACACGTACATCATGACTGAGCTGCCTATGAACACTCTTGCCGGAAAAGTGCAACAATATGTGGCTGACCTCAGAGTCTCTGCCATAATGACGCCGATGTCAAACTCATCTATGTATAGTGGCATTTAGACGTATGACAATACGCACATCAGTAGTACATCCACCCTGGCCAAATGCCATTGATCCTCCAGTGTGGTGAAATCCCTAGAATGCCGTGCATAACTATCCTCAGAGCCAAATCTGTCAAAAAAAAATGCTGGGATATCACGTGGCCGGATGTAATCTCAATCTGTACCACTCTACGCCTCAATTTGGTGAGGGTCATAAACTGTCTACTCATGTCTCCGATCGCCATGTGCACGCAAGGTCTGTCCAACGGCAACATTGTCAACCGTGCATACTCCTCCAAAGTAAGAGTCAACTCTCGGGTCCCACACCTCCGTCTTGCTCCAGTTAGAGTTACAAAGGAGGTCTCGCAAGCTGAAAAGGCCAAATTAGGAATAAAAATGCTACGCGATTGAGCGGAATAGCCTGGAATCCTAATGTTCATGGGCCACACTCTGGTCCCACATCTTATTCATTGGTATTCGCCTGCATACAAGGTATACTATACCAGTGGCCTCATCTTCTACAATTCATGCTTGGCAATACCTCACAAAGGTATGATCTTGGTCGGTCTTGAGGTCACAACCCTAGAAGACTCCCCGGAGGGGAATTCATTGTAGAAGTTACAAAATAATGAAGTATCCCCGTGGAAATTTACAACTTGAAGTTATGAATTAATGAAGTATCCCATTGGGGTCTGTATAATAATTTCAAACATTCACGTATCCCGTCGGAGTTCTGTATAGTCAACCATTGATACACACATAAATGAAGGTCAAGCAACCTTGACGTTATCTTAGTTGATGACAAGTAAACCCATCGAAGCAAACTTCCCCAGCGGGGGTTACAACGCAAGTCAACCATTGATACACACATCAATGAAGGTCAAACAACCTTGACGTTATCTTAGCCGATGGCAAGTAAACCCATCGAAGCAAACTTTCCCGCCAAGGGTTATAACGCAATTCAACTATTGATGCACAAATCAATGAAGGTCAAGCAACCTTGACATTATATCAGCCGATGGTAAGTAAACCCATCGAAGCAACCTTCTCCAACAAGGGTCATAAAGTGATACAACCATTGATACACACATCAATGAAGGTTAAGCTGCCTTGATAATGCACCCAGCAGGGATCTATCCGGTGACACACACATCAGCGGAGGTCAGGAAAGCCTGAAAAGTGCATACTGTTGGCAGTAACTCCAACAGGTTGATAGGATATGTTATACACATCCTCGAACAGACAAATCTTTATCCCCACATATCTCTTGTACACAAGAGGTACCTCTATGGAGAATGAAGTCTGTGTCTAAGATTCACGAATTTGGTGATAGCCCCAACATCAACATCCTTGAAGACTTGGATCGCATGTCCAAGGCATCACTTATTGTCATCCCAACAGGATTAGTCGGCAATCATTTCATTCACGCATCTTACATTTGCATTATGTTACTGCACATAACATCATGTTTTATCTTGTTGCATTTCAAGTGTCTAGGATTCTTTATCCTATCCATGCCTTGCATTACATGAATATGATAAAGAGGGGCATCTGTAGACACTCAAAATTTTCTGCACACCTGTTACTAACATTGCATGAGGGAAGATTCGTCTTTCGGACATAACCCTGGAAGATAGCTCACATCCATTCCGGATACTACAGGAAGTTCAGCCTCAACCCCAAAACACACACTGGGAATATCAGCCTCAACCATGGAACACACACCAGAAGGATCATTTCCAACCTCAAAGATAACCCCGAGTTTCATCCTTGGCGATAACACAAAGGAATGTTGTTGCAGTTCCGGCGATAACTCCAGAAATGCTTGTTTCAAATACATGCAATCAACTTCAATCAGACCTACCGCCGAGGCACTCATACCTTAGACCCGGAGCTAACATCGGGCAGACAGGTACACATGCAGATGACATTGCGACATTCAAACAAGTAGTCCAATCTTAGATGTAACCCTGAGCAACGTCTGCTTTCAACTAAAACTAGTGATAACCCAGGTGAAGAGTCACACGTTATCTTGCTACCTCAACACTTACGCTTCATCTCAACACTTCCGACATACATACAACAATGTCCTACAAGAACCAAGGAGTTCCAATCCCGAGTGACTATTACGCGTGTCAGTACACCGAATAGAATTTGAAGCTTGAAGACCATGGGCATGGTCCCCTCTTCCTGACTTCGTACAACCTCTAATCCATGTCATTGCATAACTCTCGACACAAGCAGTCCGAAGAAGGTCATATATACCTCGTTTAGATGCTCAGATTGAAGTTATATAAGTTCGAGCAGACATTATAGTGCACAAGTGCACGTACTTCGAGACGATAGGACCCATAGAACTAGAGGCACCCCGGGCAGCCACAGGTGCATCTGTGGCTGTCGCAGGTACACCTGTGGCTCCCCCCTCTATAAATAGGGGGCTTGGGTTAGCCATTTTGAAAAAAAGAAAAGGCAAGGAAGCCCTGCCCAATTTGCTTTGTACACACCCATATTGAGTGTTTGCTCTTTTTTAAACACCTATTAGCTCACATATAGCTATACATTTACCGACGGGAGCTGAATATTTATCCATATAGAGTCATAAAAGTCTTTATTGGCAGCCCACTGTAAACCTTCTCGTACTCTATAAAGCCTTTCTCTTCATCTTTGCACACACTATCCTGCACATTGAGAGTCGTGTGGTATGTGTATCAGGACTTGATCCATGTATTTCATTTACATGCGTATATATATACTTATATATGTATATATTTATATATGGACTAACATTATCGAGTTATGCCTCGATTGAGCCCTGAACTTATGTGGAGGCGTTTACTTGCTTATATATATATATATATATATATATATATATATATATATATATATATATATATAACTGTTGTCAGACATATTTGATGAGCTTGGATTTTACATCCGGAGAGTTTATGGCTTTTATATATATTTGTATATATATAATTGTTGTCGGACATATCCGATGAACCTGGGTTTTACATCCGGTGCATTTACTGCTTTTATATATATATATAAATATATATATATTTACATTTCTGTCAGGCATGGAGTTTACTTCGTGGCCTTTTACAGCTTTATTTAATTTCGTCCCGCCTAGAGTTTACTTCGTGGCGGTTGATCGCTTTTACAGCTTTATTTACATTTCGTCCCGCCTGGAGTTTACTTCGTGGCGGTTGATGGACATTTTTCAGCTATAAGCAACTTGTACATTATTAATAGTGTACGAATTTCCTTGGATGACTGTCATACCCATGAGGAGTTCGACACTACTGTATATTATTTTCTCGAAGATGCTTCGAATCTCAAAAATAAAAGCAAACAAGCCGAACATTCTAATAATAAAATGGAAGTATGAAAAGGTCTCAATTCCTATTAAGCACAGGTTTTGAAAAACCTATTTTTTACAAAACTTCATTGCTATATCTTGCTTAAAACTGAATTTTTCTATAAATTCAAACCCTTTGTATATAGGTTCGAACGAGGCCTTACACTACTTTCAAATAATTGCAAATTGATCCACACACACACACACATTCATGTAACAATTTCTTTGAGAAGTGACGGTCACCATGGCAACACGGATGTCGGGGGGGGGGGTGCCTAACACCTTCCCTCCACATAATCAAGCCCTCGAACCATAATGAATCTCGATTTCATAGACCCGTTTAGCAGTGTCACATCACTGGGTTAATGTGCAAACCTTTTCGGTTGCGTTGGTGCAACCAGTTAAAAACACCAACTGGAGACTCTTAAAGTCAAATCGTCGACATTACACATGTCAGACCTTTTTCACTTGTTTTTTCAAACAAATCTCACATTAATATGAGAACAACAAAGAACAAGTAACTAAAAGAGACAACTAAAAATCCAAACATCGACATGGAGTTTGGAGGGGCAACAGTGCCTTGTACGACGGATATTACCCGACTGCTGTTAGATCCTTGCAAGGATTTTCGGCAGAGGCGTTCAAGGGAAGGACTATTCTTACAGGTCCTTTGAGTATAGATGCTATGAGCAGGCTATTGAGTGAGCCCATACCCACTAATATGAGAGTCAAGGATCACATTCTTTGACGATTGTTCCTGATGATCATTAGGGGCTGCTTCATAGCTGATAACTCTTCTTTGGTGTCATTCATTTTCATCAGCGCCACACAACACATGGACTGTATTGGAGAGTATGATTGGGGTTCCTACACCTTTGCCTATTTCCTCAGGGGAATGCGCATGCGTTCGTAGGGCTTGACAGAGGCTTGGCTAGGATTTTACCCATTTCTACTGGTGAGTATTTCTCTTGTAATTTCCCATGTACAGGTTAAGAGTGTTGACTGACAGCAGATGGTTGCCTTTGTGTTGGCAGTTCTGGGCCTATGAGAGGCTTCCATGCTTATGTCTAGTGAGTGTGTTTGGATTAGATACCTACCCACGAGGACGATAATGGCATCATTCCATACTAGCGGAGGTCCCTGTAGCTGAGGGTTTCACCCATTGCTGCCTACAGTTGGAGTTATTGACAGCTGATGTCATCATATAGATTCCCTATTAAGGGGAGCATTTGAGCATTGGATTTGAGGATGGGTACCCGAATGGTGTCAAACACGTGATTTCCACTCGTAGGATTCCTCTCTTAACAGATGGAGGATGGGAGCTCTATTTAGGAGAGCGTGTTATCAATAGCATCACAAGAGAGATTTGTATACCGATCTTGCCTCCTACCAGGCATTATTGGCCTGTTTCGCAGTCACCCATCATTGATATCCCATTGTTAGGTGTTGACGGTTTTACATTATCAGAGGGTCCCTACACTCAGGAGACATTCCAGCACTAGTGGTTCCCTCAAACCATTAGAGCCCAGACCATGGGGGATATGGTTCTTGGATCCATGATGATGACGGATTGGTTAGCCTGTGTTTGAGATCCGACCCATTTGACACAGATCGACAATTTGACCCGGTAGTTGGATCGGGCACATTTCATTATCCGGCACATGGGCAAAGATCCTTCAGAGGCAGACACTTTTAATCCTTCTAGCTATGGTGCTGGCCTTTTAGGTGACCCAAATGGCTTTGCTGGGGCAAATCCTCCCTTGTATAGGCCTGACATCCCTGTGGATAGAGATCAAGTGACTCAGGAGGAGTTACATCTGGTGGAAAGGATTTATGATGTAGACATTAACACCATTGTCTTCTTCTGATGTATATTTTCGTTATCTCTTTTGATAGGCCTCTGTTAGAGACTAGGTGGCTTTCCCCCATTCTTGCTATATCTTTTGATAGGCCTCTGTTAGATGTAGGGTGTTAATGCCCCATTTCCCTGTATTTCTAGCTGTATAGAGATATATTAGATGATGATATACTTAGGAATGTATGTACAATTTTCCATTCCTTATGTCATATTGCCATCTATTCTTTATTATGCATGTATTATGTAATGCATATGTATGTATGTATAGAGATATTCAGCATTGACCCCTGGATGGTCTTATGATATGGCCCACACAGATGTCTTCTTCGACAGTTAGCCATATTGATCATACTCCACCAGTATTGGTGGCATCCCATATGAGATCGTGGTATGATAGTATGTCACCTTCAGATAGGGTGACTGTAGATCAGTTATTACATCATACTATGACTCTCTTGATGTTTCAAGTTCCCGTAGGCTTCATAGAGGGTATACTGGAGAATTGTATACCATAGAGACATGTCTTCCGGTTTGTCATCCATGAGTTGACTCATACTCTAGAGGAGTACGCACGGTTGATGGTGCTACTAATGGACAGACCTTACGCGTAGATGGCCATTGACGACATGAGCCAATAGTTTATGACTCTCACCAGGCTGAGGCGTAGAGTTATGTAAGATGAGATCACATCCGGTCACATTGTATCCCAACATTTTTTGATGGACAGATTTGGCTCTGAGGATAGTTATACACGACACTCTAGGGATTTCACCATGCCAGAGGATCATTGGCACTCGGCCAGAGTAGATATCTTGCTACTGTGCGTATTATCGTATGTATACATGCTACGGTACATGGATGAGCTAGATATTGGCATCACTATGGCAGTGAGAGCTCTTAGGGAGGGTCACACCATTGTACCTATGATCATAGTAGAGACGCTGAGGTTAGCCACATATTGCAGCACTTACCCTGCAGGGGTATTCACAGGTAGTTCGATAATGTTGTATGTGTGGTTTATGTCACACTTGAGGCCGATTGGCACTTTCAGACGGCACAATTATTGTTTCACCCAAGAGATAGCTATGTCGTACTCCTTTCAGCCTACGAAGTGTACAAATTCTGCATCTTGGTCCATTTTCCTAGTAGGGGTCAGAGATCCATTTGATATATTACCGTGTACAGGGCTCAGCTCACCCTATAACTTCATCACTAATATAGGGCATGTATTATCTCCTCCATTTGGTTTGAGGGGTATGACTACTTACCACCCCCTGGTCGTGATGTGTCAGTTTGACCAGTTCCAGGACTTCCATCCTTTTGAGGGGGCATTGAGTCAGCATTTAGCTTCTCGCCACGTATCAGCAGAGGATAGATCCAGTTGTACGCCTGTTGGGATCAACATGAGCTAGCTGAGTTTTTCGTTAGCCATTCGGTTTGTTCTACAGAGTATTCCGCATGGATGGCGACAGAGACGACATTGACTATGGCAGTATCCATAGTGCTGGGTATTGATTTCAATGATGGGGAGCCTATGGAGGAGACTTTTATTCCCACCGAGGAGGATTTGACTACTGGGTTGCCATCAGTTGTCATGGATTCTCCCAGTATGAGTGCCACTGTGATTCAGCATTCAACACAGTACTTAGAGCAGAGTCTTCATCTGATGACCTTTGAGAGAGATCAGGATAGGGCCTTGATGTTGACAGCTCTTGATGGAAGAGACGACACTCTATTGGAGAGAGACGAGGCCATATCAGCCAGAGATGCATTGATTGTAGAGCGGGATGCTGCCCTATTTGCCCGGGATGTGGCCATCACAGATAGTACTTCAATGAGATCCCTTACGATTGGCATCCTTGCTGATATGAGTGTATACATTGATGAGCATCATGCCACCATGCAGTTAGCCTCGGATCTGCTAGCTCGTGTAGATACCATTGGGCAGGAGCTTGCAGCGTTACCTCCTTCTTCGGAGAGGGATGCTATGTTAGATCTAATAGTACGCATACACACAGATCCGTAGATAGACTTGTATTTTCCTACACAGACTAGCTTAGCCATTTTGTCATGTACAACACATATATATATCAAACAACATTATATATGGCAGGGAAATATATTTTAATTCACTTCCCTTTCAGTTTCTGTATGTAGATATGTAGAGGAGTGTGACTTTTCCTATCTGAGATTGACCGCACCACAGATGGTTGCCCGTACTCCTATTTAAGATGAGCCTAGTTAATTCTATCTCTTATGGATTGGTGTTGCTCTTTGAGGCACAACTGCAACTTAGATGGTCGCCGGATCTCCTATTTATGAAGAGAGGTTAGGTAGTTCCATCCCTTTGGTCTGAAGCCAATGAAGTGTGGTGGATTGAAGTTTGATACCAGTACCAGATGACATGTCTTTGTGTTTTGGTAGGGGTTTAGACCGAACCATAAATGGCTGCCTACGTACTCCTATTGAAGAGGAGATTAGGTCTACGTAGTTTGAACCTGGTGTAAGAGGTTCAACGCTGAATATAAAAGGGTGTAGGAATGTTTTTGTTGTTTTTGTTTTTGTATAAAAAGGGCAGAATTTTTTTTGTTATTTTTGTTTTTGTAGATAGAGGGTAAAAATGTTTTTATTTATTTTTTATTTTTTTATTACAACTGGGCCATATAGAATATGGTTGCCTACGTACTCCCGGGTATCAGCGAGATCAGGTTGACGTAGTTTGCCCCTCAGGACGATTTGTAGTTGAAGAAAAGTCTGAATCCCATATGCAGGCTAAACTACGGGGAAAGAAAGTTTGATCCCATGTATGGGACAAACTGCAGGTGTGAAAAAGTTTAATCCTAAGTTTAGGACAAACTACAAGTGTGAAAAAGTTTGATCCTATGTTCAGGACAAACTACAGGTGTGAAAGGTTCAATCCCTGGTGCGATAACCAAAATTATATGAATGGTTTGAAATAAAGTGAAACCAGGCTGTTGGCTTGAAGAGTATATTTCCCTGAGGGGCAGAAGGGTATGAAGAAGATTTTGTATGTAAGAAAGGGTTAAAAAACCTAAATGACTGGTGATCTGATGATCCAAAACCTGGATGTTTGCTTAATGGTAACCTCAGACATAGTACCGTTTCACGGTGTCTGAGTTGATGAGCTATGGAAATTCATCGCCGTCCATTTCCTATAATCTGAGAGCGCCTCCTGTCAATACCTCCTTGACAACAAACGGGCCTTCCCAACTTGGAGCGAATTTTCCCTTAGATTGATCTTGGTTGTCAATGATCTTCTTCAAAACCAAGTCATGTTGTTTAAATTATCATAGCCAAACTTTTCTGTTGTAGGATCTGGCGATCCTTTGTTGATATAACTGACCATGGAAGATAGTCGCGATTCGCCTTTCGTCTATTAGAGACAATTGGTGATATCTATCTTGTACCCATTGGTCTTCATCCAGCTAAGCGTCCATTAACACTCTAAGGGATTCCATTTCCACCTCTATGCGGAGTACTGCTTCCATCTTATAGGCTAATGAGTAGGGGGTTGCCCTAGTGGAAGTACGCATTGAAGTTCTGTAGGCTAATAAAGTCAGAGGCAAGAGGTCAGGCCATCCTTTGTGATTAGCGGACATCTTTTGCATGATCTTCTTGATGTTTTTATTAGCTGCCTCAATAGCTCCATTCATCTTTAGACGGTAGATGACGGAGTTAAGGTGGTTGATGTGGAATTTACTGTATAACTCCTCCATCATTTTGTTGTTGAGGTTTTTAGCATTGTCTGACACAATTACCTCTGGTTGTCCATATCGACAAATGATAGTATTTCTAATGAAAGCAATGATGAGTTCTTTGGTAACCCTGGGGAAGGAGGCAGCTTCGACCCACTTGGTGAAGTAGTCGATCATGATGAAGATAAACCGATGCCCATTACTGGCATTGGGCTCGATGGGCCAGATCACGTCCATTCCCCACATTGAGAAATGCTAGGGCGAACTCATATTTTGGAGTTTCCTTGGATGGGCGTGGATAGCATTTCCATGAATTTGGCATTGGTAGCACCTCTTGACATTATCATCGCAGTCAGCCTTGAGAGTAAGCCAATAATGCCCTGTTCTGAGGATCTTCTTAACAAGTAGGGGTCCGCTCATGTGTGGGCCACATACTCCACCATAGATTTCATCCATGAGCCTCTGAGCTTGGTCTTTGTCCATGCAAACATATCCTGGAATTGGGTTAGTAGCGTAACCATGTCATTCCTTTGGTTTGGAGTGAGGTCTCAACCAATCTGGATTAGCTTAGGATTTTCTAAGGTTTCGAGATTGAAAGATGTGGTTTGATCAAGGTTAGGTTTAGGTTTGTCTTTGACCCATTCCTTGATCTCCTGAGGTATCTCAATGTCCTCTTGTATTTCCATCAAGTATGAGTCCAACTTTTCATCAAAGTTACAGTCCTTGTGGACAAAAGGCACCTCATCAGCAAGTACAAATACATCTTCAGAGTCCTGAAACAAAATATGCTTTCACTTAATATATGAAACGGTTTAATCATATAAAAGTGTGAGCATGTACTGATAAAACAACTGCTAATACTGTACAGAAAAGTAGGCAGTTAAAGTTATCTATAGGGCAGATGGAATTTCTGCCCATTTTACCCTCGTCGACCAATTCATGGAGTGCTATTCCAATTATCGAGGGTAAAGTCCTGATGGACTGCAGTGATGGAGGGGCTATCATCGTCCTCCTTTTCCCTAATGATGACCATGACATACGGGCAATCATCGTCTGGGGTGTATCTGTTTGTATGCTCATCATGGACAATGATGCGTATACCCGACATCATCCTGGCAATGTCTTGTTTACGTCTCTGTCTCTCTCTTCTTCCACTCTGGGATCAGGAATCAGGACATCTTTTGTTTTAATCGGTATCGGTTTGGAAAATAGCATAGCCATAACATGGGCTGGAACCTTTACTGGAGACTGTACAAGCTCGGGATTTGTAGGTGGAGACAATCGCCGTGTGGCTGAAGTTGAAGGAATCTGTATGTGCTTATGAGGATTCCTGTGACTGGAACTAGAAAAATAGCCTAATCCAGCTGTCCCTAATTGACTGGGCACTTGAATCTGGTGTTTAATACCTTGATGATCTTTGCCCAACCCTTATCCAGATTGATGACCCAATGATATCATCTCTTGAGTAGCCGACATTACTTCGGCAAAAATCTTGGGTGTGAGAGGTGGCGCCCCAATGGGATGGTAATGAATGTTTCTCACCTCCGTATGTATGGAACCCAGCGGGATCAACTTCCCGAATTGAAGCTGATGAGTGGTATATCACCTTGTTTAGGACATTTCGGCTCATCATTAACAATAACTAAGCTATTATTGATAATGAACTTGAGTTGCTAATGAAGGGTGGAAGGGACGGCTCCAGCCATATGAATCCATGGTCTTCCCAAAAGCAGGTTGTATCCCGTGGCTATTATGAGCACGTGAAAGGATACACTGAATGTATATGGACCAATCTCCACTGGTATTTCAATTACTCCAACGGTGTTTCGTCGAGACCCATCAAAAGCTTTGATAATCGTATGACTACTTTTGATCCTCTTGGGGTTGATATTCATCATCTCAAAGATAGCATAAGGACAGATATTCAGAGATGAACCTCCATCTATCAAGACTCCTCCTACCATGTATCCGGAGGACAAAACTGCTATGTGCAACGACTTGCAATGACCGGTCCCTTCAGCGAGCATGTCATCATCAATGAAAGATATCACATTGTTGTTAAAAATGTGATTAACCAGATGTTGGAATTTTTCACATCCACTGATTTCGGTAAATAGGCTTCTTCCAAGACCCTTAGCAATATTTTCCTGTGATCTTCGGAAGCGAAAACCAAATCCAATATGGAATTTTTTTATGGAGCTTCTCTCAAGCTTAAAACCACTTTGGCTTTGTTATGGCCCATGGTACAGAGGAACTCTTCAATCTTCTCCATGGGAACTTTCTCATTTGATATGATGGTGGGTTTCATCACCCAATGGGGAAGATACAATGGATTCTCCTTAGACACTTCAATAGTTATATGTTATGTAGATCTTTCAGCCGATCCATAATTTCATGGGACTTTGTGTAGGGTAAAAATAGGATACTGTGGTCTAAATGGTAAGTTAATTGGCTTTGGTGTAGCCACTTTCAAAGGATTGTCAACACCTTTGAGTTGAATTGCTTGTATTGTGAGTGGTCTAGCATCCTCAGCAGAGATAACTACTACGCCATCCTTCCATTTTATCGGACATGTGTTCCCACTCTCGAGTAACAAAGTGTCGTCATCTGCCATTTGTAGGACACTGCTGTCAATTAAATTTTGAATGAGGTGGCGGGGTGCCCAACATTCTTTTGTGATGTGACCGCGAGAGTGGGAGTGGTACTGGCATACTCCATTGGAATTGAACCGTCTGGAACGGGGATTGATTGGAGGTAGAAGGGATGTAATTCTTCCTTCATTGATCAGCATATGAAATATCTCCTCCATAAGTTGGCCAATGTATGTAAATTCCCGTTTGTTGGCAAAATCCCGACGGGCTTTGGTAGTTGCTCTTTTTGCAAATTTATCCTCCTGTGTTTCACTTTCTGAAGGTGATAATGGAGTATTCATAACAAAAGGCAGGAGACTATCATGCTCCTGACTAATTAATTGGCGTGTGACTTGGTGTTGATGAATCACCAGTTCTGCCAATTGATCTACTTGTTTGCAAAGAGCCTTAATCTTTCGCTCCATCATAAATTAGAACTGCGCATAATACCATCATCGTCAAGACCGTCTTTCTTTGGTGCAGGTTGGCTAGTGGAAGAAGATATGTAATTTTCTTCTAAGGGTGTAAACACTCGGGGGAGTCTGACTTCTCCACCTTTAGGCAATGGAGGGTTTAAAGATTGTGCTTACAAAGGGGAGTAGTTTTTCTCTGGATAGGCATATTCTGACTGCCTTTTTGACCTTGTAGTATCAAGGAAATATCTTCCTCTTCTTTTTATAGACCCTCTGAGGGTTATTTCCATAAGTTCCAGACTAGATGTGCTCAGTAACTACTTTAAGAGCGGATAGATCTTGAATCTTTCCTAACTTCAATCTCATATCAGCCATCTCTCCGTGTTTGATCATTTCAGAAAATGTCTTACCAATTCCAGCTAAGACTCTTTCATAGAAAGGAGCTTCTTGTATGTCTATAAAGGTCATGACCATTTCTAATTCTGTCATGGAAGGAATGACTTGAGTAGCATGGCGCCTCCACCTTTGAACATACTCTCTGAAAGACTCAGTAATCTAGTACTGGTCAGGAGCCATTTAAGATTAGAAGCTATACTGAGTGAGGAAGGCATGAGCTAGTTCCTCCCAACTATGGATCTTTGAGTTGTCTAAGCTGGTATACCACGTTCGGGCTTCTCCAGTCAGACTCTTCTAGAACAACTGCATTCTGAGCTTCTCGTGATCTGCATAAGATCTAAGTTCTCCAATGAACACCTTCAAATGTGTATAAAGATCCCCTAACCCATCACACTTTTCAAAGTCAGGAGTTTTGAACTTCTCTGGATAATGAGCACCAGGGAAACACTCCCGTATACGCCAATTCCTTTGATAGAACGGATGGTTTCCTCCATTTGAAGGACTTTCTTCCTGATATCACCGGTGTCTGGATCTTTTTTAAGATGGGTGTTTTCAGGAATTTTGTTGGTCGTATCCAACTGAAGTTCAGGAATTGTTTTATCTGAACCTTGTGCTCCCCCTTGTGCAGAGGACTCTGTATGTATGGGTATTCGCGAACCCTGAGTAGATTTATGTAGTTCTTTAAGCAAAACAACCAAATCTATAATTTGTTTGCTTAATCTATCAAACTCTTCTCGAGAGACAGGGGCAAAATTAGAGTGGCCAGATGAAGACATGATTGGCTGTAGGCTCGTGGTCTTTTTAGATTTTGAGCGGGTAACAGGCCCAATTATTTCCCTATAAAAAAATTTATATAGTTTAGTCTTAGGGAATGTATAAATGTTTACGTGCTATCATAATGTGAACATTTTAGGAATATTATCCTACAAAACGGCTGTCATTTTGATAGCATGTCAAGTATGACACCCCCAAATCCGAGTTACCTAACCCCCGAGTTTGGTGTTCACGATCCATAATATAATTATCATCTAACTACCCATTCATTGATGAATAGAATATTACCCCACATTAATTGATAAAGTTAATACATTAGTCCCAGGTTCTCTAACCTTAACATTACAAACATACCCTTTAGATATACAAAAAGTGTTTACAAATATAACATAATATATATGTTAAACATAGCTATTATAGCATGACACCTTTGCTTTTGCTCTTCGCAGCACCACTAGCCACTTCGTCCTTATCTGAAATGTTTTATTTAGCAAGGGTGAGCAACAAATTTGTCCCGCAACTTAAGATATACAATAAATGTACGAGAATCAAAACAACAGACTATCTATTTTGATAGAATGACACCAAAGTTTGGAGAACTTTGAAATAATTTGAATAATTTATTCTTCTCAACCAATCTTCTCGCAACCTATGCAACACAGTAGTTCAATAATGAAAGAGTACAATGCTTTCAAAGTTTCTACGATATTCAATTGAATAACAATTTAGAAGTATTCTCCAAAGTATAAGCTGAATGATCTCAAATGATCTTGAAATTATCTTCTCGAGTAACTATCAAAGATTTACTTTGATATACCCAAATACAAGATGGAAATATTTTCTAGAGCTATACTGAGTGATCACAAAGGATCTTGAACTTCTCTTCTCAAGTAACTATCAAAGATTTACTTTGACATACCCAGGTGTATCAGATAACCATAAAGATTAAATCATACCCCTCTGCAAGTACATAAAGTGATCTGCTTCATTATACCCTATATTATGCATAATATTAAAAAATTCTACCCTTTTTTTATAATAAAAGGTTGTTCTTCTCAGTTTTAGAATCAGAATTTGATTTAACAATGAAATACAATGATTTCAAAATCTAATCACATCTCTTCTCTTCTCGAACTTATCAAATTTACTTTCTTGATCTAGCCTAAACAATTGGCATCGTTCTATCAATAATAATTGAATTCTCTTATCTTATCTTCTCTTCTCGAACTTAACAAGTTCTAACAAATATTTGTCTAGCTAGAACAATTAGCTAAGACATTTCTCAACATGATTTGACAATAGACATGAATTATCTATTCTATTTGCAATCACTAATAAATTCTACGGATGTGAATATCCAATAACAATTATTCTATAAATATATATTCTCAGAATCACTAATTCAATTTGAATTAATAAACATGCACTAACTGCGAATAATCAACAATAAATTCTCAGACGTGGTCTAATCAATAATAATTAACCACTATAATATTGAACATATATAACTCAAGGTTGAGTTAAGGAAACTTTCTTTCCGCGTTGATTACAGCTACACAATATACTTATCTACGTTCACAAGACCTATAATCAACAATATCGGCCTCTCAATTAGCAAAAAATTTGACAACACACAATACTGTAATTTACAGTCAATCTTTCTCCTAGACACATTACCACATAGCCACATCAGTGTTTATAACCTATATAAACACTTATCAAGTCTAACTAGTTCAGTCTGGTTGGACTTCGGTCTATTTTCGGTGTTTTGGTCACCCTATCTGACAATTAACACATTGATTGTCTATTAAACTCGGTCTCAAAGCTTCAATATTATATTGGATAAGTCAAATATCATTTATAATATTTTTCGGAAGCTTTTAATAATATATAAACTATTATTATAATTTATAATAATTTTTCAAACATCATATTCATTTTTAAATGATATAAATACTGTTTAATTCCATCATCATTAATATTTAATAATATTAAATTATTAATGATATATTTATCAAAATATTAAAGTTATCAATAATAACTTAAAATATTTTTAAATCATTAATATTCTACTTAAATGATTTTTAAAATATTAAAATCATTTTTAAACCATCACCATTAATATTTAAATATTAATGAATTTATCATAAAAATAATAAAAGTCAGTAATTATAACTTAAAGTATTTTTAAAATATTTTCTCATTTTAAATTAATAAAAACCATTTTTCAATCATTTATTTAATATACTAATTAAATAAATCTAATATCATTAATATTAATTTATTAATGAGAATTCTCCAAAAATATTGAAAATTACATTTTATAATTCAAAATATTTTCTAACACTTTATTCTCATTTAAAATGATTTTTAAATCAATAAAACTATTTTAACTCATTTATTTAATATTATAATTAAATAAATCTAATATCATTAATATTAATTTATTAATGAAAATTCTCTAAAAATATTAAAAGTTAAATTTTATAACTCAAAATATTTTAAACACTTTATTCTTATTTAAAATGATTATTATAATATTAAAATCATTTTTCTCTAATTTATTTAAAATATTGATTAAATAAATTAAATACCATTAATATTTAAATAATTATAAATATTAATGAAAAATATCCCAAATAATTAAAAATTAATTTTCATAATTTAAAATAGTTTTTAAAACCATTTTTGTAATTTTTAGAAATTTATTTCTATTAAGCATTTTCTGGAAATTCAAATAATAAAATAAATATAAACTGTAGCTATATGCTATAGTGACACTTTTCTGTCGTGTTAGGTGTTCTTGAGCTCAGGAACACTGACAACTCAGTGTTCAAGGGTCAAGGTTTGACCACAATTAAATCTCAGTCCATTGTGTTTCTAGGCTTTCTTGTGCATCGATCGTGTAGTAGGTTTTCAACACTACAATTATTAATCAACAACTTGATCATAAAACATCAGATCACGAAGTTCTGGCCATCCAAATTAACTATCGGGCGACTCACGGGTTTTACGGGTAACACTAGAAACCCGACCGATTCTGAGGTTCACTTTGAGACTCGATTAACTTAGTGTTCTGGTAATATATTAAGTGTTATTAAGGTTCCAGTATATAGTCTACATGTCATAGAACACATATACATCAACAGATCAGTCAAACAACATCACAATCACCAAATACATCTCGGTCAAAGGATGTCAGAAAGTGTGTTCATCAAGTTTCTGGGTTTTCCAGAAACTGCAAGTCAATGCCGAGTGACCTAGCTAGTTTGACCACCCATTACTTCGATCCTGTTTGTGATATAAGGGATCTTAAAGCATAGATCATTAGTCCAAACAATAGGCTACACAATGATTACAACAACATCCACAAACAACATCAAACACCGCCGATTTATGACTTAAAAAACATCGATCATTAAAAGCGAATTTACGGGTTTCCCTAATTAGATGCAGTCATGTCCCGTCAATGGGTTTTGACCGATTATAACATGCAATCTAGTCATCCAATGACTTTGATTCTAATTGCAGAACAAAGAACACATATCCGACTATGGATCTAACACATAAAACAAGAAAAATCATGAACATAGAAAAATCTGTGGCTCCTGACATTAGCTTGTTAGACCACAAATAATGTTCTTGAGTAGTTTTGAAAAACTTCAATTTTTACCAACTTTGATGCTATGGATCTATAATAGATCATCATAGATCATCATAAAACATCTTAAAACACTTATATAAACACAAAAACATAAATTTTTCTAAGCATACAAGATCAAAATAGCTTTTAGGGTCTATACCTCCTAGCCAAATCTTTGATCCTTAGCTCTCCAATCTGATCTTAGGTGATCTAAAGGCTGTATTTGGAACTTAGTAACTTACTAATTTTAGAGGTTTGAAGAGAGGAAAAGTTGTTGAGAGCTTTAGAGAAAAATGACCAAAAGAATGGACTTTCTCTCTCGCAAATCTATATATAATATGATATAAAGCACATAACTGATATAAAGGACTAATTTTGCTGGAGATTTTTAGCCACAAAGTCAAAGTATTAGGTTACCAACTAAAGCTTTCGCAAGTTTTATAAGTTACATAATAAAAAAATGTAAAAAGGGCATTTTGGTCATTAATCTTGAAATTATAATGGTAAACTTGACATTTTTCCAAACCCTTAGGGTTTAACCCTAAGGTTCTAAGCCTAGGTTTTACAACTTTAATTTCTAAAATTTCCAAATAGGATTTTAATTAGAAAAATTAAAATTTCTAAATTACAATTAGGGTTTTCTAATTATATTTGATTTTCCTAATCATATTAACATTTAATAAACACATTAGGCTTGCCAATTAGGATTAGGGTTTCCTAATTAGGGTTTAGGATTCCCAGTTTTAAAATTAGGGTTTCCCGGCATACGATTAGGGTTTCTAACTGCGTGATAGGGTTCCTAATTCTGAGATTAGGGTTTTTTATCTCTTACTAGGGTTTATTAATTTTAAACCTTATCCGATCAATCATTGATCAAAATTTCTCTTCAGTACAAACACGCACTTATCAATATAATTATTTTAATTATATTTTCTATCAAATCCATATCTAGAATTAGGGTTAGGGTTTCTAAAGCTGTTAAGCATAACTCTACTCTTATTTATCAGTCAATACACAAATTGACCACTTTTTGAGACTCGTATCAAAGATACACAGTACAATATTAACAGTCAATATCAATATTAAATAAAAAATAAATTATTCATAAATTTTGAATTATTCCAAATCCCGGGTTATTACATTCACCCCTCCTTAAAAGGATTCCATCCTCGGAATCACCGCTTTCTATTTCTATACAATCTTTTAAAGTTGTATCATCAATTCATTCTTATTAACACAATATTAATTTGTCTCTCATATTATAACCTATGATTTGGATCTATAAAAGAAAACAAGTCACAACAATATTCTAACTCGTATTTCTGGTGTATTTTAATTTCTAACCGAACTCGTTACCTGTCGCCTCTTCATGACAGCTACTGCATTTGGAACTGTCATGTTAAAAGTGAATGATGTTGGTCTTCCCTACTGAGTTGATTCTTTGATCCATATTGTTCTTCTGTTGGTTCCCTTATTCACCCTCTTCTTTGGGCAATCACGCACCAGATGATCGATTGATCCACACGCAAAACAATCTCGCGTCTTCTTTGGAATGGGAGACTCGAGAGACATGTGTCCCTCATGGCCACAGTTGTAACAGACTCCTTTTTTCTTCAAACAACCTCCTTGATGACGCTTCCCGCAAACTACACACGGCGTACCTTTCCTCATACTCTCTTTTAGATTATTTCCTAAATTAACATTATCATCCCTCTTACGTTTATTAAAATCCCTGCCTCCATTACCACCTATCATATTATTCCCTTCAGCCTCCTTTCTATGTTCATGACTATTCTTCAATACAGCTTCCATTTCTCCCTCAACGATAATGGCTTTTTCCAATAAAGTTGAAAATGAATTAATTTGCAGTACATCTAACTTCTCGAGTACCAATGATTTCAACCCATTCCTAAAACATCGCGCATTAAGTTCTTCAGTGTTCACTTGATGTGGAGTAAATTTAGCTAATTCGTTGAACTTGACAAAATATTATGTCACTGACATATCCTTCTGCTTCAGATTCAAAAATTGTTCTTCCATATTTTCCTTTAGACTTCCCTTCCTTGGCGGCATTATCTGATAAACATCTTATATTAATTCTACACAAATTCTTATTAACCACACAATAAAAATTTAACACATATTTCTCGTATAATCGCATATTTATTCAATTAACACATAGTACATTTAGTACCTAACACATATTACAATCCCTTTTTAAATAATATCAGGATTAAAAACAACACTTTACACAAAAAGTTACAATTCTCCATCTTTACACAAAAAGTTACAATTCTTCATTCACACATATCTACTCCCAGTTCATCAAACTTACCACACCTAGGGGTTCAGGAACTTGCCACAACTATATGAGTGTATGAACTTATCCTAGTCAGACCTTTGGTGTCCATTCGCTGAGGGGTTTAGAAAAAAACATTTCATATAATTATGAGTCATGAACTTACCGTAAGTATGAGTTTTAAGAACTCAAAAATTAATCTTAATCTTATATTTATATAGAAAATAAAGATTTTATTCATACAAACATATATATTTACATATGTTCACTCATTGTTCTCGATATTACAAATTTTAATATCATAATCTTCTACCAAAAGATATTATCACTCATATCTAAGTTGTCTACCGACCACTCCCTTCACCAGTCTTCTTCTTGCTGGGACACTTGTTGAATTCGTGCCCCGTTTGCCCACATGAAAAAAACTTCCTCATATTCGGCTTAGGACAATGTAGGGAAATATATCCTTCCTACTTACAGTTGAAACACACGTTCTTCCACATCATGCATTCTCCCACGTGAGTCTTGCCACACTAGCTACAGACTTGCTTCTTCTTTGGGTTTGAATTTTTAGAATTATCGCTGTCGTTGTCCCTCTTTCTATTGTTCTTGCCTTTCTGCTTGGTTGTTCCCTTTGACGATCCACCACCTTCTGTCTTCATCCTTTCCACCCGCGCCTTCAGCTCGTTCCGTTCTTCAGTCATTTCGCTTAACGCTCAATCCGTCTTCCACAACTCCTCCAAGAGAAATACTTTACTTTGGAGTTCCTGGACTTCTGCAGATACTTGATCTTTCTCCCCAACTTTAGTCTAATTCCTTAACTCCACCTTAGTTTCTTTAGACTCCGCCTCCTCATCACCACTCAAATACATCTCTGGATAATCATCATAATCACTCCCAAGATTGATCATAGGTTCATCTTTTCCCACCTCTTCAACTGACTCGCTTTGCGCTGGCACCTCGGCTACTGGCACTGGGGCTATGACACCCCCAAATTCGGGTCCCTTCGAACCTCGGATCCGATCCGCCACGATACTACTATCGTCAAACTATTTATATCTTTTATTCATAACTTAATGAATATAACCTTTCTTATTATAATTTAGAATATAAATTCTTTCCACTTCCAGGATCTATGTAATGACCCCAAACAATTATAAGTTTCAAATCTTGGTCATTTACCATTCCTGTCTTACATCATATTCGATGTTATATAAATATACGAAATAATTTAAACTTTTTCAATCTCCTTTGAAAAAAATCTTTTATTGATGTCTTAACTTGAATCAATTACAAATCCCTGAATCAAATTATGCTATGATTCACTCTATTCAATTTCTGTATAAATTCTTATACCTTAATTCAAACTCCTCTATGTACCGCCTAGTACAACTTTACAAGCTAACATATATTACACATCGTAAACTACTATCAAGTATATCTACTAGAACCTAAACATGGTTCAAGAGCATATATTTAATTAAACAAATCAATCTCCTTTGATGTGATTAAACTTTATCAATCAAGTAGCACGTAATCTTTACCGTGTGTCCTTAACTTGCAAAAGTGGTTATTTGCAAGGGTGAGCTCGACAGCCCAGCAATTCTAACAATTTTCATGCAGCACATAGCATATAATAGCATATTCAGTTCATGCATTCATAATCAATTAATATTTACTACGCATGTTACTTCACAATAACAGACATAGAGATTTACTTCACAAGCATATTATCAAATCAACTTCCACATTTCATATATATCTCATATGCATTTCATATATTCATCAACATTCTAATATCATAACATAGCTCAACTAACAGTTATCGAATTCACATAACAAATAGGAACTGAAAGACTTGCCTGATTTGTAGTTTATTAACTACGACTTAATTGCTTAAAGCTTATCTGCACTTCGTGTATTCCTACACAGTTATATAATCATGGATTCATATCCATTAGTCATGCATTCATTCATTCTTAATGTAATAATAATTTTACATTGTTCTTTAACTAGGTTAGTAAAACCTACACTTCACTTTCTCATCATACGCTTAGAATAGCTAGGTATGTATAGTATACCTTAGCTACACATGTTCAATATCATCATTCATAAATCTATTACACACGTGACTCGCTATGTGTTGGTTACACATTTCAAACTCATAGATCAATGTTTCATATAGTTCTTGCATTTTGCAAACTTTAATAACCATTACATGCTCTTAGGCTTAAAACATCGTCCATGTCAAGTACTATAGCTTAGGATAGTACTATAAGTAAGTTGCCAAAATCAGAAAGCAAATAAAATGTCTAGACAAAGCGTCTCTGGTGTTGTTTACTATTTGAGGTTAGGCTTGGGATCACATCGCATTCTTGGTAGTCCCTGGCTAGACCAAAGTTGAGTATTTATTTTCTGGTTTCATCTGGGTTCTCAGCATGCATGACTGTTAACACATAACTTATCCTCATGTTTATAGGTCTTAGCCCAAGTTGGGTGTCTCGTGTTTTTACTTTAAGTTGTTTTCACTAAGTAGGTTCATGTACAAGGAATGAACTATCTTAACCATTTCATCACGTAAGGATGTTAAATGCCTATAACGCGTATGCTCGTATATATTCAATTCATTAGTTCATCATTTGAGAAATCATTACAATTCATACTCGCACGACTTATATGGTGTCTAACTAGATGAGCACACATGTAAGCCATGTTTATAAAAGCTTAGTTTCGCAAGGCGTTCAAATTCATTTTTAAAAGTCATTCTAGGCCAAGCTAAAGCAACTAGGTGTAACTTTAAATCTCATTTCATAGTTAACTAAGCCGTGTATGTATGTTATTATGTTTAGAACTTTAAGTCCACAAGTTACTTTAAGTTCGTTCTCAAAGTTTCAAGTTTTCTTTAGAAAACATTTTCAACTAAGCTATTGTAGGTTGATAATAAGTAAGGCCACTTTAAATCACTTCTCATTCTTAGGTATACTCATATCTCAACAATAGGTATGTGTTAGAATATCATAACTTCAAAGATTCAAGGTTCGTAAATATTTGTTTTTCCAAAACTTTAAGTTTCTTTTCAAAACACATACTAATTAATGCTAAAGTATTCTCTTATGAGTAAGGTAATCTTATATGTCATGTCTAATATCATTCATTTTTATGTTTTATCACTTAGAATAACATATTCTATCGCCGGGAGCACTATACTTGTGTATGTGCTCGCTCGACGCCCTCCGATCGCCTCCGAATACATAATAGTCACAAAGATTACTATTTTGACCCTTGCAAACGACCTCAAATTGAAAACCTTAAAGAACAAAAGTTGTAGGTCTATTTGTTCTTGTTCCAGATCATCTTGAATCACGTCAATCGGAGTTCGTATGAAAATATTATGCCTAATTTACTATAGCAGGTCAAAGTAGTCCACGATTCTTCGATGTCCGTGTGATTTGCGCCCCCATTGGCCTTTGGGGGCGCAGCTATGCCACAGGAGGAGGCAGACGCCTCGAGTTTACGCACTTCGCGGTTTTATAGACCAAACCTCCTTCCAATCATCATAACATGAGTTATACTCATCCAAATTAGCTCATTTTCAATTCTATAGGTTTGTAACTCATAAAACTATAACATACCAATAACCCATCAACTAACATAAATATTAACTAACCCAAATATGGATTTATAACTCATGTTCATCCTAAACATTCATGCTTGACAAATTTAGCGAATTAATTCACTACGAATTCGTTTCTCAACCAAATTGGTTCGTTTAACTTTAGTTGATTTCGCATATGACTATATTAACAATACCTAGCATCAATTCATGAATTATAACAATCCTTAGCCATAAATTGTGTGACTTAAAAGCTAGTTTTTCATGATATTTTTGTGAAATTGAAACTTAGGAAATCAACATCATATAGGTTAGCATTATTACCTTTTGAATGCTTAGGTTGCTCAATTTCTCCCTTCTAGGATTGTTAAACTCTTCCTTAATCTCCAGCAACTCAAACTCTCAAACTCAATTTTTTTTTGACAGACAATTCATCTAACGGGACTTTGAGAAGGAGAGGCTCTATTTATAGCAAATCTAATACTCAGTTAATAGGCTTGCACACTGAATTAATCCAAGGGGAGGAGGAAGAAGCCAGTGGATGTTGAAGATTTGGTTACCAACTCCATTTCCCTTCATTCCTTACTTCATCATCAGCTCTACTTCTTAATAATGAAGGAATAGGATATGCCAATGGCCTATCTTACGGCAGTTATAAAACATGTGACAAAGATTTTGGGACAAGGCTAAATCTCAGCAACTAAAGCTTAGTTTGGTTCCTTTAATTCCCAAAATATAATTTTAATGTACAATTGTTACCATATTAGGAAATTTAGGGATAAACTTTATACTCACATCAAATAATCCATGTACATTAAATACATGTAATAAAATATCGCAGTCGGGTATTATTATCTGAGTAGTTTCATAATTATTTCTACTACTCACATAATCATATTATACCTTATTTAACATTAATGTTTATTTAAAACATTGATTTCCTTTCTTAGTTTCTAGAATACACAGATATTTAATCATTTATGTGTTAAAGTTACATATGACTTCACTGTACCACTTGGTACCCTATATCATTCGCCCCAATTAAATGTCACACTTCATGTATCCTTAGGCCATAGATATTTAATATCACTACTACCCTCATTTTCCATATTACACATAGTAATACTATTTAATAATAATGTCCACATTAATATTTTAATTGGGCTAAGTTTAATTCAATTGGGTATTCCTAACCCATAATCACATTTTAATATCACAACGATTAATTAGTATTAATTATTTATTATCTTACAATAATTAGTATGTACAACACTAATTAATATAATTCCTTCATTTCATTTCTTCCATAAATTGTTCCAAAACAATTTTCTTTAGCCACCACATACAATATTAACCTTATGCATCAATCTCAAACCAATAATTACTTATGACTATATTGGTTCTTTTAATCATTTACCTTTCAAATATCAACCCCTTTTTATATATTACCATACTATGTAATATACAAAAATATCAAATATTAATTAACATATTTATTTCGTTTTCTTCATGTAAAGCGCACATATTAATTCACCATTTTACCTAAGTGAATTACTCCTTTAGTTCAATTTACTATCACGCCACTGCCACACAAGGCTTTAATACTCAAATTATATTATTCTATAATATACTTTTAGTTAACCAATATTTATTCTTGTTTAATTAATTTCCATAACTAACTCTCATTAAATTCATGCTTTGTTATCCTACTCCATTCATGGACAACTTAGGCACCCTATATGACCCTTATAAGAGTTATTAGTATCCATTTATTGGAATCAAATGTTCATAACTTACTCAAAATTTTCTCTAGAGGCCAGAAGTAGCAATTGCGCCATACCAAATTTCGAGTGAACAAGTTACGTATTAGCGTAAGCTGAAACCTTACACTTCTAAATATTTTTACATCCTCCTTGAGTGTTAACTAAATCTAACATTAATCCTCTCTTTGGTTTCACACCATCGGTTACTATTTTCCTTAACAATTTAAGGATCACGCTTCGAGTTCTAAAACTCTATTTTCCCTCATTAATGTAACCAACTATACAATTCATTTACGTTTTCTTACCACCAATAACACAACACTCGAATATAACAAATACATTTATACCTTTAATCCTCACTTCTCACCGTGTATCTATTTACTGAATAATTCTCTAACCACTTTAAAGGTATATCGATTTCCTTCTCTTGTCAACAACGTACACTCATACAAGAGTAAACATAGCGCGCGTCGAGTCTTTAATATTATTCGATATAGTACACCGAGTGGTTTCCCACAAACAACCAATAAATTAGTTTCCGTCTCGTCTAAACTATTTTCACAGTGAGTTAGATCGGTTACTAATTCGTATATACCCCCGCTCTCTGAAGGAATTATTTAGCCCAGCTTCTATACATCAACCATTAAAGAGTAAGATTGCACTACCTTAGACTTGATATTCACTCGTACATATACTCCAGAAATTGGTGATTATCAACGATATTTTAATGTCACCAACTTACTAATATAAAATAATTTTCTCATAAATTATTTAACATCAATAGATAAATTTTTATCCATCTTCTTACTAATTCATCTCTACAATATATAATAAATATATAATAACGGTATATATTTATTAAACACAACATCACTTATCACATAGCTCACAATACCACATATACCATAACACACTTATATATTCTTGTTCGAACCCATCTCGTGTTTTAAGAATTTTATCTACTAAATTCTTATTTTAATAGTTTCTAAAAATTCGGGTTCTTACATCCTCTCCCCCTTATAAGGATTCCATCCTCGGAATCACTGAAACCTCCTCTACTCGATGTTATTTCGAATATTACATATTCTTTTGAATAATTTTATTCATTCTCTTTTCAGAAGTTTTATTATAACTTGATCACTTGCATTCTACCACATTCTCCTTTCTAAGGAACATTCTACTCACTACATTCATCACACAGAAGAATAAGAGTCTTCCACAATTTTTCAATAATCGGGAAATAGTATGAATAACTCAGATTCCAATTTACGCTGAGGGGTCACACAAGACCGTGAACTAGTGCTTCAACACAATCCTTTACACTGCAAACCAGAGTGTTTATCTATTACGAAGACTGAAAACACCCTCCACACGTACACTAGGTGGCCAACCTATTGCACCGATACGTTGGACCACAACGTAGTGTTTTGTAACGACTACATACATTATGCTCGAAACCATTGTCCCCGAAAACATGTCCCCTTATAGGGTTGTTCAACTCAACTTTTCAACATCTGAATCCTCACCAGAGCAATTTGGGTTGGCATAAATACTCAAGAACGCTTGAATTCCACCAATATTTTTAACGATCGTCTAAGCCAAGAATCAAATAGCTTAGACTTTTATCAACAATTCGGACATCAATCAAAATAATTTGGCCAACTTAATTGACCTTCTTTATAACTTAAAAGAAAACCAAAATTCTTTTATGACGTCATGATACCGTACCAGATTAGTAGTACGTTGAGGATTCCGCCATTATGTGACTTTGTCATATTACATCACACCATAGTGGGTTGACGATCTTCGATCACAACCAACACTAGGTTCAACTGCATTGATGACTCCATCGTTTACCATTTCTACACCATACCAAATGATGCACATGGTTAGAAATACATTTTGAAATTTTTTATATCATTTTTGTCTTAGCCGAAACAATTAGCATAGACATAAGAATAACGGTATTGTTTTTAAACATCATTGGTTCAATCACATGATCCAATGTTTTTCAAGAAAACAGAAATGCAAACATTAGCACGAAGTCAATAAATTTTGAAAATCTAGCAGAGCTAGAAGATTTATAAAATTCATGTTTATCCATCAATTTCAATATTTACTCCATAGCTTCATTCTACCAATCTCTAACACCATCAATGCTTACTATTCCAAAATTTCTAACTTCATAACATATATATACCTGATATAGTTCATCAAACTTACCACACTTTGGAAATTCAGGAACTTGCCATAATCATATGAGTTTAAGAACTTATCTAGTGGACTATAAGCGTCCATTATTTGAGGGTTCAAAAATATTTCATATAATTATGAGTCACGAACGTACCATAAGTATGAATTTTAAGAACTCGCAACTTAGCCTTATATTCTCTAACTATAACCTATCTAACTATAATGGAATCAAATGTTCATAACTTACTCAAAATTTTCTACAGACCGGCGCAGCTGCGCTAGTCACAGGCTTAGAAATGGCGCAGCTGCGCCATACCAAATTTCCAGGCAGACAAGTTCTGCATTAGCAGAACTGAAACCTTACGCTTCTAAATATTTTACACATCCTCCTTGAGTGTTAACTCGTCTAACATTAATCCTCTCTTTGGTTTCACACCATCGGTTACTATTTTCCTTAATAATTTAAGGATCACGCTTTGAGTTCTAAAACTCTATTTTCCCTCATTAATGTAGCCAACTATACAACTCCTTTACGTTTTCTTACCACCAATAACACAACACTCAAATATAACACATATATTTATACCTTTAATACTCACTTCTCACCGTGTAACTATTTACTCAATAATTCTTTAACCACTTTAAAGGTATATTGATTTCCTTCTCTTGTCAACAACGTACACACATACAAGTCTAAACATAGCACACATCGAGTCTTTAATAGTATTCGATATAGTACACCGAGTGGATTCCCATAAACAACTAACAAATTAGTTTCCGTCTCGTCTACACTATTTTCAAAGTGAGTTAGATCGGTTACTAATTCGTATATACCCCGCTCTCTGAAGGAATTATTTAGCCCAGCTTCTATACATCAACCATTAAAGAGTAAGATTGCACTACCTTAGACTTGATATTCACTCGTACATATACTCCAGAAATTGGTGATTATCAACGATATTTTAATGTCACCAACTTACTAATATAAAATAATTTTCTCATAAATTATTTAACATCAATAGATAAATTTTTATCCATCTTCTTACTAATTCATCTCTACAATATATAATAAATATATAATAACGGTATATATTTATTAAACACAACATCACTTATCACATAGCTCACAATACCACATATACCATAACACACTTATATATTCTTGTTCGAACCCATCTCGTGTTTTAAGAATTTTATCTACTAAATTCTTATTTTAATATTTTCTAAAAATTCGGGTTCTTACATCCTCTCCCCCTTATAAGGATTCCATCCTCGGAATCACTGAAACTTCCTCTACTCGATGTTATTTCGAATATTACATATTCTTTTGAATAATTTTATTCATTCTCTTTTCCGAAGTTTTATTATAACTTGATCACTTGCATTCTACCACATTCTCCTTTCTAAGGAACATTCTACTCACTACATTCATCACACAGAAGAATAAGAGTCTTCCACAATTTTTCAATAATCGGGAAATAGTATGAATAACTTTCGATTCCAATTTCTGTTTGAGGGGTCACACAAGGCCAGTGAACTAGTGCTTCAACACAATCCTTTTGCGCAACCCAGTGTTTATCTATTACTAAGTGAAAACACCCTCCACACGTACACTAGGTGGCCAACCTATTACCTTGCCGTCGTTGGACCACAACGTAGTGTTTTGTAACGACTACATACATTATGCTCGAAACCATTGTCCCCGAAAACATGTCCCCTTATAGGGTTGTTCAACTCAACTTTTCAACATCTGAATCCTCACCAGAGCAATTTGGGTTGGCATAAATACTCAAGAACGCTTGAATTCCACCAATATTTTTAACAGTCGTCTAGCCGAATCAAATAGCTTAGACTTTTATCAACAATTCGGACATCAATCAAAATAATTTGGCCAACTTAATTGACCTTCTTTATAACTTAAAAGAAAACCAAAATTCTTTTATGACGTCATGATACCGTACCAGATTAGTAGTACGTTGAGGATTCCGCCATTATGCGACTTTGTCATATTACATCACACCATAGTGGGTTGACGATCTTCGATCACAACCAACACTAGGTTCAACTGCATTGATGACTCCATCGTTTACCATTTCTACACCATACCAAATGATGCACATGGTTAGAAATACATTTTGAAATTTTTTAAATCATTTTTGTCTTAGCCGAAACAATTAGCATAGACATAAGAATAACGGTATTGTTTTTAAACATCATTGGTTCAATCACATGATCCAATGTTTTTCAAGAAAACAGAAATGCAAACATTAGCACGAAGTCAATAAATTTTGAAAATCTAGCAGAGCTAGAAGATTTATAAAATTCATGTTTATCCATCAATTTCAATATTTACTCCATAGCTTCATTCTACCAATCTCTAACACCATCAATGCTTACTATTCCAAAATTTCTAACTTCATAACATATATATACCTGATATAGTTCATCAAACTTACCACACTTTGGAAATTCAGGAACTTGCCATAATCATATGAGTTTAAGAACTTATCCTAGTCAGACTATAGGCGTCCATTCGCTGAGGGGTTCAAAAATATTTCATATAATTATGAGTCACGAACGTACCATAAGTATGAATTTTAAGAACTCGCAACTTAGCCTTATATTCTCTAACTATAACCTATCTAACTATAATGGAATCAAATGTTCATAACTTACTCAAATTTTTTCTGAGGCCAAGGCAGTGCGCTAGTCACAGAGCTTAGAAATGGTGCATTTGCGCCATACCAAATTTCGGCAGGACAAGTTACGCATTAGCGTAAGCGAAACCTTACGCTACTAAATATTTTACACATCCTCCTTGAGTGTTAACTTCGTCTAACATTAATCCTCTCTTTGGTTTCACACCATCGGTTACTATTTTCCTTAATAATTTAAGGATCACGCTTTGAGTTCTAAAACTCTATTTTCCCTCATTAATGTAGCCAACTATACAACTCCTTTACGTTTTCTTACCACCAATAACACAACACTCAAATATAACACATATATTTATACCTTTAATACTCACTTCTCACCGTGTAACTATTTACTCAATAATTCTTTAACCACTTTAAAGGTATATTGATTTCCTTCTCTTGTCAACAACGTACACACATACAAGTCTAAACATAGCACACATCGAGTCTTTAATAGTATTCGATATAGTACCGAAAGTGGATTCCATAAACAACTAACAAATTAGTTTTAGTCTCGCGTCTACACCTGTTTTTCAAAGTGAGTTAGATGGGTTACTAATTGTATATACCTCCGCTCTCTCCGGGAATCGTTTAGCTCAAACTTTCTATACATCAACCATTAAAGAGTAAGATTGCACTTTACCTTAGACTTGATATTCACTTCATACATATACTCGAAATTGGTGATTATCAATGATATTTTAATATCACCAACTTACTAATATAAAATAATTTTCTCATAAATTATTTAACATCAATAGATAAATTTTTATCCATCTTCTTACTAATTCATCTCTACAAAATATAATAAATATATAATAACGGTATATTTTTATTAAACACAACATCAGTTATCACATAGCTCACAATACCACATACGCCGTAACACACTTATATATTCTTGTTCAAACCCATCTCGTGCTTTAAGAATTTTATCTACTAAATTCTTATTTTAATATTTTCTAAAAATTTGGGTTCTTACAGGTGCAACAATGGATAACATCTTCATACTCATCTCATCTTCTCCCGAAATCCTACAATCAGTTTAAACAACTTGATTAGTACTTCACCAGTACGAAACTCTCACACTATGTGACCACATATCTCACTATTAATGCACTTCGGCAATCCCTCACTTATTACTCTAAATGAGTATTTCTCTATCTCGTTTATGGTTATAATCCTAAGGATTTCCCCCCACTTAAGGTTTATAACCTATAACTTTGATACCAACCTGTGACACCCCCAAATCTGGGTTACCTAACCCCAGAGTTTGGTGTTCATGATCCACAATATAATTATCATCTAACTACCCATTCATTGATGAATAGAATATTACACCACATTAACTGATAAAGTTAATACATTAGTCCCAGGTTCTCTAACCTTAACAGTATAAACATACCCTTTAGATATACAAAAAGGGTTTACAAATACAACATAATATGTATGTTAAACATAGCTACTACAGCATGACACCTTTGCCTTTGCTCTTCGCAACACCACTAGCCACTTCATCCCTATCTGAAATGTTTTATTTAGCAAGGGTGAGCAACAAATTTGCCCTACAAGTTAAGATATACAATAAATGTACGAGAATCAAAACAACAGACTATCTATTTTGATAGAATGACACCAAAGTTCAAAGAACTTTGAAATAGCTGAATAATTTGTTCTTCTCTAACCAATCTTCTCGCAACCTATGCAACATAGTAGTTCAATCATGAAAGATTACAACGCTTTCAAAGTTTCTACGATATTCAATTGAATAACAATTTAGAAGTATTCTCCAAATTTTAAGCTGAATGATCTCAAATGATCTTGAAATTATCTTCTCGAATAACTATCAAAGATTTACTTTGATATACCCAAATACAAGATAGAAATATTTTCCAGAGTTATACTGAGTGATCACAAAGGATCTTGAACTTCTCTTCTCGAGTAACTATCAAAGATTTACTTTAATATACCCAGGTGTATCAGATAACCATAAAGATTAAATCATACCCCTCTGCAAGTATATAAAGTGATCTGCTTCATTATACCCTATATTATGCATAATGTTTAGAAAGCGCGCAACGGCCGAATATACGACTAAAAATTCTACCACTTTTTTATAATAAAAGGTTGTTGTTCTCAGTCTTAGAATCAGAATTTGATTTAACAATGAAATACAATGATTTCAAAATCTAATCACTTCTTTTCTCTTCTCGAACATATCAAATTTACTTTCTTGATCTAGCCAAAACAATTGGGATCGATCTATCAATAATAATTGAATTCTCTTATCTTATCTTCTCTTCTCGAACTTAACAAGTTCTAACAAATATTTTTCTAGCCAGAACGATTGGATAATACATTTCTCAACATGATTTGACAATAGACAGGAATTATCATTCTATTTGCAATCATGTGATGCCCCCAAAATAGGTATACATCACCTATTACGAAGTGCGCCAAATACATGATCTGAGAATACAAATACAATCTTAAATATATACAACATGAAGTTTGTGAGTTTTAATACAAATATTGTCTTATAGGCGATTATTAAAACTCAAAATAAGTCCTCAATACATTTATTAACACACTATTTCATAGAATAGTGAGGACTACTAATCTTATCGTGCGGACCATCACTCGGTTCCCCGAACTAGTCCTGCTTACGTTCTCATTTCACGAAGAGAACAATTAAAGTAAAAGGGTGAGCTCAACTAGCCCGATAAGAAATATTATGACTAAGATAATGCGAGAATAAATTATCATTAGCCTTGACAATATTAAAGCGATAAAATCTGATAGACATCAAGTTTAAGCTGCGGTGAACAAGCAATCCATTAAAAGAGTCAAGTAGAGAATAAAATCTACTATCTTTTATGATTTAAAAGGTTTTCATCACTTTTATCATTTGAGACTCAACAATAAATAATCCACTCATCCACACTTTTCTGACCGTAGATATTCATTAGTATCGTAACCACAAATTATCCATGCACTTCTGACGAGGATATTCGTGTATTCATCGATGGTCATGATCATGCCAACAAGCTGTCCATCAATGCACTCTGAGCAGCGAGGACTTTTACCACATCATTTGTAACATTACGATTGGTGATTATGGAGATTAATCCACGGTCATAATCATACCAAGTCCATCTATGCACTCTGAGTCACAGATGACTTTCAACATAAAATAAACATGAGGATGATGACAATGATATAAGAATTCAATTAAACAAGTTCAAGAATTAATTTATCCAAGAACTAATAATGTCCAAATTGTCAACATGATACTTTTTTATAGGGTAAAATTCAAGAATGCTTGGAAGAATATTTCCTTGAAAAGATACTGGATGAAGCGCAAATATCAAGGATATTCCACTAATTTCATGGAGTATTGAAGTCAAAACTTTAACCAACTAAGTATAATAAAGAATGGAATAACAAAAGAAATTACCAGACATGCGATAGACCGCACAGACAGGTTATTCTAACAGAATAATAAATAATGGAACCAGGTCATGCGTAAATGCGTGTGACGAGGATATTCAATAGAATAATAAATAATGGCAAGGGTCGTGCGTAGCGCGAGACGAGGATATTCCAGCGAGAATAATAAACAAGCGGAACCGGTCGTGTGTAAATGCACGGGCAGGATGTTCAAGCGAGAATAATAAAGAATAGAATAACGGAAGAATTTCACCGTGTATGCGGTGCTTGGCATAGGCAGTTATTCGACATAATAATAAAGAATGGAATAATGAAGTTTTCTTCATGAAGGCGAAAAAAGAAATAATACCCACTACGTAGTAAAGAAGAGTATTTCATTTGGTAGGGCGAGGATATTCTTGAAGAAAACTTGCCTTTACACTCAAAGCTTCTTAAAACTCTAAAGAAATCGCTCGAAGATTATAGAAGAATTCTACGAACTTACGGTGTGGTTTTAATTCTAGCTAAGCATCTATTTATAGGAAAATAGAAAGGATACTATGTTGCCTTTATCTTGATAAAATATAATATATTCTATTTATAATCAAATAAAATAAAACTTTATAAAAAGTATTACATTTTATATAAAAAAAATTTACTATGCAAATCTATGCGAGCCTTATGCAAACATTATGCATAATAAAATATAATATATTCTAATTATTGTACAATAAAACAAATAACTTTATAAAAGTATTACATTTTTATATAAAAGATTTTACTATCTGAAAACACTATGAATAATAAAATATAATATATTCTAATTATTATCAATAAAACAAATAACTTTATAAAAGTATTACATTTTATATAAAAAGCTTTTACATTTTATTACATTAATAATACTAATAAACAAAATTTATATATATATATATATATATATATATAACTTAGTGACTTCATAAAAGATACCTCGATATATCTAACAATATTTATCATTATTATTATAATTCACAATATTAATCAATCGAATTAGTTCTCACAGGAAAGGGGCTTTCGATAAGGATTTTCCCCTATTGGCGGCGTAATTAGGTGACGAACCTCTCCTTGTGAGAACTTCTAGACATCGTTAATATTGTAAATAATAATATTAATAACTCTGTCATCTCAATTATTGATTTAATAATATATAAAATATCAACAATAATTGAATCAAATAACGTGAGATCTGATGCAATAATTCTTTGAAGCGATAATTGAACAAAAGCGAGTGACTTCTCACGTAAGCATCAATAATCAATATCGTGTACTCTTAACCGACCGGCGCGTATTCTTTGTACTTTTACTCTTAGAGTAGTTCAACGGTTTGAGCGTAAAATTTACTTAGATTATTTTCATAAAAATATTTTTGTCATTTTCTCGATCAAATGATAATTCCATTGTGTAGTCCACTGATGATTGTGCCATTATACGAATATTCCTGTTAAAATGAATAGTCCACGACCAATCAAATATTATATAACAACTTGCGTACTTTTGCAAAATTTATAAATATTACCCACAACTATAACATTATATCAAATTCATGCCATAATATTTAAAATAATATTTATAGAAAAATCGACTTTATTAAAAAGTTGGGGTCTTACAAATCACTAATAAATTCTACGGATGTGAATATCCAATAACAATTATTCTATAAATATATATTCTTGAATCACTAATTGATTTGAATTAATAAACATGCCTTAGCTGCGAATAATCAATAATAAATTCTCGGACGTGGTCTAATACACAATAATTAACCACCATAATATTGAACATATATAACTCAATGTTAATTAAGGAAACTTGCCTTCCGCGTTGATTACAGCTACACAATATACTTATCTGCGTTCACAAGACCTATAATCAATAATATCGGTCTCTCAATTAGCATAAAATTTCACAATACACAATATTGTAATTTACAGTCAATCTTTCTCCTAGACACATTACCACGTAGCTACATCGGTGTTTATAACCTATATAAAACTTAACGTATCTAACTAGTTGATGCGGTTGGACTTGATTACATTCTTGGTGTTACGCCACCTGTCCAGATAATTAATACATTGATTGTCTATTAAACTCGGTCTTAAAGCTTGATATTATATTAGATAAGTCGAATATCATTTATAATATTTTTGAAGCTTTTAATAATATATAAACAATTATTATAATTTATAATAATTTTTCAAATATCGAATCATTTTTAAATGATATAAATACAATTTAATTCCATCATCATTAATATTTAATAATATTAAATTATTAATGATATATTTATCAAAATATTAAAGTTATCAATAATAACTTAAAATATTTTTAATCACCAATATTCTACTTAAATGATTTTTAAAATATTTAAAATCATTTTTAAATCATCACCATTAATATTTAAATATTAATGAATTTATCATAAAAATATTAAAAGTCATTAATTATAACTTAAAATGTTTTTAAATCATTTTCTCATTTTAAATTAATAAAAATCATTTTCCATCATTTATTTAATATACTAATTAAATAAATCTAATATCATCAATATTAATTTAATAATGAGAATTCTCCAAATATATTGAAAATTAGATTTTATAATTCAAAATATTTTTAACACTTTATTCTCATTTAAAATGATTTTAAATCAATAAAACTATTTTTAACTCATTTATTGAATATAATAATTAAATAAATCTAATATCATTAATAATTAAATTAATTCTCTAAAAATATTAAAAATTACATTTTATAACTCAAAATATTAAAATCATTTTTCTCTAATTTATTTAATATATTAATTAAATAAATTAAATATTATTAATATTTAAATAATTATAAATATTAATGAAAAATATCCCAAATAATTAAAAATTAATTTTCATAATTTAAAATAATTTTTAAAACCATTTTTGTAATTTTTAGAAATTTATTTCTATTTTTAAGCATTTTTTGGAAATTCAGAAAATAAAATAAATATAAACCATCACTATATGCTATAGCGACACTTTTCTGTCATGTTAGGTGTTCTTGAGCTCAAGAACACTGACAACTCAGTGTTTAAGGGTCAAGGTTTGACCACAATTAAATCTCAGTCCATTGTGTTTTTCTAGGCTTTCTTGTGCATCGATCGTGTAGTAGGTTTACAACACTACAATTATCTATCAACAACTCAATCATAAAACATCCGATCATGAAGTTCTGACCATCAAAATTAAGCGTCGGGGCTGACTCACAGGTTTTCTGGGTAACCCGAAGCAAAGGCGACTTCGAGGTTCACTTTGAGACTCGATTAACTTAGTGTTCTGGTAATATATTAAGTGTTATTAAGGTTCCAGTATATAGTCTACATGTCATAGAACACATATACATCAACAGATCAGTCAAACAACATCACAATCACCAAATACATCTCAGTTAAAGGATGTCAGAAAAGTGTGTTCATCAAGTTTCTGGGTTTTCTTGAAATTACAAGTCAATGCCGAGTGACCTAGTTTGACCACCCATTACTTCGATCCTGTTTGTGATATAAGGGATCTTAAAGCATGGATCTATAGTCCAGACAACAAGATACACATTGATTACAACAACATCAACAAACAACATCAAACCTATCAGATCTATGACTTAGAAAAGCTTGTCAGACACTGAAAACGAATTTTTGGGTTTCCCAGAATACGTCTGGTCATGCATGGTCAACGGGTTTTGACCAATTATAACATGCAATCTAGTCTTCCAATGACTGTGATTTAAATTGCAGAACAAAGAACACATATCAGACTATGGATCTAACACATAAAACAAGAAAAATCATGAACATAGAAGAATCTGTGGCTCCTGACATTAGCTTGTCAGACCATAAATAATGTTCTTGAGAAGTTTTGAAAAACTTCAATTTTTACCAACTTTGATGCTATGGATCTATAATAGATCATCAGAGATCATCATAAAACATCTTATAACACTTATATAAACACAAAACACAAATTTTTCTAAGCATACAAGATCAAAATAGGTTTTAGGGTTTATACCTCCTAGCCAAATCTTTGATCCTTAGCTCTCCAAACTGATCTTAGGTTATCTAAAGGTTGTATTTGGGACTGAGTAACTTAATAATTTCAGAGGTTTGAAGAGAGGAAAAGTTGTTGAGAGCTTTAGAGAAAAATGACAAAATGAATGGACTTTCTCTCTCTCAAATCTATATATAATATGATATAAACCACATAGCTGATATAATAGACTAATTTTGCTGGAGATTTTTAGCCACAAAGTCAAAGTGTTAGGTTACCAACTAAATCTTTAGCAAATTTTACAAGTTACATAATAAAAAAAATGTAAAAAGGGCATTTTGGTCATTAATCTTGAAATTTTAATGGTAAACCTAACATTTGTCCAAACCCTTAGGGTTTAACCCTAAGGTTCTAACCCTTAGGTTTTACGACTTTAATTTCTAAAATTTCCAATTAAGGTTTTAATTAAAAAAATTAAAATTTCTAAATTATAATTAGGGTTTTCTAATTATATTAGATTTTCCTAATCATATTAACGTTTAATAAACACATTAGGCTTGCCAATTAGGATTAAGGTTTCTTAATTAGGGTGTAGGATTCTCGGTTTTAAAATTAGGGTTTCCCAGCATACGATTAAGGTTTCTAACTACGCGTTAGGGTTTCTAATCTCTTATTAGGATTTATTAATTGTAAACCTTATCCGATCAATCATTGATCAAAATTTCTCTTCAGTACAAACACGTACTTATCAATATAATTATTTTAATTATATTTTCTATCAAATCCATATCTAGAATTAGGGTTAGGTTTCTAAAGTTGTTAAGCACAACTTTACTCTTATTTATCATTCAATACACAAATTGACCACTTCTCGAGACTCGTATCACAGATACATAGTACAATATTAACAATCAATATCAATATTAAATAAAAAAATTATTCATAAAATTCAGATTATTAGAAATCTTGGGTTATTACATCAAGTCTTAACATGCATGTGCAAATATTCTTCATATTTTCCATTACATAGAGATGAACATGGAATGAAATTACAAGTAATTGTCTTTACAAGTAATTGAAAAAATGGAGAGCATGAAGACACTTTCCTCGCATTTGGTTTATCAGAGGCTGACCTATCTTAGGTTACTCTAGCGGCTTTTTGGCATGAAGGTTCCCAGATCATATGATCTACTTGGCGGGGGAAGTTAATCCGGTCTTTCAACTAAAGCGAATCTGGGTGGTGCCTTTTCTGAGCCTCATTGGAATTAGTCTTCCTACGAGTCCAATAATCAAACACTGATAGGATAGCCTCCTGATGGAGGAACCACACAACATACATTCACATATAACGTGTCTCACCGTTTATGAAAATGATGACATGTGAGAAGTACGAATATCACATATAGATATATTGCAGTGCAGTAAGTAAAATGCATTCGTACATATTCATCAAAACTGTAAATGCAACATTCACACACAAGCATATAAAAGTTTTGAAAAGCTGGTAGTAGCAGCTTAAACCCTCTTCCTGGAGTCCCCAGCAGAGTCGCCACCTGTTGATGTCGGGATTTTTATTTGTCCATTTTTTGTTCTTGTTCTTCGGTGTTCTCATGTTAGGTGAGATTTGTTTGAAAAAACAAGTGAAAAAGGTCCGACATATATATGTCAACGATTTGACTGTAAGAGTCGCCAGTTGGTGTTTTTTACTAGTTGCACCAACACAACTGAGAAAAGGTTTGCACATTGACCCAGTGATGTGACACTGCTAAACGGGTCTGTCAAACCAAGATTCATTTGAGTTCGGGTGTTTGATTATGCGGAGGCAAGGTGTTATGCACCCCCCGACATCTGTGTTACCACGGTGACTGCCACTTTTTAAAAAATTGTTATATGAATGTGTGTGTGTGTGTGTGGGTCAATGTGCTGTTATTTGGAAGTAGTGTTATGCCTTGTTCGCACCTATATACAAAGGGTTTGAATATGTATAAAAATTCAATTTTAAACAAGATATAACAATGATATTTTGGAAAAGTGGTTTTTCAAACCCTGTGCTCAATAATAATTGAGGCCTTTAATACTTCCATTTTAGTATTAAATGTTCGGTTTGATTGCTTTTATTTTTGAGATACGAAGCATCTTCGAGAAAATATTATATAGAAATCCCGAACTGCTCATGGGCATGAAAGCCATCTAAGGAAATTCAAACACCGTGAATAATTTACATGTTGCTTACAGCTGAAAATGTCCATCAAGGGATAGAATCTAGATTGATGAACTAAATTTGTGATCACATGATTCTAGGCTCACATGATGCCACGAGTTTATATAAGCGATGGCGGTTATATATATAAAAGCTGTAAATATATACATATATCTGAGACATGATCAACCACCACGAAGCACCTCCGTGGGGATCGAAATATAATATATAAAAGCGGTAAATATATATAGAGGCATGATCGACCACCACGAAGCACCTCATGGGGATCGAAATGTAAATATATAAAAGCGATAAATATATATATAGAGACATGATCGACCACCACGAAGCACTTGATGGGGATCGAAATTTAAATAAAAGCGATAAATCGATCGGTAGCCATGAAGTAAACTCGGGAGGGACTAAATGTAATTAAAGCACTAAAAGCGATCAACCACCGAAGTAAACTCGGCGGAATGAAATATAAATAATGCGATAAAAAGGCCACGAAGTAAACTCAGCACGGCTTTGACGAGCAATACATACACACACACACACATATATATATATATATATATATATATATTGACAAATCGCTAAAATGATAAAAGTGAGTGGGATCGATATATATCGTAATAAGTAAGCGCACCGAATATAAAATCGGGCTCATCGAACAAGTTAAACAACACTTTAAGCGAGTCGGGATCGATATATATCGTATAAGTAGCGCACCGGATATAAAATCCGGGCTCATCGAACAAGATTACGACAGCGGTTTATATAAGCGTTGCCGAACTTTATTCGATGAACTGAATTTTATATGTGATCGTTATATAATATCTCGATCAGCACTGATTTATCGACTAGCGATTTGTCAATATATATATATATATATATATTATATTATTATATCATTAATTTATATCACTTATATTTAAATGAGATTTTGATATACGTGTGCTATATTTGACGATCTCGTTTATATAAATTTTAAAATTAAATTTGATATTTATATTTGTTAAAAGAAACTTTTATATTTGATCAGCATGAAATCTTGACAAATTTGATCAGTGAGTTGAAGTGTATTTGAACATACCAGCTGACTAATTAGAGAATGAGAAATTTATAAAACACTGATGCAGATTTTGAAATGTTGTCGTGACTGACTTTGTGAGCAGTTTGAAATTGTATTAAAATCGATCACATCTTGATGTAATGAACACTAAAATTCACGAGAAAATTTGATGTTATTAAATGTTACCATAATTTAATGTGAAAATTTTTGTTTATTTGATTTTGAAATTGAAAGTGAGATTCAGGAACAAGGGTTGAAAATTCAAAAAGTTGATGGCATCAAAATTGAACGAGTGTTTGGTTTCAAACCTGATCAGACTGTGATGTTTTGGTTGATGATGTTCTTTAATATTAGAGTGAGATTAAATTGGAAAGATTGTTTTGATTAAAGATGCGAAGTTGACCTTAGATGAAAACGGGTTACAGATTGCGTGAGGCAAGATGGATGACTTATTTAGTGATATGTGCGATACTGAACTTGAACATGATGAGATGTTGTGACTGATTGATTGATTGATGACGAGAATTGGATGATACAACCATCGATGAAAGCATGACTAGTTGATTGTGAATTTGAACTGAGTTGAATGAGTTGATTGATGAGTTGAACTGAGTTGTCGATGTTCTTGGCTGAAACACACTAACATGGTGAAAAGTGTCGATATAACATGCAGTGATGAATATTTATTTTAAATTTCAAAAATGATAAAATAGAAATTCTAAAAATTACAAAAATAGTTTTAAAATTATTTTAAATTGAAATTAATTTTTAATTATTGAGATATTTTCATTAATATTTATAATTTTAAATATTAATGATATTTAATTTATTTATTAATATATTAAATAAATTAGAGAAAAATGATATTTAATATTATAAAAATCATTTTAAATAAGAATAAAGTGTTTAAAATATTTTTGGGTTATAAAATGTAATTTTTAATATTTTAGAAATTTATTTAATTATTAATGATAATAGATTTATTTAATTATTATATTAAATAAATGAGTTAAAAATTGTTTTATTGATTTAAAATCATTTTAAATGAGAATAAAGTGTTAAAAAAAATTTTGAATTATAAAATGTAATTTTCAATATATTTGGAGAATTCTCATTAATAAATTAATATTGTTGATATTAGATTTATTTAATTAGTATATTAAATAAATGATGAAAATGATTTTATTAATTTAAAAATCATTTAAAAATGAAAAAATAATTTAAAAATATTTTAAGTTATAATTCTTTGACTTTTTTAATATTTTTATGATAAATTCATTAATATTTAAATATTAATGGTGATGATTTAAAAATAATTTTAAATATTTAAAAATTATTTAAGTAGAATATTGGTGATTAAAAATATTTTAAGTTATTATTGATAACTTTAATATTTTGACAAATATATCATTAATAATTTAATATTATTAAATATTAATGATGATGTAATTAATGATATTTATATAATTTAAAATGATTACGATATTTGAAAAATTATTATAAATTATAATAATTGTTTATATATTATTAAAAGCTTACGAAAAAATATTATAAATGATATTTGACTTATCTAATATAATATTGAAGCTTTAAGTCAGATATTTAATAGGCAATCGATGTATTAATTGTGGGATAGGGTGACGAACACTACGAAGAATAGGAAATTGAAGTCAACGAATGGAACAAGTTAGACTTGTTAAGTGTTTATATAGGTTATAAAATATGATGTGGCTATCATGCTATTATATGCATTGGAATATTGTTGATAAATTTGATTTTATTTGAAATTATGCTAATTGAAAATATATTATATGATTGACATAATCAAGCATATATGATAAAATTGAAATTTATAGAAACATTGAGTTATTTCATATTTCATTGATTATTGTGTGTTATTGTTGATTAGCATTAATGCTAATATATTGATATTTTAAATTTGAAATATTTTGTAGAGATATCTCTGCAAAAAAGTATCATTGTTGACAATTTGGACATTATTAGTTCTTGGATAAATTAATTCTTGAACTTGTTTAATTGAATTCTTATAGCATTGTCATCGTCACTCAATATTTTATTTTATGTTGAAAGTCATGCATGACACATAGTGCGTAGATGGACTTTGGTATGATTATGACGAGGGATTACATCGGTATAATGATTGTAGTAATAATTACAAATGATGTGGTAAAAGTCCTCATTGGCTCGTAGTGCATTGATGGGTGAATTATTAGCATGATGTGACCATTGATGAATACAGGTTTTGCGAATATCCTTGGTAGTAGTGCATGTATAATTTGTGTTAGTTGTGATACTAATGAATATCCTTGGTAGTAGTCTTTGGGGGATAATGTGGATTATTTATTAAGTTGAGTCTCGGAATTGCAATGATAAAAGTGATGAAAAACCTTTTAAATCATAAAGATAGTAAATTTTATTCTCTACCTTGACTCTTTTAATGGATTACTTGTTTACTGCTGCTGATTAAACTTGATGTACATGTATTTTATCGATTTAACATTGTTGAAGGCTAATGATAATTTATTACTGCATTATCTTAGTCATAATATTTTTTATTATTGGGCTAGTTGAGCTCACCCTTTTTACTTTAATTATTCTCTTGGAGGAGCTAGTAGATGAGCATGGCGAGGGATGAAGTCGATTGAGCGGGTAGCCGGTCGAGAACGATAGCATTAGTAGTCCTCACTATTACATGAAATAGTGTGTTAATAAATGTATTGAGGACTTATTTTGAGTTTTAATCATACATAAGACAATATTTGTATTAAAACTACGAGCTCTATCTTGTATATTTAAGATTATATTTGTATTACATGCCATGTATTTGGCGACTTTCGAGAATAGGTGATGTATACCTATTTTGGGGGCATCACATGATTTGCAAATAGAGCAGATAATTCACATCATTGTCAAATCATATTGAAAAATGATAATTGTGATCGTTACGGCTGAACAAATATTTGTTAGAACATTAAGTTAGAGAGAGAAGATAAGATAAGAGAATTCAATTATTATTGATGAATCGATCCCGATTGTTTGGCTAGATCAAGAAAGTAAATTTGATAAGTTGAGAAGAAGAGAAGTGATTAGATTTTTTGAAATCATTGTATTTCATTGTTAAATCAAATTACGATTCTAAATGAGAACAACAACCTTTTATTATAAAAAAGGGGTAGAGTTTTTAATCGTATATTAAGCGATTCTTGGCTTTCTAAATATTATGCATAATATAGGGTATAATGAAGCTTATCACTTTATATTCTTGCGGAGAGGGTGTGATTTAATCTTTATGGTTATCGATGCACTTGGGTATATTAAAGTAAATCTTTGATAGTTACTCGAAGAGAAGTTCAAGATCCTTTGTGATCACTCGGTATAGCTACGGAAAATATTTCCATCTTGTATTTGGGTATATCAAAGTAAATCTTTGATAGTTATTAGAAGATAATTTCAAGATCATTTGAGATCATTAAACTTAAAATTTGGAGAATACTTCTAAATTGTTATTCAATTGAATATCGTAGAAACTTTGAAAGCGTTGTAATCTTTCATGATTGAACTCTTGTGTTGTATAGGAGTTGCGAGAAGATTGGTTGAGAAGAACAAATTATTGACTATTTTGAAAGTTCTCACGAACTTTGGTGTCATTCTATCAAAATAGATGATGCATTGTTTTGATTCTCGTACATTTATTGTATATCTTAACTTGCGAGGCAAATTTGTTGCTCACTACTTACTAAATAAAACATTTGAGATAGGAATGAAGTGGTAGTGGTGTTATGAAAAGCAAAAGCAAAGGTGTAAATCTTTGTAGTAGCTATATTTTAACATATATATTATGTTGTATTTGTAAACCCTTTTGTATATCTAAAGGGTATGTTTATCTTTATTAAGGTTAGAGAACACGGGACTAATGTATTAACTATCGATTAATGTGGTGTAATATTCTATTCATCGATGAATGGGTAGTTAGATGATAATTATATTGTGGATCGTGAACACCAAACTTCGGGGGTTAGGTAACTTGATTTGGGGGTGTCTGAGGTTAGTATCAAAGTTATAGGTTATAAACCTTAAGTGGGGGAAAACCTAAGATTATAACCATAAGCGAGATAGAGAAATACTCGTTTAGAGTAATAAGTGAGGATTCTTTGAAGTGTATTAATAGTGAGATATGTGGTCACATAGTGTGAGAGTTTACGTCTTGGTGAAGTACTAATCAAGTTGTTTAAGCGATTGTAGGATTTAGGAGAAGATGAGATGAGTCACGAAGATTTTAGCGTTATTGCACATAAGAACCCAAATTTTTAGAAAATATTAAAATAAAATTTAGTAGATAAAATTCTTAAAGCATGAGATAGGTTTGAACAAGAATATATAAGTGCTCTTCTGGTATGTGGTATTGTGAGCTATGTGATAAGTGATGTTGTGTTTAATAAATATATCTGAATTATTATATATTTATTATATTTTGTAGAGATGAATTAGTAAGAAGATGGATAAAAATTTATCTATTGATGTTAAATAATTTTGAGAAAATTATTTTATATTAGTAAATTAGTGACATTAAAATATCGTTGATAATCACCAATTTCTAGAGTATATATGCAGTGAATATCAAGTCTAAAGTAGTGCAATCTTACTCTTTAATGGTTGATGTATAGAAGATGAGCTAAGCGATTCCTTGAAGCGAGAGGTATATCTGAATTAATGTAGAGTCTAACCACGGCGGTGAAACGAGTGTAGGCGAGGCGGAAACTAATTTGTTAGTTGTTTAATGAAAACCACTCAAATTGTCTTATATGAATACTATTAAAGACTCGATATGTGCTATGTTTGAACTTGTATGTGTATACGTTGTTGACAAAGAAGAAATCGATATACCTTTAAAGTGGTTAGAAATTATTGAGTAAATAGATACTGCGGTGAGAAGTGAGTATTAAAGGTATAAATGTATGTGTTATATTGGCAAGTGTTGTGTTATTGGTGGTAAGAAAAGCGTAAAGGAGTTGTATAGTTGGCTGCATTAATGATGGAAAATAGAGTTTTAGAACTTCAGCGTGATCCTTAAATTATTAAGGAAAATAATGTAGATGGTGTGAAACGAGAGGATTAATGTTAGAGCGAGTTAACACTTCGAGGAGGATGTGTAAAATATTTAGAAGCGTATGGTTTTGATTACGCTAATGCAAAACTTATGCACTTTGGAAATTTGGTATGGCCTTGTTTGCCCATTTTAAACTGTGTGACCGTGTAGCTGTGAGGTATGTAGAAAATTTTATTAGAGTTATGAACATTTGATTCCAAGAAATGGATACTAATAACTCTTATAAAGAATTATATATAAGTTTATAGTTAGATAGGTTATAGTTAGAGAATATATAAGGCTGAAGTTGCGAGTTCTTAAAATTCATACTTATGAGTACGTTAAGTGACGTATGTAGTATATAAATGTTTTGAACCCCTCGGTGAATGGGCCTTTATAGTGTGCGAGCTAGGGTGAGTTCTTAATCTCGTATGATTATAAGCGAGGAGTTCTACGAATTTTCAAAGTGTGGTAAGTTTGATGATCTATATCGGGTATATATATGTTATGAAGTTAAAAATTTTGGAATAGTAAGCATTGGCGGTGTTAGAGATTGGTAGAATGAGCTATGGGTAAATATTGAAATTGATGGATAAACATGAATTTTATAAATCTTCAGCTTCTGCTAGATTTTCAAAATTGTTGACTTACGTCCTTTATGTTTGCATTTACACTTTTCTTGAAAACATTGGATCGTGTGATTGAACGATGATGTTTAAAAAACAATACTTGAATTATTCTTATACAACTATGATAATTGTTTTGGCTAAAGACAAAAATGATTTAAAAAAAAATTTCAAAATGTATTTCTAACCATATGCATCATTTGGTATGGTGTAGAAATGAGTAGCGATGGAGTCATCAATGCGGTTGAACCTAGTGTTGGTTGCTTGTGATGAAGAGATCGTCGACCCCCTATAGTGTGATGTAATATGACAAGAAATCGCGTAATGGCGGAATCCTCAGCGTACTACTAATGCAGTACGGCATCGTGGCGTCGTAAAAAATTTTAGTTTTCTTTTAAGTTATGAAGGTTGATTAAGTTGGCCAAATTATTTTGATTGATATGCGAATTGTTGATAAAGTCTAAGCTATTTGATTACTGGGCAGCTGTTAAAAATATTGGTGGAATTTGGCGTTCTTGAGTATTTATGCCAAACCCAAATTGCTACGGTGAGTTAGGGATGTTGAAAAGTTGAGTTGAACAACCTATAAGGGGATATGTTTTCGGGGACAATGGTTCGAAGCATAGCATGTAGTGCGTTACAAAACACTACGTTCAGGCAGCGTGACGTAGTGAGTGCGATAAGTAGCCACCTAATTATGCGTGTGGAGGTGTTTTGCGGTCTTACGTGATAGATAAACACTACGGTTTTGCAGTGTAAAGTTGTGTTGAAGCACTAGTTTATGGTCTTATGTGACCCCTCGGCGTAAATTGGAATCTAGGTTATTAAATACTACTTCCGATTGTTAAAAAATTGTGGAAGACTCTTATTCTTACGATGTGATGAATGTAGTGAGTATAATGTTCCTTAAAAGAGAATGTGGTAGAATCAAGTGATCAGAGTTATAATAAAACTTCACGAAAGAGAATGAATAAAATTATTCAAAAGAATATGTAATATTAGAAATAACATCAGTAGAGGAGGTTTCGGTGATTTGAGGAATGGAATCCTTATAAGGAGGATAGTAGAACCCCAAATTTTAGAAAATATTAAAATAAGAATTTAGTAGATAAAATTCTTAAAAACACGAGATGGGTTCGAAACGAGAATATATAAGTAATATTTTGGCGTATTTGGCAATGTTGTGATGTTATGTGATAAAGTGATGTTGTGTTTAATAAATATATCTAGTTATTATATATTATTATATATTGTGAGAGATGAATTAATGAAGATGGATAAAAT